>JBBBDQ010000409.1:667500-1150000 GCA_037127315.1 Ascarosepion bandense | reverse complement strand
TTCTTTGTCATTCCCTATTTTTCGAATATGTTCTGGAAGTATTCAGTTTCGAAATTGATCAAGGATACTCTCTTTGGTGTTTTAAGGAAGGTTTTATTATGGTAGGCATTATTATGGGTGCAGATAAAAAATGTTGTATTGGTTGCAATGGAAAAGGTTAATCGTATTACATTTTAGTCATTAACCGCTAAAGTATGATGTCGCCAAGAACTGTATGTTTTTCATATTTCTCCCTGTGTTAGTTTGATTGGGTAATTTGTGTGGTGGATTCCGTGAATGGGAACCACACATAATAAAGACAAAACAAACAGAATCTGAGATAGAAAAATAAGTATATTAAACGTAAAGAATACAAACTTGAACGTAGGTTAGTAATCCAGGAATACAGTTAGTTAGACGGTTGTATACAATGTCTCGGAAGTGAAGCGTTAGTAGACTTAGTATGTCCACGTCGAAAGCTGACGAGTGCTGTATAATAATATTCTAGCTGAGTGGAGCTCAGAGCTACTATGAACTACTGACGATGTATCGATATCTTTCAGTATTTTATGTAATCTAGCAGATCTCTCGAGGTCTGACGATGTCCTATGTTATCTGACGTTTGACTTCTATGCAGGAGTAGACGAGTCTATTAAGCTGGAAAAAGGGGAGACCGTAAAACAATTTGTATTTTTGCCTTTTGTAGATTATTTAAAACAGAAAATCGATAATCGAAGAAATCGGGTTATAGAAGGAGTGGTCCGATTTTAATCAAATTTGATACACTCATAGACAAAGACGTAAAAAGCGATATTCAGAGGTTTCAAGTTGCAGTTCTTACAATAGTGCAGAAAATCGATGGCAAGATGTTTGTGTGTGTGTCTGTTTATCTGCTTGTAATGTCTGTATTTTCTCAGCCCTTTTATTTTAGTTTTTGCTTCTGGTTTAGCTCTAAGTAAGTATAATTGTAGTTCTTAGTCTCAGCCATCATACCATTTGCTCAGAAGACTTATTTAGTCTTCAAAATTCAGTTTACGACGAAAAAACTTATTTTATATCCAAACCAGGAAATCAAAATTTAATTTACATCCACTCATTTTGCTTTCAGTTTAGAGTTTCGCCTTAACTGAAAACAACTATTGCTTTTTAGTCTTTCGTGCCAACGTCCAAATATTTTGAGCTCCAGGACCATAGATTAGTTTTAAACCTTTTATTACACCCGAGTAACGACGAGCTATACTGCTAGTATATATATATATATATATATATATATATATATATATATATATATATATAAACATATATATTGCAAACTGCATTTAATTGTTTTCTTAAAACGTTCAAATCGTCTTGTACTGTATGTGCCCCTGAACTCTCCTCTGTCCTCTCAAAACTTTATAACTACTGCCTTTCTGCTTCCTGTTTTTCTGCATGCTGGAAGTCCTCTTCTGTCGTTCATGTATTGAAGAACACTGGTGACCCATCGGACCCATCCAACTAACGCCCTATCAGATTCTACCTATTTTCGGGAAGGTCTTTGATGTCATTATTAATACTGAAATAGTTCAGCCTCTTACTTCACATAAACTCTTCTCCGACAGGCAGTATGACTTCCGCTTTGCCAGGTCCACGGCCGACATGCTAACGATCATTATGGGGTACATGTTTCAGGTCCTCGTGGAGTCCGGCGAAGCTCGTGCTGTTGCTCTGTAAATCTCTAAGGCTTTTGACAGGGTTTGGCACGTTGGTCTTCTATGCAAGCTACGGAGTTACGATATTACCGGACAGTTGCATGATCTGATCTAATCTTTCCTACTTAACCACATAATGAAGGTCCTCCTGCATGGACATGCCTCCACATCCTACTATACAAACGCTAGTGTCCCTCAGGGCACTATACTAAGCCCTCTCTTCCATATTTTCATAAATGATCTCCCAGACGAGATCAATAGCCAGGTAGGCATCTACGCAGATGACACCACAATTTACTCTCGCATCAGTAAGAATCCAGTGGTGACGGACAAACATAATCTTGCTACTGATCTTGATACTGATCTACACTCTGTGGTGAATTGGGGTAAGGGGTGGCTTGTAAATTTCATTGCGTCTAAGACCAAACTGCTGTTTGTCAATCATCACAGGCAACCTCTATTGCCTGCTATAAGCATGGACCAAGCGAGTCTCCCCGAAAGAAATACTCTGCGCTTCCTCGGCCCTACCCTTTCTTCTCATCTCAAGTGGAACCACTTCATTGAGTCAGTAGCTAAATCCACTGCTAGGAAGGTTGGGTCACTGTGTCGGGACAGAAAGTTTTTCTCACCTGAAACCATCCTACATATATACACATCAACCATTCATCCGTGCATGGAGTATTACTTGCCATATATGGTCAGGTGCCCCCGCTATTCATCTCCGTTTTCTTGACAGGCTGCAAAGGAGAATCAGTAATGTGATAGGTACCGACTTGGCGGCTCGACTACAAACACTTTCCCACCGACGAGACCCGGCTTCACTTTGTCTGTTCTATAAATACTTTTTATAGTTAGATCAACCAAATGCAGACGACAATTCTGCTCCAGCAGCTTCTTTTCCCGCACTTCCCGCCTGTGGAACTCGCTTCCTTATTCTTGCTTTCCTGACGGCTACAACCTCCAGGAAATTAAATGCATGGTCAATTCTCATCTCTTTACTTACTTTACTTCTTTCTAAACTCTCCTATAGATCCTTTCCTTTCTCTCACCTTCGCAATTGTCATCACACCTGGATTTCCATCCTTCTCTTGCTTCTTTCTAACTGGCTCATCCTTCTCCTCATTCTCCTCTAATACTTTTTTATGTAGCACCCTGAACCTCAGTGGCGTTTCCGCTTTGCTCGGGGTGATATGATTAAAAAAAAAAAAAAAACACTATACATTTTTTATAATTTAGCTGGAATATTTTACAAAGAGTAAATACACAGACACATATATACAGTCACACAAACACGCACATTATAAGGGGGGCCAACATCAAGTGCCTTGAGGAGGTAGTGCTGTCTTGCGTTAAGTGGCTGACTGCTAGAAGACAATATGTCTGGCAACAGGACTCTGCACTCTGTCACACAAGCAGGATAATCCAGTGATTGCTGTCAGATGGCTGATGCCACATCACATTTTATATCTGACCACGTAACACTCCAGACTGCAAACTTATGATTATTATGTGTCGGGTTCAATTTCTGAGTAATAAAACAGCATCAACTTACAAAAAGCCTTAATATTTTTTTCACTTTTAGCAAGAAATCCGAAAGTCGCGTCCAAGTTCTATTTTACTTCCTTGCATTCATCTACGCGAAAATATCCTTGGGAGATGTATTAATCCGTCTGTTCTCTCTTTAGCTATAGCCTAGAGTAGATTGTTCTATAGCCTTGATGGCAACCAGTCTACTGCAAAAAGTAATGGCAACCTACTGCAAGAGAGCCTTTTGAGACACGATAGTCCATGTCGGTTTCAGATATGGTACTTGGCTGAATATTAATTTAAAAAAAATTAAATTCAAAATTCGAACAAGAACATGATAACAAACGTACCCATTATATCTTGTATCAAAAGCTTCCCCTACGCACGAGCTAAGGCAATCACAAAACAACCAACTCCTTTCCAACGCACATTAAAATTGATGACTTAATCTAGAGAATTAGAAACATGAATAAGGAAAATGAAGTCCAGCTTAGAAGTCAAATCATGATACATGAATAGTCCCGTAACAAAATTCATCAACATAGCACAAAACTATCTCACAGAATTGAAAGTAAAACATCTTCTACCGATCCATAAAAATATGCAACTGTGTAAGCAATCACTTTTTCTTTTCTTTCTATAAAATATTTTACAATCTAAAATTCCAATTTATGAAATATTAGTAAATAAACGACGCTCTTGCTTGTCTGTTCGTAAAAGTACGACACATTATAATAAAAAACATCTATTATTTCAAATATATGCATGATATCTTTCTAATATATTCTCATAACGGACATTATAAATAGACAATCACGTACCACAGATCATCTAATTGATAAAAGAGCAGTAAGTATACAAAACCGTACCATTCCTCGACTTCCAAATTAATACGAAATAACATACATTTTAAAGTTTACCACAAATCTAAAAAAAATATGATTTATTCAATTTCTATTTTCACTACAGCGCAGCAAAAATAAAAAATCAAATACTTAAAAAAAACATCTGATTCAATCATAGAGTTTTACCTCAGTTTCTTTATGTTAAGACAAGCTAAGATTTTTTGATTAAGTTGTTGAGTTAATCGTTATTTTAAAAAGAACAACTGATAGAGAATTATCAGTTTCCTTACGCCAGCATTTTGACTTATTTTCGAACATCTTTTCTGTCATCAGTTAAATTATTTTCGCTTTGAATCCTATTTCTGTATCGATCCACGGATCTATCGCATTGGGATTTTAAATCAAGGAACTTTGGTGTATGGGTGGTAATTTTGGTTCTTTTAATAATTTATTAGAAGCGATTATTCTATTTTTAAATAATGCCGGCACTGATGTGATTCTCTAGAGATGAGAGAAAAAAAGTGTCCTCACTCCTCTTAAAATCTTCGCATATTTTTTGCCGGCTTCAATAAGGCACTTGTCTCAATAGATTTTTTTCTTTTGTGAATCTAAAGTTTCTCTTTGATTTTCCAAATGCTTCAGGAACCACTTACAAGCGTTCGATAAAATCTGGCTACAAACGACATTTTTATGTTTCCCAAGAGGGTTTAGTCCTCAAACAAAGTCCTTGTATTTATCTAACTATCCAGTCTTTAATTTTGATACTTTGTTTATTGAGACTGTATTTAATCTGCTTGATTGTATTCAGTTTAAACTTATGTGTTCGAAATCCATAGACATGCTGTATCTGCAGATGGTGAACATTGACAGAGAAACATCGTTACTATCCATTCCTCGATCTTTCCTACTATTAACAGCATTGGATTACGGCCATATCACGTTGAAATACCAGTTCTTCTCCGATGATCGGAACTTAGCAGTGCGGGTTGTGCAGTGCGTAACCGCAGGGAACGAGAAACAGGAAAACCATGTTCGAAGGTCAGTCGGGTTTCTTACATCCGCTTACGCGCAACAACCCGTAAAAATGTATGAATTCCGCAGCGGCTATGGTTTAGGTTACAAGAGATGTATAAAAATCATTATTGTTAATATTAGAAACGTTAATATAATATTACACCGAAAAAAAATGTCTATTTAAGCATCGGCTTTAAAATCACCTCTAAAAATCTCATAAAAAACCTAATCAGTCATTGTAACATTGGTGGCCCAAAATATGTTATTTTCTGTTGTAAAAATAATGTACATTGCACTTGTAATTTTGCTTAGCAGTCTATTAATTGAACATTATTTCTATAACAGTCCCATTTCTGACTGTTTAGCTTCCATATTATTATTATTACGAGTGTACGCCTGCCGTCAAAATTGAGAGCAAAATATTTGAGAGGATCATATATATATATATATATATATATATATTTTAATCGTATCACCCCGAGCAAGGCGGTAACGCCACTGATGTGCAGGGGGCTACGTAATAGTGAAAAGGTTGGAAAAGAGAAAGCCGGAAACCACATCCTAAACAGGGAATAAGGGATGAGCCTCTTAACCTGTTCAATAGACGTGGGTGGAGTGTGAACCGGGTGATAGATAGATCTATCTACTCCAATTGAAAAAAAAACAAAGTGAGAAGATTGGAAAAGAGAAAGCCGGAAACCACATCCTAAACAGGGAACAAGGGATGAGCCTCTTAATCTGTTCAATAGACTTGGGTGGAGTGTGAACCGGACGATAGATAGATCTATCTACTCCAATTGAAAAAAAAAACAAAGTGAGAAGATTGGAAAAGAGAAAGCCGGAAACCACATCCTAAACAGAGAACAAGGGATGAGCCTCTTAATCTGTTCAATAGACTTGGGTGGAGTGTGAACCGGACGATAGATAGATCTATCTACTCCAATTGAAAAAAAAAAAACAGAGAGGATTGGAAAAGAGAAAGTCGGAAGCCACACCCTAAACAGGGAACAAGGGATGAGTCTCTTAACCTGTTCAATAGACGTGGCTGATATATATATATATATATATATATATATATATATATACATATATATAGATATAAAATTAAATAAGTTTTCAACGTTCAAAATTGTTGTTGTATGATCATTTCAACATGAAATCCCTAAGAGAGATTTCACATATTGTCAGCAAGTAACACTTTTTTAAAAAGTGTTACTTGCTGACGTCAACAACTAACACTTTTTCAACTAACACTTTTTGAGAAAGTGTTTGTTGCTGACGATATAAGAAACATCTCTTAGAGATCTCATGTTGAAATGATCATAAAACAACAATTTTGAACATTGAAAACTTATTTTATTTTATATTAGCTCTGTAATTTTAATTACATTGAGCTCTTCACCTGTATCATTTTTTAATATTAAAATTTTAATATTAATTAGGATCAGGTTTTTGGGATTTACCTTCCTACTTTTCCGTTTAGATTAACTTTATTTAATATATATATATATATATATATATATATATATATATATATATATATATATATATATATAAGCGGGTGAACTAACAGTTAAGAATTCCCCGGCATTTATTTTTTATTTAAAAATGTGCATACTACAGCATATATCCTAGAGCATAATTTAGTTAAAATTAATTTCTTTTTTTATTTAAATTTAATATAGTTTACTTTGCGACATGGACATTTCTGTCTTTTGAAATATTACCTCATTGTTGTGAAAATGAATTTCGTTGTCTGATGATGAGGTAAAATATCGAAAGATAAAAAGTTCCGTGTTACAATGTAAACTATATTAATTTTAAATAAAAATAATTATATATCTATATATATACGTGTGTGTGTGTGTGTGTGTGTGTGTTTATATATATATATATATATATATATATATATATATATATATATTCTTCACTATTCAACAGTATATTTAGTGTAAAAAAAAAAACAAAAGCCCCTGTTAAAATGCAAACACGTGGCAAGTACTTTCATAATTGGTATTACAACTTAAAAATTGATAGGAATGTGAATGAAATGAACCGACGCTGCCTAGCTACTATCTCTCTCTCTCTCTCTCTCTCTATCTCTCTCTCTCTCTCTCTCTCTGAGTATGACAGGGAGAAACATATATATATATATATATTATATATATATATATATAAATAAATAATATGTGGTCTTTAATATAATAGGGATTATCATTATTATTATGTCATTATTCATCATATTTCGATTTCTGCTACGGTCGCACTACCAACTAAGTCTGCGGAAAGACCTAAGGCAGTTCGTGGTGTGTTGTTATGGCTAAGTTTCATGATTTTTCTATCTCCCCTATCATCTGCAGAGTTACATAGACAAAGTTTTTTTATTATTGTTATTACTTTTATTATTATTATTTATTATTATTATTATTATTTGTTGAATACTGTTCTATACCCATTTCCTTCCTGGTGTCAACCAGAGATGTATGGTCAGAAAGGTTTTGACGACATTTTCCACTGATCATTTAAAAATTACAAATAAATTAAGTTAAAAATATTATGATCTCACGAATTTCACATAGGTAAAGCTTTTTGTAATAAGTATGCTGTACTCTTGAGTAATGTCTTTTGCTTTTTTTAAGTCTTGGTCTACAAGAATCACTTCAATGTATTTATCGGAACATTCTCCAGTCAATTCTATGTCCCCACAGGCAATTAAAATTACTGATGTTCTAACGTGCCACATTATTGAGATCTCCACTTCAAGATCCTTGTATTATGATCATATCACCCCGAGCATAGCAGTAACGCCACTGATGTGTAGGGGGCTACATAAGAGTAAAAGCACTAAATAGAAGAGTGTAAAGAGAAGAACAAACCATTTCGAAAGAAGCAAGTGAAGTGAGGGGACACATGTGTGATGACAGTTATATGATGATATACAGGGTGGATATTTTTTTGAAAGATTTTCAAAGATACAATAAAATCCATTTGATACAGTCATGTCAGTATGAAAGCACATTCTATTTTTGTTGACTTTGATCATGTTTGGGCGATTAGCATAAATTGCTTTGTTTGTGTTGTAAAGTCTCATAAAATAGGTACAGGTCCTATCTCTGCAACCAGATCTGGGGGGATATTCATACCAATTGCTTGATTTTTCTTCCCGTAAAAGTAGCATATATTCCTGTGGGGATATTTGCCCATTCTATCCTTCCTAGTTTTATATCTAGTGCGTGAATATATCTTCTATATAATCGGAATCTGCATTTCGGGTTAATACAATTTTTCAAAGTGTGTGACTGGTTATTACTAATTATCAAACATTGGTCATGTGCATAAATAATAAAAGCATCGTCTTCAGTTTTTAACCCTGAGCTACATAACCATTAATATTTACAGGATTAGCTAAATCGCCTTTTTTTAGCCCACCTTTTTTCGTAATTGGCAAGAAAAATAAATATTTTCTGCATTTGGTACACTGGATTTGCTTTTGCTTTTTTTTCTTTTGTAGGTTCTTTACCGCTGCAGTGGATGTCAGTCAGTTAAGTGCCATACTTGATACACGCCTGGCCGATCATGTCTCGAAAGAGACATGACTGATTGGGCAGAAGATTATCCCGCAGTAGATTGCCATTGCTTTCTGCGATAGACTGGTCGCCAGCCAAAGCTATAGAACCCAATCTGTCCTGTTATTTTACCCATAACTGAAGAGAAGAGACGGATTAATACCTTTTCCTAGGATATTTTCACGCGTAAGTGAATGCAAGGCACTCAGCTGGAATTTGAACTCGGCTCCCCGATTCCTCGTTCCGATTCGATATCGATTTGCACCACAACGCACATCCAGTGGATGTATTATAGTTTATTTGACTTTATTCATCCACTTGAAAATTCCATTTGAATTTGATGGATTCTTTTAGTACTGAATTAAATTCAAAGATGAAGGAAAAACTTGAAGCATCTGAAATGTAGTTCTACAGAAGACTGCTGTGGATATCATGGACCGACCATGTGAGCAATGATGAGGGTTTTGGAAATTATGGAAACGAAAAGGAAATTAATACTGAGCATCAGGAAGAGAAAATTAAATTTCCTGGGACATGCAATGAGGAAGGAGGGCATTGAGAACCAGTTACTAACAGTCCGATAGAGGGAAAAATAGACAGAGGAAAGCAGCGGATAACATATTTGAAGGACCAGATCAGATGGATCATGGAACGAGTGTTGCATAGTGCAACAAGAGAATGCGTGCTAAGAGCCACCAGGGACAGGGAGATGTGGAAATCCATGATCGCCTACGTCCTGAAAGGACATGGCGCATAAAAGAAGGAGAATGTTCTGCCTCCTCAGCGCCTTGAAACTGTCTTAGATCATTTGAAAATGTATAAAGCCTCCTCGGAAAATTTCTGCATTTTATAAAATAATAGTAATAATAATAATACTTTCATTATAAACCGTCAATTAATCAGACGTTTCTTAGACGAAGAGCAGATATAAATATTACAATAAATCTGGTAAATATGTGTTTGAAGGCATAATTTCGGAATTTGTCTGACTGCATCTTGAGAGAGCATATATCTGTGGCTAAAAGTTTATGATTCAGTTTCTGGTGCCGGCGTCGCAAATATTATGGCTGTATAGGCCCACATGGAAGTGAGAGTCTCGGAAGGGTTGCCAGTTCGATATAGAATGTAACATAGGACTGTATTAGAGTGCCGTCTCCGGATTTCTCTTCATGGTTTACTTCCGAACACTTACTCATGATTGGGTATAGCTGAAGATGATTAAGAAACAAAATTTCTTCTCTTAGATGGACTATCATCCCTGTTTGATATACATACAATTTCATGGTGCAAAATACACTTCATGGCAAAATTCTAAACCAGCCAAAGCATTATACAACAATTTTTCTAATGTACTTTCTTTTTTGTATCATGGCTTTACAAATTTATGTGCAATACTATATTGGCAGATAGGTCTCTTCATTTTTCAGTTAGATTTGCTAGGTTTAACCTCACAGAAGATTGTATTCAAACACGTTTTGCTCGTACAGAACTTCACTGGCTATTGGTTACTGGATAATGATTTCTTGCTTCCGAGTTTAATTTGACGATCAGGTTCAATGTCATTCGCCATATTCTGTATTCTTAATTCATGTTCTTTTATTGTTCACGCCTTAATAATTTTTTTATTTTTTTCGTATTTTTTCAACCACAAAGACTCCTGGTGTATTATTTTTCTTATTAATTGATTCCGGTTTCTTGCATTCAAATTGAGTTTGATCCTCAGAAATTGAAATTCAGTATCAATCGTTATCATTCTTGAATAGTGTTTTTTATTTGTGACAACTCGGCTTGAGGACCAGCTACTATGACGAGATCATCACGACTAGCAGCCCGAAAGCGTCGTCATCTATGGAACCGTTTTGACAGCATTAAACCACTCAGGTTCCGGTCATCATCATCGTAGCAATTTCCGGACCAGGCAATCATGGTTCTCCACGTCTCCCTATCCCTGGTGGCTCTTAGTATGTTTTCTCCTGTTACAACTCGCAACCCCCGTTCCGTCAGGCCGTTCAAATATGTTATCCGCTGCCTTCCTCTGTCTTTTTTCCTTTTATCTGGCCTTTCAGTATCTGGTTCCGAAAGCCCTCCTTCCTCATTGCATGTCCCAGGAACTTCAGTTGTCTCTTCCTGATGTTTAGTATTAGTTTTATTTTCAGTGCCATTCTTGCCAGAACCTCATCGTTGCTCACATGCTTGGTCAACAATAACCGCAGCATCCTTCTGTAAAACCACATTGCTGCTGCTTAAAGTTTTTTTCTCATTTTCGATGATATTGTCCAGCATTTACTGCCGTATTGAAGAACTAACATCACATAGAAATCTAGCACTCTTTTTTTGTTTCTAGTGAAATTTGCCTGTGTCTTGGTACTTTACTCAGCTTCTGAAAACACGTCCTTTACTATGCCAATTCGCCTTCGGATCTCTGTGTCGCACTTTCCATCTCCTGTTATAACATTTCCTAAGTATTTAATCTTTTGTACTTGCTTGATTCCAGTATCCCCCACCTGTATTTAGCATTTTGGTTTGCTCTTTTTTCTGATGACCATGCATTCAGTTTTCTTACAGTTTATTTGTAGTCCCTTTTTGTCATTCTCCTGAGCTACCTTTTGTAGGAGATTTTGTAGTTTTCTTTCCATGCCTGCAATCAGCACTGTACCATCCGCATACCTTTTGTTGTTCAAGTTGTAGCCTCCAATAACAAATCTTTGCGTAGCGTCTAGGGTCCTCAAAATATGCTGGCTGTACAAGTTGAACAGATCCGATGAAAAGACGTATTCTTGTTTTACGCCTCTTTCTATCTTTGTAAACCTACTTGAATCCTTATCTGTCCGTATGCAGGCATTTTGCTGCCAGTACAGCTTTATGATTACTCTGATATCTTTCCCAAAAATGTCAAGGCTGCTGAGCATCTCCATCAATCTTTCGTGTCGTATTTTGTTGAATGCCTTCGCATAATCAATAAAATATAGGTACAAGTCCTTCTTCATTTGTATTGCATTTTCGGAGAGCATCCTAATTTTAAATCTGATGTACTTTGCTCCAGTGTCATTGACGAACCCGCACTGTTTCTGTCCTATCTCTAAACTGATTCTCGCTCTATTCATCAGGATTCTGATCATCCGGCTTTTATTTACCTGCTTTACGACTTGTTGTTGGAAAATCCGATAGTTTCTGCTACCTCGTAAGAAATATATGAACTGAACTCTTCATTAATAAAATATTTATGTGAACCTCTTTATTACTTAAAATTAAAAGCGACTAATAATGTGAGATGCCGTTTACTCTTCGTCATCATATTGTACGAAACATCCAGAAGATCAAGCTTTGTATAAATTTATTGTATATGTCCTGCTCACCGCAGGGATTTGATGCGGGTTTTATCGATACACTTAATGCTATTGATTCCATCATTGTAAAATTCATTTGAATTTTTACTTGTTTCTGGCGTTCGCTCCTATCATATAACCGATTCAAACATTCATCTAATAAAGTGATGTCATGTTCAGATTCGTTTAGCTTCCTGCTAAACTCAAGCTATTTCTCCATAATTTAAATCTCCATCACTTATGCTATCTTATTACACCGCAGTGGCTTTTAAATAACATAGCTCGTAATTCTTATGGCATTCGTCTTAAATGTTCTGTTTCCTACTAGAAACGAACGATATTTTAAATATATGTACAGGCACTTCTTTCAAAGATCAGAATGTCAGTGCCTTTAGGATCTAAACCTAATTTCCCGGTAATATTTATAGGTTAGTATATTACAGAAATATAAAGAACTGAATAGGCGTGTAAATAAAGACATTAGTCGCAATGTTTGTACAGCACCTTTATTTCCACGGATGCAGAACAAGTACATGTTACTTTTTATATAAATTCCTTCTGCATGAAATTCCTATTGTCGTAGACCCAGTTAAGAAGTCAAGCAAGAAATAATACAACAACAACAGAAATAGGAACTAATGATGTGTATTAAACATGGCAAAATACAACTATTTGCAACTCTGTTATTAGAACGATAAATACGAGTTATATAACTGAGACTCGCAATGCTGGTACAGTAGCAGTATTGGTTATCTTTGCATATCAATCTCCTGCTGATCTGATTTATGCAGTTCTGCTCCTGCGAGGGGAAGTATATGTAGTAGATGGAAGAGTTCAATCCATTGAATGGGTGATGCCACCATGACACCTCTTTATAACTTTCATATCTAAACGCCTGGCTTAGAATCGGCCTGAATCTGGGATCTCGGAAAGTTTCTTTTAAGTGACAAAAGAAGTAGTAATCGCACGGCGCTGTCGTAGCTTAAGAGGATGCATGTTAAGGTATATGCGCACAGCTGTTTTTGTCGTGCTGCAAACAGTTTGGGTACACAAGTCACACAAAGAATCCGGTACCCAAGACATCATCAACTATAGCTTGTGCATAGATGATGCCAATGATTGTCGGGACTTGTACTAACCTGATTCGTCGGTCTTTCTTGGTCTAATCACGTACTATTTAGGCGTTTACTTTCATTCGAGTTTTGAAGTGCAACCTAATTGACATAGGTACTGTGGTGGATAGGAATTAAGAAATAAAAGCAACCTTCTTCTTCACTTTTACAAAAATTCACAATGATGTGTGAAATCCTGATCTTTACCAAATAGAAAAAGGATTGACAATGTGCTTAAAGAAAAAGTCGAAACCACATTTCACACATCATTGTGAAATTTTGTAAAAGTGAAGAGGGGTCCTTTTAATTATTAATTCCCTATCCACCACACACGAATAACAATAATTATTAACAAAAGCAAAAACAAAATAATACACAAATTTCAAATATAATAAAAATATAAAAGTTTCAAAAATTAAAAAAACAAAATATATAAATAATAACACGAAACCATGATAATAAACAGAATACAATTAACAAAAACAAATATAAAAAATATAAATATGAAATATATATATATATATATATATATATATATATATATATATTTATATATATATATAAATTAACAGTAAAATATCAAAAAAGCCTAAAAACACAAATACAATAACATGCAAATATGACCCAGAAAAAAGAAATTATCACGCGTCAAAACATACCGACACATCAAGATAAAGGTCAAAACATTTAAAAATAGGTCAATATAACAAAAATCAGAACCCAATTAAACAAACACCATTTAAGCACACATTAAAAGCAAAATTAAACCAAACAGCCACACAAGAAAATTAAGAAAAAAAGATTAACCAATTATAAACAACAAAAAAGAATCACGAACAAATCACAAATAGAGCCCTACCAAATATCACAAAATTCTATATATACAACAAAAAACCGGGATCTAACAGCAAACACACCTGATGAGTGAGAACATCATAACAGTGTACTCACGGGACTTCGAAGTAGGCATGAACCTGTTCTGTTAAAGAAACATAATTTTTATACTTATCAACGCTCTGTCGACACCCCGTTATCGATCACTTTACGAGCAAAATCCTGCTTGCCAAAGTGCATTTCATCAGTAGAATCACTGAAAAACGTCATCCTTGGCGCTAAACATTATCAAAATTAAACAATATATATATACGGAGATAGAGTGGTCGATAAGAGAGAGAAAGAGATAGACTAATATTTCATAGATTTGGATAGTAGAAATATATTTACTTTAAGAAAAAAGCACATATCATTAATCAAACATCAAAGATCTTGTTTAACGATCTGGTTTATTTTGCGTTCTGTATTATTTGTTTTACCACTGAATTTAGCACGATCATCTTGACTGTTATATTTATAACGTTTCGAAGGTTGATCGCATCGACCATAATCAGGCATGTTTCATGCTCGATAACATTCTTGGAATCTGCAACCAAAATCTTTACTCAATTCACAGTAATGAAAGAATTTTTTTGTTTATATTTTTAATGTAGTATCTCCATGCTTTGGATTAACCAAAACTTATTAAAAGGGATATATTTTCCATTCAGATTGATTTTTCATTTGAAAGTCTTTTATTCATCTGCCGTGTTCCTTCAGGACGTAGGTGATCATAGGCTTCCACTTGGCTCTGTCTCTTGTCGCTGTCAAAAATCTTTCTCTTGGTATCACTTCGAAGCCCCGCTCCGTCAACCATTCTCTAAAAACTATTTTATATTATTTATTTGGAAACATATCACCTCAAGTTTTATTTGTTTCGAAACGTATCACCTCAAGTTTTATTTGTTTCGAAACGTATCACCTCAAGTTTTTCGTATCACCTCACGTTTTTAGTAGTTGCTTTTTCATTATATGCACATGAAGTTGTTGTTGTCTAAAAACACTTTATTCAATTTACAGCTGTAAAACAGCGATTTTCAAAAGTTAAATTTACAGTTGAGATCAAATGAGTACATTTAAGATTTACATGCATTTACAATCATGTCAACTTCAGAGTTGAAATGTAATGGTAAAGATGATTTTTATATATTTTTAAACATATCTCACTTTTTAATTTGAATCATATATTTTTATTTTTCTTGTATCCGTTGTTATTCATAAACATCACAATATGAGTGATCGTACGTGTTTATGCTGCTTTCTACCTTTACCTTCTCTTCAAATGTCCGCCTCATATTTATTCACTAATCTTGCCAAAACAAGAACGAAAATCTAAAATTTAAACGACATATTAAGAAAGACAAAAGAGAAAAAGTAATAATTGGTCGCTTCTTAGCCACAACGGCAGTAACATGCTAGAAACATTATCAATTTCTTTAAGCAACAGGAAGAACAGAATACAATAGAGACCCGGAAATAACGACAATGTGTGCGCGTCTTAAAAACATCGTAAATAGACAAGCTTTCATGCAGTAAACACTGTGTCAAATATCACGTCTGAAAGGCGCACTAAAGAATATAAAATCGATAGAGCTTATATTTTCAAAACGGATCTGCTTACTGCAGATATTGTTAGTGAAAAATGCAATATAGTTTTTAAAATTTCGTGATTTAGAGGTCACCTCTAATGATTTAGCATATCTCTCAATAAGTCAACGTGGTATATATATATATATATATATATATATATATATTAATAATAATAATAATAATAATAAAACCGACTCTGTACGTATTCTAATCTTAAAATGTTACACAAGTAATTTTTAAAGACCACGAATAACCAGCAGAATCTAACTCCGTTATTGTCCTCGGCTATAGAGCTTTGGACAAAGAGGGAAAAAAAAAAGAAAACTGCGTAGGACCGACAATACATACGGTTCTTCACAGTAAAGAAAAAAACCCTCGAACGGAACGAACCACCAGGAAAGAAAAGTGCTCGATACTAAACTAACCAAAAAGTGCTAACAAAAAGGCAGTTACGCAGAGCAAAAACACACGGGTCGTATATATATATATATATATATATATATATATACACGAAAAAAATCGCAAGATCGCCAAGACCTACCGCGGTTTCGCACAACGGCTCGTCAGGGCAAAGGCAGACTAAGGACTAATCAAATAAATAGACACCTATTAAAGACTAATATATGTATATATATATATATATATATAATCATCCGCAGAGATCTGTTTCGCTGTATCACAGCTCATCAGTACGGTTAGACACCGATTGCTTTTAATCCAGGATTGAAACCCGACCTATGGGCGCTTGGTAGTCGGAATTAGACTTTTTAGCGTGTATATTATCATTATACATGCTTAATAGCTTAGAGGGGTCTAATTCATTGTTGAATGAACGATGCTTAGATGCTAGAGTAGATACTGTTTGTCAAAGTCTACCATTCTTCCATAAGTGCTCAATCAGGGTGTGGGATCGTAAATAGTCACCGGCAGACAGATCTGTTTCGCTGTATCAAAGCTCATCAGTATGGTTAGACAGCCGATTGCATTTTAACCAGGATTGAAACCAGACCGAATTGGCGTCAGTCAGCGATTCTACCTCTGAGCTATAGGCGCTCGGTAGAAGGGGGCATATCTATCTATCTATCTATCTATCTATACAAACATATGAAAAATCTCTCAGAAATAACCTGGAGAAAAAGACACTATTTATAAATGTAAAAGATATAAGAAAGATATAAGAAGATATAAGGAAAATGTATAATGTCCTCAGCAGCTGGACGAATTTAGATAACGATATTTTCAGTTCTAAATTCTTCCAGTTGCTAAGATCATTTTGTTTTGTTATTCTCAGTTATTCTGTTTAACAAGTTCATTTCGTTTTTGGCTTGAAAACGTCCACATTGGATGAAACGCGTTGGTAACTATTAAATTTTTGCTATTGTCTTTTACAATTAGAAAGACACATCCATATATATATATATATATATATATATATATATATATACTCTCACACGCACATGCATACACACACACCTACACACATATGTATATATATATATATATATATGTATTAATGTATATTTTAGCAGTCACTTTTCTTTTAAGAATATTTCGTAGAACAGTGCCGGAAAGGAAGATTTTATTATTTTTTTATTTATTTCTTTTAGTAATCTTAAATGTTTTCTTTTTGCTGGAGTTAAAGAATGTAAAGATATTCAGTAATTATTATTTTTCATGCGCTTTCGGCAACTTTCTTGGCCATTCCCAAGTGTGTTATGTTTCCGATGTTTTTATTTTATTCCCAAGTTTTGACTGTAACTTAATTTTTTGTGTTTTTGAAAAGAAGCATTCTTTAAAAGTTCTCACGCGAAATCGACTGGAATTAATGTGAGCAGCCTTCTAAAAAAATCAATACTCTATTTTCATTATCAAATATTGTAAGGTTGATGTAAGATGATAAATTTTGAGACGTATTGCCCTTCTTCGAGAGAGATGTTTGGATATTATTATTTTAAATAATATTCAGGTATTTAAACCAAAATATTAAAAGCATCTTGCTATTAGTGAGGCACTATCTAAACTTATTTGTAAATGGAATATTGTCTGTGCGTGTCTGTGTATGTGTGTGTGTATCTGTGTTTGTGTGTGTGTGTGTCCCCGTTACCTATAGACTCCGAAACGGCTGAACCGTTTGTCGTGAAAATTTACACAGTTGTACTATAAGTGTCTGCGAGTGTTCTTAGCTAGGTTTTGTGTCGAGGTACACGCGATAAATATCGAAAATCGATAGCTGAAAAAATCGGGTTATAGAAGGAGTGGTCCGATTTTAATCAAATTTGATACACTCATAGACAAAGACATAAGAAACAATATTCAGAATTTTCTAAGTTGTAGTTCTTACAATAATGCAGAAGATTTGATATCGATACCAGGAAATCAAAATTTGATTTACATCCATTCATTTTTCTTTCAGCTTACGGTTTCGCTTTAACTGGAAACAACTATTGGTTTTTAGTCTTTCGTGCCAACGTCCAAAGAGTTTGAGCTCCAAGACCATGAATTAGTTTTAAAGCTTTCATTACACCCGAGCAACGCCGGGCTATACTGCCAGTATATTATAATGTATATATTCTTCTTTTTTATTTGCCGTGTTTTTCTTCAGGATCTAGCCGCTCATGGATTTTCACTTACCTCTATCCCTTTTTGCACTTAATATTATTTCCTCTTGATAACTCTCCCAAACCTCGCTCCGCTATCAGCCTGCTCCCGCCTATCAAATAGATGACGTGCCGCTTTCTCTTATCACTTTTTCCCCTCTTCTCCGTCCTGTTAGTATTAGGTTCGCCCAGCCTTTCCTTCCTCAGACAACTGAGGTTTTGAGGTGACGTCATCTCCCCCAAAACCTCACTGGTCTTTTCCTGATACCAAGTATAAATTCTCTTTTGCATCATTTCAAAATCTTCGTCGTAGCTCACATTTTCCTATCCTCAGCATCATTCTATATAACCACAATTCTGTTGTTTAGAACATCTACTTTATCATTTATGAGATCGTCCAACATTCACTGTTATAATCGAGGACACTTAATACATAACAGTTTAGTACTCTTTTCTTTGCCTCCAACAAATTCTTCTTTTTCAACAATCAACCTAGACTTTGAAATGTGTCTTTGATTCATGCCAATCAGCCTTCAGATATCAGAGCTTCCCAGATATTTAAAATTTTACCTGTTTGATTTAGTGATCCGACGTGTAATTGCCTATTTGGGAAACTTTTTGCTGATAATGTAAATATATAATAATTAAAAAAACGATTGCTGCCCAAACAGAGTATATATATATATATATATATATATATATATATATATATATATATATATATATAGCGAGAGAGATTCAGCTACATGTATGGACTAGGGGAAAGGAAAAAACTTTTCTTAGTTTTATCCAATTATGAAAACACGTGTTACTGTACTACGATATTTTCTCAACAGATAGTGTTACCTTCATGCCGGTAGTATCAACAATTACTAAAGCATTTTGCGCATTGCAGAACACTGACTACAATGGCGGCGATTAGACAAGGAACTGAAAATCCACGTGCAATACTCCCAGTAGACACGTTGGCAATTGTTGCCTTACGAATAAATGCCACCATTTTAGGTAGCTATGTGATTGTAGAGTCCGACTGTTCCATCTTTTAATCTCATACGTCTGAAGAAATTTTATATTCATATTTAATATTTTAAAGTGCTTTTTTTTTCTTTTGTGTAATGTTCATAATGTTTTGTTGGTCTCTCTGACAGTCTGTTTTTCTGTCAGCTCCTGTTTCTCTCTCTCACTCTCTCTTTCTCGCTCTCTCTCTCTCTCTCTCTATATATATATATATATATATGCAGAGTGAAAGAGATAGAAAATATATCCGTCAAAAATATATACACACAAGTTATTCATCAGAGCAAAGCTATTAAAACATTTATCAACCCATAATGTACAATAGCCCTTAAGAAAGATATTATTATTAACACTGGATTTATTTGTGAATCAAATTACCGATAACACTTCGTTATTAGTCAGCCTTGTAGAGCAAATAGCTCCTCTCTAGTATCAACCTTACCTGGTTTAACAATGGTAATGGAGTGCTTAATGTCACTAAAAAAATGAAAGTGACTTACTGGAATTCCAGTAATACCCAACAGACTATTGCTTTGAATAGTTGCTAAAATTCACAAATAATACATTTACACAGTCAAAACATGAATGTAAATTGACTTCACTAATATCAGGCCCTTTAAAATTGGGAACGATATGATCGAAAGAGCTTAAGAAAATCGATATGAACAGTTTTTGTACTTGCTCAACCCAATCAAACTGAAACAATGTAAAAACGCTGGAAAAACTAAATAAAATATTAATAAAAATTCCTTTCCTCATCATATATAACGAAATCTGTTTAAAAGGAAAGTTGCTTCCCAATTATATATATATATATATATATATATATATATATATGTATTTGTAATTTTGGTATAATAATAGTTTATAAAAGCATTATATCACTACACAAAAAATTCATGTTTCAGAACAATACTGTTGATCTTCATGCGATATGCTAAAATAAATGTGAAAATTATTTATTTTGGAAATATAAAATGAATTCATGTTTATTTCGAAACTTGGGGTTTATAAAAGCATTATATCTCTACACAAAAAATTCATGTTTCAGAACAATACTGTTGTTCTTCATGTGATATGCTAAAATAAATGTGAAAATGATTTATTTTGGAAATATACAATGGATTCATGTTTATTTCGAAAATTGGGGAGTGGTACTTGGAGAGTTTAATTTTAGGTGTGTCAATATTGTTCTATCAATCATTCCTTTCTGCTGGAGATAAAAAAATGTACAAATTTTCTATAATTCTTATTTAAGAAATTTTTTGTTTGAAAATGCAAAAATACTATTTTAATCACAACATCAAAAGGTTCTCGCTATAAGAGAGTTACTATATATGTAACAATTTTTGGGGAAATTCTTCTGCTTGCTTAGTAATGCGTAATGGCTCAAAATTGTTAATCTCAGAACCGACCTCAAATTCCACTTGCGTTCTTCATATTCAATGACGCGCAAATACCAATTGGAAATGTATGAAACCGCCTCTTCTTACTCCATCTACGATTTAATTAGAAAACATTTATCGCTAAAACCATTATTATCTAATCTTAAGCATTAAATAACAGATAGAATTCCATCAAAGTAACTGGCAATTAAAAAATAACATGGAAATTATTAAAAGTGTTAACTATAGCTTCTGTTTTTTTAAATATGCAGGCAGTGAAAACCTATTTTATCATTAGTGCCTGAATAAACATAGTAGTATGAGAATCCCTTAATAAGCAATTTATGAGCAGTAGTTCCGGTGCATAAAACAAGCAACCCATTCAGTAGCTCTCTTCCTGGTTTTAGGCGTTCGAACTATGTGACATGAACTTTTGAGATTAAAGCTGCAAAATGTGTAGAATATTAAAACTAACAGACCAACACAGTCGCACCCATCTATAATCATTATTATTTCATTGTGTATGTAGCGGACTAAAAAATGATTGATTAAAAAATACATTTTTTCTATCTCCTTAGACCACCACGCATTTTTCTTTATGTAAACATTTATCTCAAATTGTCAAGTAAGCGTAAAATTTCACTCTCAACTACGCCTGCACGACACGTCATAAATAGTTCGTCAAAAATCACCAAGGTAGATTTCTTTTCATCCTGCCAGCCGAAACGAACCAACGTCCCAGAAGATGCATTCAACATAACACACACACCTGGCAGTTATACTCTGGCAAATACGCACGAGCTTTGCCTATGCACACATCTCAATTCACGCCAAGGTTCACGTATCATTAAATGTATTTTGCATTCTGTAAACGGTACATTTGTCAGTGTTTCGAATTGTTGCTTTTCAAAATTATATAAACTTCTAACTATATCCAGCCTGTACGCAATTTATTTTTAGGTAAAAAAACGCATGTATCAAATTTTCTTTTTGTTATGTGTGCTTAATAAGTATTATCTTTCATTCCTAATCAATCAGTCTGTTATTTTGTGCATTCACATTTACACAACTTCTATTTCATTTACTGTTAAATATTCTAGTTAGAAAACTTACACATTAATTATCAAATAGTTAATACATTGATAACCCTTTGGGTATAGCTGTATATCTAAATCTATGTAAATTTATTTATAAATGTAACTTTGTGTGTGTGTATGTGTGTGTGTATCTGTGTGCGTGTCTGTTACCTAAAGACTCTGAAACGGCTGAACCGATTTGTTTGAAAATTTACACTGTTGTATTAAAACGTCTGCAAGAGTTCTGAGCTAAGTTTTGTGTTGAGGTAACCCCGATAAATATCGAAAATCGATAATCGAAAAATTTGGGTTATAGAAGGAGTGGTCCGATTTTAATCAAATTTGATACACTAATAGACAAAGACATAAAAAAAGAATATTCAGAAGTTTCAAGGTTGCAGTTCTTACAATAGTGCAGAAAATCGATAATATATATATATATATATATATATATATATATATATATATATATATATATAAAAAACAAGATGTTTGTGTGTGTCTGTTTATCTGTCTGTTGTCCTTTATACAAATCCACATTTTTTATCCGATTTCACCACACTTCACACAAATATTCTTTAGGCTGAGTCTAAGCTCCATGACCATTAATTAGTTTTAGAGGTTTCATTACACCTGAGCAACGCCGGGCTATACTGATAGTATATTCAAATATTCCCAGCATTCGTATATTGATATAGACTAACAAAATCAAATCAAGGATCACCGCGAAATGTCTAATCTCTTTCATTTTAAAGATAAGTAATTTATCCCTTTCTTTTATTTGCTATAATAAACATGTTAAAATTTAACATTTATTTTATTCTGTTCTTTCCACCTACGCAGATATTAATCGACTAGCTGTATAGCCCGGAGTTGCTTGTGTTTTTTTAGTGGTTATGTTAAAATGGTAACTTCTAGTGCTTGTTCAAAAACTTCAGTTTCAGGTTGCCATGACGCATAGGTTAAAAAAAATGCGAACTAATATTGTTTTTGTTGTGTTTGTAAAACGGGATTCATACTTTGTAAATTTGCCAACAAACGGGAATGTTGTATGAACGCCCGCCCTTGGAAGAACAAGGGCGGGCGTTACGAGAGCCTGTAATGTGATGCGATGACATTGTGACGCAGAAATGAATGCATTTTCCCCACAACCTTGTAAAAAACGTGAAAGTGTTATGGCATATAAGGTAAGAGTTACAAAAATACCCGTTTTGTGTTTGAATACAAGTAAGCGTTTCGTAGAAATAAATGATCGAAAAAATAATATTTTCCATTATTTTTTGGTGTACCCTTTGTGTCAACTGAAACTTTCATTCTCATATAAAGACATCTGAACTTTATGTACCAGTGACTAGATTTTGCTTCAGTTTAAGTGAAGCGTCCTAGAAAAATGCATAAATGTGCGCAAAACACCACCCGAAATTATGTTTGTCAAAACCTGTACACGGGTTCAAAAAGGTTTTAGTGCCCATCAAAGGTTCGGACCTTGATATACAAATTACCCGATGTTGATTTAATTTGCATAAGGCGTCTTGGAGGAAAAGTGTTTGTAAATTCTAGGCCTTTCGGTGATTTCTTCCATACCCTGTCAATCCATTCGAAAAACTTTTGCGTACATCAAAGGTTCATGTCATGATTGATAAATGAACCAATTTTAGTTAAAATCAAACCAAGGATTTAGGGGTAAAGGTTTTGTTTGAATGGAGACACATAAACACGCACACACATACTGACAGACAGACACACCCATTTATATATAGATAAAAATATATTATTTCGTCTGAGCAAATATTTTCGGCCATGGAAATGCGCTGGAGAATCTTTGTCCATTTTATCATTCACTCATACATAAATGGGGCATTTCGACATTGTGTTATGCTTAGCAAGATTGTCATGCTAGATTAATTACGACTGAATAGCGACTTCGATCCTCACTGGGGCCTCTACATATTCGCTTTTGTGCTACACCTAAACTACGCTTAGTAAATCACCGCATCTACGTACAGGAGTGACAGCTGCCTATTCTTTAAACGTGTATGCCTGGCTAGACATATGTTTCGCATTTATCTGGTTCCGTTTGAACAACTATTGCTCATAAATGTTGCAAGTGACTAGCTATGCTAATTGCAAACACAGCAATCTAATTTGTTCTATACAGGGCCTGATCTTTTTTTTTTATTCTTTTCCGGTTTCTGATAAACTTTGATGTTATGAATGAGGTCTGATCAATTTCTGCATATCTTTTAAAGCGGCCCACATTTTTAGTTACTACTTTCGTATTAAGGATTATTTCCCTATTCGACGCTTGACATTTGTTCTGCTTATTTTATGTTCTTGGAATAGCTAAGAGTTTTCATGAATTGTACTGCTTTTTAATCACTTTTTAGCAGTTTCACAGACAGGAACTTTATATAGCGTGCTACAAGGAACTCCAATATTTTACTTCATTTATGCTGGGAAAACGTGCCGTAAACCAACTTACTGAAGACCATTTCTATGGACATTTTCTTGTCGTCATGAAGAATTACGTGACATGTCTAACGAAAAAGGCGGTAACATATGCACGCGCTACGATACTGATAACATCTGATGATCACAGTACCTGGAGTGTGGGATATTCAATGAACATAATGAATCGCTATTGCATAAGCTAACTCAATCAAACGTACACACACAGACATACACACAATGACACACACACACACACACGCGCGCGCGCGCGCGCGCGCGTGTGTGTGTGTGTGTACTAACAGTATAGCACGGCGTTGCTATGAAAGTTTCAAAACTAATCCATGGTCCTGGATCTCAGACTCGTTGGTCGTTGGCACGAAAGACTAAAATGCAATAATTGTTTCCAGTTGAAGCGAAACCTTAGACTGAAAGAAAAATGAATTGATGTAAGTCAAATTTTCATTTGCTGGTATCAATATCAAATGAGTTTTTTCGTCGTAAACTGAATTTTGAAGGCTAAATAAGTCCTCTGAGTAAATGGTAAATATCATGGCTGAGTAAATATCATGGCTGAGGCTAAGAACTACAATTATACTTACTTAGAGCCAAACCCGAAGCAAAAAATTAAATAAAAGGGCTGAAAAATACAGACATACAGGGAGATAAATAGACACACACACACAAACATGTTGCCTTTTATTATATGTATATTATCTATTTTCTGCACTATTGTAAGAACTGCAACCTTGAAACGTCTGAATATCGTTTCGTTGTCTTTGTATTTAAGTGTATGAAAGTTGATTAAAATCGGACCAATCCTTCTATAACCGGATTTTTTTCTATTATCGATTTTCAGTATTTATCGGGGGTACCTCGACACAAAACCTAGCTAAGAACACTAGCAGACGCTTATAGTACAATTGTGTAAATTTTCAGGAAAATCGGTTCAGCCGTTTCGGAGTCTATAGGTAACGGACACGGACACGCACACGCACAGACACACACACAGATAAAGTTCCATTTATATATAAGTTTAGATTAAAAATCTCACAATAAAAAGTTTCCCTTCAAATACAGAAAAAAGAAATCTGATTCTTTTTATAACCCAAAAGTATGACATTGATGTATTCACTACTTATTTAGAATGACTTACAATGACTTTATTGAACTCTTTGTTCCTATGCATGTCGGCTGATTACCGTCGAAATCGGTGGTTAACCAAAACACAGGGACATCCCGCAATCATTAAAGCAAGAACTGACAGATGAAATTTAGATGGACAAGCTTCTTTCCCGCTTTTATTGTCCCCGTCAGTGTAAACATTCGTTTAATTAACGCTTTCAGAGTGGAGTCAAAATGTCTCTGTCGCCCAGATTTAAAAACGCTCATAAGTTTTTAGAAGCTCATTTGGAAAAATATTATTCTTGTCTCAACAACTATATTTCCCCCCAGCTTATGAAAAGTAAAAACGAACATTTGAAAGGAAGAAAAATATTACGCATACTTCTTTCAACCACGCACCGAAAAACAAATTATACAAGTAATCTTTTATAGAAAATTGTTTAGAAAATCGGATTTGTTATTTTTTTTATCATCTATGAGTTGGAGGTTGTAGTCAAAAAAAAAAAAGAAGACATATTACGAATTTAGGTACTTCCACTCAATTGACAAAAAAAAAAAGCATATCTTGGTCTTAAAAGGGCTGAAACTTAGGAAAAAATGTTTTAACATCAAAATATTTATGCTGTTATTAAGAGGGAACATCAAATTTTTAATATTTTAAAAAATTTTGAAACTCTTTCTAACACGTTAGAAATTTTGATTAAAATTACATTTTTTGTTTTACGTCAGTGAATCAGTTTATGTTTACATAAGGCAGCTATTAAGAAAATGTTTTTTGGGCGGGTAAATTTTCCCTCAATCTCGAACGCCGGTTGAGTGATTTCTTTTTTGAATCTGAACGGCTGTACGCATCTGCACTTTTATGCACTAATATATATATATATATATATATTTGTAAAAAATATACTAAGCTATGATCTGAGATTAAGGACAGGATGGTTAAATAAACTAAAGTCAAGAGGAAAACTGTATTTAAATCGCCTACTCCTTTCGTCCTGTGATGGTCTTTATCAAGGCAATATATATATATATATATATATATATATATATATAATAATAATAATAATAATTATTATTATTAAACCGACTCTGCGTGTATTCTAATCTCAAAATTTTATGGAAGGGACTTTCTAAGACTATGAATGACCAGCAGAATCTAAATCCGTTATTGCCCTCGGCTATAAAGCTTTGGGCAAAGAGGGGGAAAAAAAAAGAAAACTGCGTGGGACCGACAATACAAACGGTTCCTCCCAGTAAAAAGAAAAAAAACCCTCTAACGGAACAAACAACCAGAAAAGAAAAGTGCTCGATACACACAACCTAAAAGTATTTAACTAGAAGGCAGTAACGCAGAGCAAACACACTAACAAAATAGCAAGATCGCCAAGGCCGACCGCGGTTTTGCACAACGGCTCGTCAGCCCTGACGAGCCGTTGTGCGAAACCGCGGTCGGTCTTGGCGATCTTGCTATTTTGTTAGTATATATATATATATATATATATATATATATATATATATATATATATATATATAAAAATTTAACCAGTTATTTGCTAAAGTCAAATTAAACCAGTAATTAGTACTCAATACAAATTTAATGTAGAATTTCTAAATATTCTAATCGGGAATATCAGTCAATTGCACTGCCTTTGATTGAACATAGTATCTTCAGGCGTTTTATCTTATGTTAATTTAATCTAAAATCCTGACTTTACCGAAGGTTGAAACCACTATAGTGTAATTGGCTGATATTCTAAATTAGTATATATGCATCCATTAAATACGAATGATAATGTCCTGGGACCACTATTTTTTATTCATTTTTTTCTTTTTGTTAGAGACGTTGCAATGCCATTCTGTCTATGTGACTGAGGGTTACGCGGTATGATTTCATGTTTTCATGTCGTTTCGTCCATTTTCTTCTCTTCGATACCGTAGATATATATTTTCAGATGTTTTAATACAACTTTGATGACCGACTCTCCACTTTTTTCTGCGCTGTGACATCTGCTCAAATGAAGTCAGTGTTACCGACGGCAGCTTCAAGATTACTCTGCTCTATTCTACTTAATTCATAGTGAGCCTACGTTCTTTTCACAGTTATGCATCTCGCTCTCCATAAAAAAATTGAGTAAACCGCGATTACTGATGCACCACACACACACGCACACACACATATATATATAGATAGATAGATGGAGAGAGAGATAGACATAGAAAGAGAATGTGGGAAAGAGAGAGAGAGAGATTTTGTCAATTGATTATAAACGCCTGATTGAGCATATGTACAGGAAGCAGTTATTTTATTATATTTAGAATATCTAAAATTATTGCTACTGTTTGACAGTTGAACTTTATATATAGTACCGTGCAAAAATATTAGGACAGGAACTATTTTATCTTTTATGAGGCATGAAAATAAATTTTAAAAACGCCCCTGTTTTAACACTTTTGCACACTACCAGTAGTGTACGAAGTTATTAGGACACGGGGAATTTTCCCAAAAAACATCACTGAAATTCATATACAAGGTGAAAAACCAAGTAAGTAGCTAATAAATATTGATTGATTAAAAATAGGTGTAAAACGAAATCTATTAAACAGAAGTTATATTTAAGTTTTCTTATTTTCTATTAAACAAGTTATTTTGAAACTACGCTATTGAACATCTATGGGATATTTTGGATAAAAAAATTGATAAATATTATGTTACTTCGCAAGACACATTTTGGGAAGAAATACAAGCTGCTTGGCAGGAGATACCATTAGATATATTGAAGAAGCTTGTAATGTCAATGCCTGACAGAATGAAGGCTGTGATCAAAGCAAAAGGCTATTATACTAGATATTGAATTTATTTTGTAACAGGTATTTTTTTCTTTTTAAAGAATGTGTTCAGTAAATAAAATAAAATTACTGTAATTAAATTGTTTATTTTGTATCAATATGCCTCATAAAAGATAAAATAATTATTGTCCTAATATTTTCCACGGTGCAGTATATATATATATATATATATATATATATATATATATATATATATATATATCACAATGAAATTACATAAATATGTATGTATGTAAATATAATCTTTATGTACTTGCAAAATAGTTAACTCTCTTTTCTTTGTATCTTCAATATAATAGCCCGAAAGCCGACCGGGTGAACCATCACTTGGCAAGATGAGCGCTTTATAGGCTTGCAAAATCATATCAGCTTCCATGACTGAAGTCAATAAAATCAGGAGAAAACATGGCGAAAAGACCAAATTTGTTTATGCCACTGATCCTCAGCCAAAAATGATTTTGTGGGCCAATTGTACCGAAGGCGCTGTTTTCAACGAGAGATTGAAGTCGAGTCAAATGTTGAATCATAATTTTATCTCTCCTTGTTTGAATTATGAAAGCCCTGCAATTATCTTGGATTTTGCAAGTATTACACTCTTTAGTACTCTAAATTTCAATGACAGCTTATTTAAAATATTGATTTACTGAAGATGCCTTTATGTATACATCTTACATTCTAGTCAAATATGTTTCAGTGGATATATAACCGATTTTGCAAGATTAACACTCTATATATGTTTGAAAACTTAAAAAAGATATTTAATGTGATGGTTTATTTGGTATAATAATAGCATCTAGAACTTTTGGTCATTCTTTCCAATGATTGTTTATTATTTTCCTATTATCTGCTAATATTTTCTCAGTTTCACTCTCATATAAACAAACATTGCTAGGCAAAAATTTAATGGGAAAGCAATGTTGTTTATATAATAATCACATGTTTTTTTGGGGGGGGGACATCAAAACAATATCATTAATATTAAAAGAAAATAAATTGTTGCATTATCAGCTCATGCACCACATTCTCTTCTGAGTTTTTTGTTAGTTGTGGAAATTTTTACACTTATCAACCATAACATAAAATTTCCACAAGTAACAAAAAACTCAGAAGAGAATGTGCAGCATGAGCTGATAATGTAACAATTTATTTTCTTTTAATATTAATGATATTGTTTTGATGTCCCCACCAAAAAAGAAGTGGTTATATAAACAACATTGCTTTTTAAAAAGTGAGAGATTTTTTGTTGTCCCATTAAATTTGTTCACCAATATATTTGTTTATATGAATGAAATTTATTTTGTGTCTTTATTCTTTTTTAGAATTTCCAGATGTCTAAGCAGTAATTCTAGTGAAGTGAATACATTCTTCTTTCTTTTCGAGTCATTTTTAAACAAAAGGTAAGGGTTTTGTAATGACCTCAAATCTAGAAAGATTAAATATCAGACAGTCGTTCATGCCTTTAAGAAAATGTTGGCGTGTTTTTTTTACAATTCTCTGATAATTATGAAATCTCATGGAATCAGGAATAATGTTTTCCAAAAAGGTTTTAGAAGAGGAAACAGAAATTAATCGACATAAGAATAATATTGAGGTGTTATTTGTATCTTTCTTGGAGTATCTTTTAATTTTAACCTTTTTATGTTGCATATATCAGATTAATTAAAATACTTTTTGCAATCGTTTCACCCCAAGCAAGGCAATACTGCCACTGCTGTGCAGAGAGTCACAGTGACAGAAAAAGTAAGTTAAAGATCTAGGGAACATGTTACCGGGAATGTCAATGAAAGGACAAGAGAAATTGTGTATAAAAAATGTGATGTTGCACTTAACCTGTTGGGGTTTATACTATACTGAAAAGCACAGTTTGAAATCCAGTTGCGTTTGAGGTATTCAATTACGCGCAAATACCCTTGGAAAAGTTATTAATCTTTCACTTCTTCCTCCATCTAGATTTAAATAACAAAAGAGATTAGGTTTTATAGCCTTGGCTGGAAATCAGTCTACAGCAGAAAATAATGGCAAACAACAGCCTAGTTAGTTATGTGTCTTTCGAGACATGATTGCTCAAGCGCATACCACGTGTGTACTTAATTGACCAAGTATATGGAAAGAAGTTTCACATGCATAAATTATGAGAAGCGAAACTGATAGAGTAGAAACGCTGGTGACGAGGCACGCGACGGAACTAGAAATAAGATCACGGTCGAATAAGCAGTGGGAAAAATCTATGAACGGACGCGCGCCACGGAACAGAGCGGAACAGATCGTCTAGTGACTACGAGTAGTGTTTGTGTGCGCACACACTAATTCGACCTTTTGGTTGGTAATGTCTCTTTATTCTAATCGGAGTTTTCAGGTTTGTGACGATTCAAAATGTCTTATTCGAGCTTTTCATTGAAGCTTTATGAAAACTGCCGAAGATTGGTTTTTGTGTGTGGTAGGTATCGGTGACTGTAATTCGTCTTATCTGTCTTAGCTCAGCGCAACAAATGGTTAGTTCGTTGTTTAACTTTAATCATTTTGCTCTGTCCGTCTGCTGGACTCTTTCTTGGTGCTCTCTTTTTGCTTAAATCTTCAGCCAGGAACTCTATCGGAGGCGATCGTCTCTATCTCTAGTGTCGTGGCTCCCCGGCTGTGTACAGTCACTCAATTGTCGTTACATTTCGACTGGTCTCGTCTTGACTTCAACTGAAACTCCAACTACAATTGATTTTGGCGTTCCGGTGCTTTATATTTTTGCCTATCCAAAATTCTCTTGAGAGATGCATGACGGATGCGGAGTGTCCATGCAAATCAAATCATTGGCCAATGAAATCACTCCTGCCTTCGCACTTTGAGGTGCAGTTGCTTATTTTCCTTGGTTTAACCAATGAAGCAGCACTATTTCTGGTGACATCATTTATTTCCGTCTTCTTCATCTAATTCAACTGATTAGATCATTTCTTTTTCAAGTTTTATAATCTGGTCACAGGAAAACTGATCATTTCAGAATTCAACCTTTCTGTCCTCATAAAAGATTTGTGACAATCTCTTTTCAGCAATGTTTTGGCTATGGCTTAATTTCCACTTTTACCAGCTGTAGCTCAGTGCTTTTAATGGTACTTTTCTTAGCCACGTTGTTACCGCTTTGTCAAATAATGGCCGGCCGATGCGATGACTTCGTCTGACCTGTATACTTACATCTACGAGTGTTTTTTTAAGTCACTCAGCTAATTCCCAATATTTCATTTTACTGTATTTTTCACAATTCGTTAGCTGCGTTCATATTGCAACCGAATAAATAATCTTAATATCCATTATGCTTATTTTTCTCTCTGCTCATATTGGAAAAATTAATCTGCACAATTAATAATAAAACTAATAATAATTTCTTTCACTCCGTCGTGCTAAAATAGTGTTATATTTTTCCGCACGCAAAAATAGTGTTACAATTTGATTATTTTGACGGGAAGATGATAAAGATCTAGTCGCCAATCTGTCTTCCTTAGAAAAAGGTAAAGCCTGATATCTTTTACACTTTTATTTAAATTTATTAGTATTTGTTCTGAATTAGCTATTTTAAAGAGATTGATTTTATTAAGGCTTTTTTTTAATCATTTCACTCCATGCAAGGCATTCCACTGCCACTATTGCGCATGGGGCTACATAGGGGAAGGTAAAGAGAAGGAGTGGTTAGACATAGGGAATCTCAGGAGGAAAGTGACTGATGAGTAAGGATACCGAGGATGAAGGTTGGGCAGATGGGAAGAGTGTTTGATAGAATGGGAGCAGGTTAGTGTGTTAGGAGGTGTCTATTGACCTTACATTTAAATTGTAGCCGTCGGGGAAGCAATCGTGTGGAAGGGAATTCCACAGTCGGGAAGTGCGAGGAAAGAAACTGTTGGAGTAGAAGTTGCGGTTGCATTTTATCGGTTTCACTGTAAAAGGGTGGGATCTAGTTGCTAATCCAGTATCTCGTGCAAATTCGTATTTAGGGGGCACCAGTGATCTAAGTTCATCGGAGCAGAAGCCGTGAAAGTATTTATAGAAGAGACACAGGGAAGCCACGTCGCGCCGGTGGGAGAGAGACTGCAGGCTAAGTCGGTATCTATCACATTACAGACACTCCTCTGAACCTTATCGAGAAGCCCGAGGAGAATAGCAGGGGCACCCGACCAGATATGTTAGCAGTATTCAATGCACAGCCGGATGGTAGATTTATATATGTGCAGGATAGATTTAGACGGAAAAAACTTCCGGCCCCTACACAGAGAACCGATTTTCATAGCAGCGGATTTAGGAATGGATTCGATATAGTCATTCCATTTGAGGTCCGCTGAAAGTGTGAGACCGAGGAGGCGTAGTCTTTTACTCTCTGAGAGGCAAGCTTGGTCCATGCCAATGGGAGGTAGGTGAGATTGTTGATGATGGTTAATTGAGAGTAGCTTCGTTTTAGAAGCATTAAAATTTACTAGACATTTCTTACCCCAGCCCACTATGGATTGGAGGTCTTTTTCAATCTCAGCTGCGAGGTTAGCTATGACGCCTACACCAGATTTTTGTAGGAGGCGAGAGTAAACTGTGGTGTCATCGGGGTACAAACCTACTTGGGCTCTTATGGAAACAGTGAGATTATTAATGTATGTCAGGAAGAGTGTAGGACCTAAGATGAAGCCTTGGAGTACACCTACGTTTGTATGGTAGTTCTGGGAGGCATGTCCGTTTAATACCACCTTCATTGTGCGGTTAGAGAAGAATGACTGGATTAGTTGAAACAAATGTCCAGTTATACCATAGCTCCACAGTTTACATAGAAGACCAGCATGCCAAACTCTGTCGAACGTCTTAGATATATCCAATGCGACAGTTCGGGCTTCGCCATTCCTATCGAGTGCCTGGTATATGTACTCGGTGATGGTCGTTAGCATATCAGCAGTAAACCTGGTGAAGCGGAAACCATATTCCTTGTCCGAGAGGAGCCTGTGTGCTGTGAGTTGCTGAACTACCTCGGCGTTGATAATGGCTTCGAACACTTTCTGAAAGATCGGAAGAAGGCTGATAGGGCGCTAATTTGCAGGGTCCGAGTGTTCTCCAGCGTTTTTAAATATAGGAAGTACAGAGGAAGATTTCCAAAAGGCAGGAAAGCAGGAAGCAGATAGGCAGAGGTTGTAGAGCTTAGAAAGGACAGAGGAGAGTTCAGGGGTACATTTCTTTAAGACTATGGTTGGGATTCCGTCCCCATCGCTCGCTTTGTGAGGGTCAAGTTTTAAGATTATCTTAGAGACAAGCGAAGGTGTAATGTGGATATCATTCAGTTGTGCCTCGGTTCTAGGTAAGAAGTCGGGTGTAAAAACTCCAGATGAGTCCAGAGTCGAATTGTTCGAGAATCTGCGGGCAAAGCATTCAGCCTTATCTGCTGGGGAGGTGAGGACCTCAAATTTGTTGATTAGCGGGGGTATTGTGGACTTGCTCTTGTTAAGTACTCTTTTACAGAGTCGCCAGTAGTCTTTGGCACCGAATTTAGAGCATGCTATGCGTTGCTTCATTCTGGCAGCAAACAACATCTTAGCTTCGTTAAGTATCCTTTTACACTTATTACGAGCTGAAGTGAAAAGGCGCCTGTTTTGGTCCGACGCGTAGTTACGATAGAGTCGGAAGAAATGATTCCGGTGGGCAATGGTAGCCGAGCAAGCGGGTGAGAACCATGCTGACGAATGAGATTAAGCTGGAATTTCCTAGCAGCGATGAAGGCATCGATGCCAGCCTTAACCCAGGAGGAGACCTCGGATGCACATTATTCGATGGGAAGACTAAAAGCGCTGTTCCAAGGGATGTCACAGAGGAAGTCTCGGAACGAATCCCAGTCTGCTCTTTGATAGCAGTAGGATATTCTACTTGTCTGGGTTTCATGTGTCAGGCGGGTGTGGAGTGAAATATTGACGGACACTACAGTGTGGTCAGAGTTTCCGAGTGGGCAGAGTTGTCTGGTAGTGCAAGAGTCTGGGATGTTTAATATAATAGCTATTGACTTCAACTAGGGCCTCCAGGTGAACTCAAAATCTCCTACACATCTTATGTACGGTGTCCTTGTTTATGTTGATAAATGCTTCTCTTATCATTGCTTTCAGTTAATCTTTGGAGTTAAAAAAAAGTTTTGTTAGAAAAGTGGCCAGATACAAAGAGTGATTTGGTTGCAGAAATTGTTTAACAGCTATGACTCGGTTATCATGTTTATATGTCATGGTGCAGAATCCTGTTACCAGAGTGCTGTTTTCCAGCTGAAACCCTCTAATTTTCTCATGTTTTACTCTTGATGGGTAAAATAAGTTTCCATGGATTTACTTAGGTTACTTTATCCTTGGATGAATTATTTGACTCCGATATTGGAAATCGATATCCCGATATCCAATCGGGTTTGTTCAAAATCAGGTTTTCAGCCCTTTTATTTTGATTTTTGCTTCAGGTTTTGCTCTAAATAGGTATAATTGTAGTTCTTAGTTCCAGCTATGATACCATTTACTCAGAGGACTTATTTAGCCTTCAAAATTCAGTTTGCGACGGAAAACTTATTTGACATCGATACAGGAAATCAAAATTTGACATACATCCATTCATTTTTCTTTCAATCTACGGTTTCGATATTAGATTGAAACAACTATTGCTTTTTCGTCTTTCGTGCTAACGTCCAGAGGTCCAGGACCATAAATTAGCTTTAAAGCTTTCATTACACCCGAGCAACGCCGGGTTATTCTGCTAGTTCTCTAATAAATGAAGCGTGAATGAAGCATACGGAAGGGATTTATTTCTTTTGGAAGTAGAGTTGCATTTTTTAAAATCAAATTTAGGTCAGCCTCGTTGCGATGAATAACTACTGCATTTAATGCGCTGTTTTGTAAAATAATACTTTTGTTTTGACATAGCCTTTTATTTAAACTATTTACCTTCATTAATTTTCGATATCTTAATTTTAATCTGATTTCTTTTAAATGAAAATGTTTTTTCAAACTTTTATTTTAGTTTTAATTGAAAGCTAAATGATTAAATTTACTATTTCCATTAAGCAAAATACTCTGGTTAATTTCAAACAGAAATTATATTGATTGGAATATAAAACTTCAATATTTTTTTCGATTTTTGAATTTTGCCGCCATTTTTGTTCAATCGACACATTTGTAAACAAAATTTAATTTTCCGTTTTAAAAATCTTGTAGGAATAAAATATACATCTGTGACACATTTTTTTGTAAAATTAGCAATTTTTATGTGGAATTAATCTGATTTCCCCAAGTATTACTTATTTATAGCGTGAAATTTAGTATAACAATTTCGTAATATCAGATTTAAACTTTTTTAATATTCTGCTGCATATCAGAACGTGTTGACAGTTGCGTGATTAAAGATAAAATAGTAGTGAATGATGTTCACAAGTGACAAATTTGTATAATTTTTTTCGGGTATAGGAGGAAACTGTGACCGTTTAATTTCCACATAGAAATTACCATACAAAAACATTCAAATACACAAAAAGAAAAATAAATTATTTTAAAAATATGAAAGCAAAACAATTAGTATTAATTATCCCAATTTTCAATTGGCAATATAATGTTCAGCTATTAGCTTAAACATCTAACATCAACAAATCTTTAAAGTATTTTATGAATAATTTTTGAAACTCTATAAATTCATAAATTATTATAATTAAAATATTGAAATCAATTCTCTTAAACTTTCATTAGTGATCGATTTTTTTTCTTCAGACTATAATATCCTTAATTTTTATTATTCATTCAAGCAATTGAAAGCTTATCAAATTAAATAATATCAGAGATTTATTGCACTTTTTATTTTACTCTTCGGAGCATATTTTCGGATTAAGTGGCCACATAAAAAGTAGAGGATTTATATTTCCCAGTGAGTCCTACGTTTGACTAATAAAACCATAGACCGCAACAAAGTAAAATTCATTAAAATTTTTAAGATTTACGTGGAGAGTGAGTAACAGAGGTAGAAAAATTTATTTTTAAAAAGATTTTTAAAAGTAATAATTTCAAAAATAATAGCATTCCTTTGTAACTTAGTTCTGAAAGTTTCATTAAAATCCGACAATTATTTGATTTTTACGAGAATTTCCAAGTTAATGTGTTTGTCATTAGAAAAAGGTGGGTGATACCATCATTACGTTTTCCATTGTAAACAGTCATAACGTTTTGGTTACCCGCTAACTCAAATCAAAACAAGTTTTTCTGGCAAGATTTCGAACATGTTAGAAGGGATTACAATCTTTAAAAAAATTTTTAAAATTACTTTAATCTTTCCTCTTAATAATACTTTCTTGGCTTCTGCTCAGACGAACTTAAGTCACTGATGCCTCCTCAACAGGTGTTTACTCGTGCAACCAGACTGGCATCTGGGTCCCACCCATTCACAGTCAGGTTAGCCAAATGCAGACGACAATTCTACTCCTGCAGCTTCTTCTCTCGCACTTCCCGCCTGTGGAACTCGCTCCCGTATTCTTGCTTTCCTGACGGCTACAACCTCCAGAAATTTAAATGCAAAGTCAATACTCATCTACTAACCACTGGACTCTAGCTCTCTCCCCACCTCTGTATAACCCACCCTTTCTCTCCACCTATGTATCTGTCATCGCACCTGCTTTCTCAGCTTTCTATTGTTCCTTTCTAACTAGTTTGTACTCCTCACTCTTTTCTAATTAATCTTTTTACATTTATGTAGCCCCCTGCACATCAGTGGCGTTTCCGCCTTGCTCGGGGTGAAATGATTAAAAAGAAAAAATAATGTAAATATTTTTTTGGTAAAGTTTCGTTCTTATTATGTTTAGTGTATTTTTTATTATGTTTTTTGTAGCGATTTGGGAAAATGCATAATTGAAATTCCTTTAACGTTTCATTTTTTTGCATGTTATTTTGTTTAGAAATAAAACGTTTACTAGATTAACAACATTTAAATAGAGCTCTAATTCCTAGATCATGTACACTCATTTTCCCTCCTGGTAATCACTACGTTTTACTCTTCATGGCAGATTTTCTATTATGACAATGTGAGATATTTAATAAAGAACGTTATAGTATAGTGGGTAGGCGTTCTGGTGGGGAGTAATTTTGTGTTGTTGCAGATTAACAAAATTTGGACTTGTTGTAGATAGCACACTATAAATCATAAAAAGGTTATAAACCAAGAAAAGCAAATTAAGTTTAGAAACAACATTTCATATATACACATATCAATTAAGATTTTTACAATTAAAGTAATCCTTTAAAGATGAGTCCAACGGAGGTTGCTGAAAAGAAAATTTGTTTGTATGTATACAAGAGCGTTGTAAATAAGGAATGTCTTTGATGTATCCGCTCCTTTGGTCAGTAAGTAGTTAGAGACAGCGAATAATAAGATGAGAGGGAACGGAGGCGAGCATAGTAAGCCGCTTGACGTCGGTCAAGGGAGATACTAATTACGCCCGTCTCTCTCCAGTCTGCCTGTGTGTCTGGGTCTGTCTGGCGATGTTCTCTGTATCGGCTTTTTATTTCGCCTTTTGGATCGCAGCAGATCATTTGGGAATCCACACTTGTATTTGGATTCTGGGCTTCCCATTGGCCGATATATAAAATTCGTGTAGGCTCGCGAACTGGAATTTAATATTTAATTAATTGTTAGTTCTCAACATCTACATAGAGCAGGATGCGCACCGACGAGTTTTGCTCATTTGCTTTTTGGTCCTGAGACTGCAAACATCCGGTCCCTCGCTTTGCTCGGTATTACCACAATAGAATCGTAAACAAACATAAAAATAATTTCAATGAAATCGTTTCAATTATATCCCGAAAATACATAATAAAAAATATTCTTAAATATTAGATTCTCAGTGCATCTATTTTACAGCTCAGATTGAGGTATCGTATAGCTGAGTTCGAATTCAAATAACATTCACTTACGTTCTAATACCCTTAGGTAAATATGAATTCCTTATTTCTTCATCACCAAATCTCTATTTCAATGGCAAAACATATTGTTTATAATAGCCGTAGTTAGCAAGAAGAAAGGCAATTCTGAAATCAAACCTGAAGAGGGTTGTTTTGGAGCTTTTTGGCAAGTGTTGCATCTGTTCATCTCATCCAATCATTATGGTCGTTCTTCACAAGACTTCACCAATCAAATCGTATGTTCGCATCGTCTGCTATACGCCTTACATGAAAACACTAGACATGTATCTGAATAAAGAGAAGTTACTAGAATTTTAAAATCTGTAGAATTTTTCTAAGCCCTTTATTGATAACTCCTGTTATGATATTGTCTATATCAAGTCTTCAAACAAATAATAATTAAACTAAGTCCACTTTTATTGCGTAACACCACACATCAGAATGAAATTATGTATTCACAACTTGTATTACACACAAATACCCTTGCGAAATGTATTAATATCGTCTCTTCTCTCCAGTAATGGGTTAAATAATAGAACATATTGTGATCTATAGGCTTGGTTTGCAACCAATCTACCGCAGAAATCATTGCCAACCTACTGCAGGATATTCTTCTGCCCAGTCAGTCATATCTCTTTCAAAAAATGATCGCCCAAAGCGTGTATCACGTATGGCACTTAACTGAGTGACTGATAGACCTACCATTACATTCAGTCTGGTGTGAGTAAAACAAGCAGATGCTTCATAGAAACATATGCGCGATACTAGATCGCGCATATGTTTCTATGAAGTAGGTAGCAGGTGGCCTAGTAGGTGGGCAAAGTTAGAGATAAGTAGCGCTTTACTAATTAAGCTAAGACGGCCTTTAATGGAAGGTGATCCCAAGTGTTTAAAAGTGTCAGCTGCCACATAACAAAATTACAGTTTTGTCGAAGGAATATTAAAAATATATCTTCACTAAAACAAGAGTATTTTATATGGCTTCTACTTATTTAAGCGGTGTCGCATTCTTAACAGGTCTAATGTTTTAAGATTTTAAAGTTAATGATATGGTAAAATAGTTGCTGTTAGTATGGTGCCTGTTAAAATTCAAATGGTTTATCAAACGCTCTGAGATTGATGAATGTTTTGTGCGAATGTCAAGAGGCGATCAAGGAATATGAGAGGTGTAGCTGATAGTTACATTAACAAAGACAGATAGTCAGACACTCATATATTTATTTACGGTGAGGTTTACTCTGTACAAGGCACAGTTATATGGGACACATAACAAATAAGGCTTAACGTGAACAGATTAAGAATGTAGTGAGCTGAAAAAACATCTTTTCGGGCGACGGTTTCACAGAGCAGTGATTCGCAAGAAGCTGTTCGAGTAAAACTTATCATTTGAATACGAACGGATATGTAAAACTAATCCATGGTCCTGGAGTTCAGATTCTTTGGACATTGACTGTAGACTGTAAGAAAAATGAATGGATGTAAGTCTAATTTTGATTTCCTGGTATGGATATCAAATTTTCTGCACTATTGTAAGAACTGCAACCTTGAAACTTCTGAATATCGTTTGTTTTGTCTATGTATTTAAGTGTATGAAATTTGATTAAAATCGGACCACTCCTTCTATAACCGGATTTTTTCGATTATCGATTTTCGATATTTCTCGGGGGTATCTCGACATAAAACCTAGCTAAGAACACTCGCAGACGCTTATAGTACAACTGTGTAAAGTTTCAAGAAAATTGGTTCAGCCGTTTCGGAGTCTATAGGTAACGGATACACAGACACACAGACACACTCACACAGACAAAGTTCCATTTATAAATATGTTTATATATATACATATATATAAAAGAAAAACTTTAGGCAGACACGTTATTTCATGGTAAATCGGAAGCAAGGACTATTCAGGTGAACCATCATCAGCTACCCTCTTTATTGTACAGAAGATTTTACACGAAACTGTGAATTTATCCTGCACATATATAAATCTACCATCCGCCTGTGCATTGAATACTGCTGCCACATCTGGTCGAGTGCCTCTGCTATTCTCCTCAGGGTTCTTGACAAAATACACCGGAGAATCTGTAATGTGATCGATACCGACGTGGCAGACCGGCTGCAGTCAGTCTTTCACCGGCGTGACGAGGGTTCCCTGTGACTCTTCTATTAATACTTTCACGGCTTCTGCACCGATGAACTTAGATCACTGTTGACCCTAGGTACGAATTTGCACGAGATACTAGATTAGTAACTAGGTCCCACCATTTTACAGTGAAACCGATAAAATATAACCGCAATTTCTACTCCAACAGCTTCTTTTTTCGCACTTCGCGCCTGTGGAATTCCCTTCCATATACTTGCTTCCCCAACAGCTACAGTCTCCAGGAGTTTAAATGTAAGGTCAATATACACCTCCTAACACACTAACTCGCATCCATTCTCTCAAACACTCTTCCTATCTACCCACCCCACATCCTCGGTATACTTACCCGTCAATCGCCCTCCTTCTGACATTTCCTATATCTAACCACTCTTTCTCATCACTTTCCTCTATGTAACACCCTGCACAATAGTGTCAGTAGATTGCCTCGCTTGGGGCGAAATGATTAAAAAATATATGTATAGATTTAAGGTGTGCTATTTTTTAAAATATTTCCACCCCAAGCAAGGCATTTCACTGCCACTGTTACATAGAGGAAAAGTGATGATAAAGAGTGGTGAGCGGATTACATAGGGGAAAGTGATGAGAAAGAGTGCTTAGGGAGTTACATTGGGGAGAGTGATGAGAAAGAGTGGTTAGGGGGTTACATAGAGGAAAGTGATAGGAAATGTCAGAAGGAGGGTGATAGACGGGTAAAGATACCGAGGATGAGGGTTGCGTGAATGGGAAAAGTGTTTGAGAGAATGGGTGCGAGTTAGTGTGTTAGGAGGTGTCTATTGACCCTACATTTAAACGCCTGGAGATTGCAGCCGTATACGGAAGGGAATTCCACAGGCGGGAAGTGCGAGAAATGAAGCTGTTGGAGTAGAGATTTCGGGTACATCTTATCTGTTTCACTGTAGAAGGGTAGGACCTAGTTTCTAATATAGTATCTCGTGCAAATTCATACCTAGAGGGCACCAGTGATTTAAGTTCATCGGAGCAGAAGTATTTATAGAAGATGCACAGGGAAACTACGTCACGCCGGTGAGAGTGTGACTAGGATAAGATGCTCAATATTTGCGATAGCGTGTATGTAAATATAAAAGAGTGAACATCATGTGGCCTGATGATTGCGCGTAGCAGGAAATAGTCTGTCGCCCCTGGGTTTTGACATCATTGTTCATACACTATATATATATATATATATATATATATATAAACTATATCTAAAAGTGAGCCAAACGTCGACTGCGGTTTCACTCGCCGGATCGTCAGGAGCCTTGTCCTGACGATCCGGCGAGTGAAACCGCGGTCGGCTTTTGGCTCACTTTTACATTTAGTTCGTGTCTTTGCTCTACTTTCGTACTTTCGTAATGAGCTCTTTCTTGTTAAGGTTTTCTTGTTGAAGTTCTTTTTTCTTTCAAACACGGCTTATGCATTGTTTGTTTCTTTTTTATTCCCCTTTGCCCATTTGGTAATACCTTTTGGGTTTGACGACTTACGTTACTAATTTGTTAGCAGTAGGTTTTTCTGATTTCGGTTGTGATTAGTGCTACTGTCTTGTTGGTACGTTTTTCAATACATATATATATATATATATATATATATATATATATATATATATACTGTCGGAGATCGCAAATCTAAAATGAGATTTGTCGAATATTCAGGATGGAATATAAATAAATGGAAAATAAATAAATAATAAATAGAGTTTAATAGATAAGCTGAGCGTCTACTCAGTGGAAACGGCTGAAAAATAACTGAACAGTACTAAAGTATAATAATAAATTAAGACGATATATATTAAAATGAGCGTTGGAATGAGAATAGTCTACCCTTACAAATTGAATAAAGTTTTCAGTTCAGTATTTCCTGTCTATTAGATATTTTTGTTGTATGGAAGTATTGTCCAAAGATTTTGAGCAAGTGCTTTCAGATAAAAGATCACAGACTAAAAGCTACAAAAATAGTTTATATTATTATTGATTTGTATGTTAAAATAATGTTTAAAAAATACGTAAATACGTAAACGTTAAAATGTCAGGCAACAAATAGAAAGAGAAAATTGACATGTTAAAGATAAAAACTGTGTAATAAATGCTTGAAGAATTTCATTTCCGAAGGTCACACAGAAGACATGAGAATTCTCAAATGAGCATATAGAAACATTTATGATTTTATTTCATGATTATTAAGTGAGTTTAAATAGAATTAAAATCTGAACTGAGAATAAAGCCAGAGAATCATTAATGAAACAGAACTATAGCTTAATTAACAACGCTATTCTGTTCATACAATATTTATTTATATATATATATATATATATATATATATATATATATATATATATACTAGCAGTATAGGTCGGCGTTTCTCGGGTGTAATGAAAGCTTTAAAACTAATCAATAGTCTTGGAGCTCAGACTCTTTGGACGTTGGCACGAATGACTAAAAAGTAATAGTTATTTCCAGTTAAAGCGACACCGTAGAGAAAAAAATGAATGGCTGTAAGTCAACTTTTGATTTCCTAGTATCGATATCAAATAAGTTTTTTTCGTCGTAAACAGAATTTTGAAGGCTAAATAAGTCCTCTGAGTAAATGGTATCATGGCTGAGACTAGGAACTACAGTTATAACTACTTAGAGTCAAAACCGAAGCAAAAAAGCAAAAACTAAAATAAAAGAACTGAAAAAATACAGACATACAGGCAGATAAACATGCACACACACAAACATCTTGCCTTTTATTATAAATATTTTATCGATTTTCTGCACTATTGTAAGAACTGCAACCTTGAAACTTCTGAATATCGTTTGTTTTGTCTATGTATTTAAGTGTATGAAATTTGATTAAAATCGGACCACTCCTATAACCGGGTTTTTTTTCGATTATCGACTTTCAGTATTTATCGGGGGTACCTCGACTTAAGACCTAGCTAAGAACGCTTATAGTACAACTGTGTAAATCTTTAAGAAAATCGGTTCAGTCGTATATATATATATATATATATATATATATATATATATATACATATATATATATATAGACTAGCTTCTTAGAACCGAACATCCAGAATTATGATATTGTTGATGCATAGGAGAAACAACTTCATCTTTTATCAGAGGCGAATACAGAGAACTGGGGCAGATAACCAGACAGAAAGAATCGAAATACAAAATTCTTCTAGTCTGATTGCTACTCAAAGCCACATGAAGCAGTCTGATCTGCTATCTACGCATAGATGGTCAAAGAAAAGGTTGATATAAAAATTTACAAATGTGCACGTGTGAATATAACAAACTTCATATGAATTCGAACTCAGCTCTCCAATTTTCTATCCTTTGATTCGCCGAAAAGATTAAGAAATATCGAATTACGGAGTTACAAGAAGATTTGACTTCTGCTCCCATTCCGTTTTCTCTCGCCATTTTATGAATTCTCTGTTACTTGTACTTTTATGTACAATAAATTCTTATTTGTTTATCCCTTACATGTTGTGTAAATCTTTCCACTCGGAATTTACCTCGTCATTTATATCGTCTCCGCGATATCAGTCAGTTTAATGCCATACGTGAAACACGCTTAGGCGATCATGTCTCTCTCGAGACATGACTGACTGGGCAGAAGATTATCCCGCAGTAGGTTGCCATTGCTTTCTGCGGTAGACTGGTTGCTGACCAAGGCTATAGAACCCAATCTGTCCTGTTATTTAACCCATAACTGGAAGGAATAGACGGATTATTACCTTTCCCAAGGGTATTTGCGCGTAAGTGAATGTAATGAATTCGGCTGGAATTCGAACTCGCCTCCCCGATTTCTCGTTCTGAGCCGATATCCAATATAACACTCTTAAAACGTTAGCATACATTTTTTATAGAAATTCAGATTCAATTGTAGTTATTCCATTATCTTCTCTTCTGTAACTATTTTCTACTCAAATGAATAACTGTAGTGATATGCGAAATTTTGTTGTGGTGCAGAAATACTCATTTCTCTTTTAAACCTTTATCATTTAAAGAACGACATATCCATGAAATCACAATAGTTAATATTATTCATTTTAACACTTCGTCAGGATTGAATGAACCAGTATTTATCTCACCAATAATTCCGCCCAATATTATCGGATTGGCGCCTCTAATCTCTCCTCTTTAGCCTCAAGTCTCGGACAAAACCCATCTTTGAGACGATCGATCAGATTTATCGAGTGTCACCTGAAATTCTTCCTTGATAATAAAAAGCAAATATTCATTTATCTCTGGAAACAATTTTGATGCTTTAAAATATTTGTTTTACTTGGTAGGATTTGGAATAGGGGAAATCTTGATAGATCTCAATTTTCAAAGAATACTATACATTTTGTCCCTCTTCCGCAGATCCGGCCTATCTACTTACCAAAATTGGTTGTTTCGTTGTAATTCGATTTACTTTACGTTATCATAGAAATTCTTAAACCTGTTTCTTTTATTTCTAGTTTTTAACATAGTTATATTTATAACGGACCTCCTTATCGTTCGATGATATCTGCGAATCTTCTTCGATAACCTCAATGGGGACATTATTTCACTAAATGAGTTTATTTTTTTGACATTATTAGTTTATATGTATCATGGAAAAATATCTATTCAGCATATATTATTGTAAAAAGTAAACATTATATTATTTATTGAGATTTCAAAAGAAATAAAGTTGTATTAGTTTAATCTGCATAAAATCTATTGATTTAGGTTTTTATGATAAATTTAGTAATCTTAATAAAAAGGGCTGAAACTTTCTAAAAGTAGATGAAGTTTTGTTTTCCGATCAAAATTAACCGTTCACAATTTTGACAAATGTTTTCAAAGGAACTTCATGTTATTGAGGTCTGCGTGACATGCACAATTAATTCTTATATATATATATATATATATATATATATATATATATATAGTCATTCGCAGACAGATCTGTTTCGCTGTATCACAGCTCATCAGTACGGTTAGTCAGCCGATCGCCTTTTACCCAGGATTGAAACCCGGCCGAATTGGCGTCAGTCGGCGATTCTACTTTATGATCTACGGGCGCTCGGTTGAAGGAGGCAGACTTTTTAACGTGTATATTATCATTATACACGCCCAATAGCTGAGTGTGTTCTAATTCATTGCTGAATGAACGATGCGTAGATGCCGGAGTAGCTAAAGTTTTTCAAAATCAACCATTCTTCCAGAGTGCTCAATCAGAGTGTGAGATCACAGAAACAAGTAAACGGAAGTGAATTCTACAGGTGGGAAATACGAGAAAAGAAGTTGCTTGGGTTATAAGTGGCGATTATATATAAAATGGTGGAACGTAGATGCCAAATTAGTAGAGCGCTTAAATTCATTCGGTCGGAGCATCAATAGGAAAAGGTTGTCAGAGTAGCTGAATAGAAATATTAAGGAAATTGCACAGGAAAGCCACAACATGCAAGTGAGAAAGTGACTGAACTCGATACACCAAGTCATGATCAATTTTACTATATTGTCTCGAACAATGTCTTAATCCTTGAGATGAAGAGCAGGAGTACGAGACCAGATATGGCAAAAGAACTCAATACACGAAAAGATGATAGATTTATAAAAGTGTAAAATTGATTCTGATGAGGAAAATTCCTGGCGCGATTCAGTAACACAAACTTCCTTATATCAGATGCGGCTACAGATTCGATGTAGGCATTTCACTCCAGATGGGTTGCTGAAGTGAGACAAAGAAAGCTTGGTGTGTTGCTTTCCGAGAGACTGACATTAGCCATGCTGGTAGCTGGCTGGATAGTTTGTCTTTTGTGATTAAATGAAAACAGTTTTGTTTCGGGGGCATTAAAATTTACAAGCCATTCCCAGTTTACATCAGGAAGGTCATTGATGAAAACCAGAAGCAGCATTGGATCTAGGATAGAGCCTTGAATGACACTTACGTTCACTTGATGATATGACTGATAGCTGAAAGGCAACAATAGATATGATCTAACTGTAAGGCTTGCAAGTGTGTTTGTGCAGCGTTACAGTTTTCTTACGTCTATCTGATTGAGTGTTAAAACAATAGTGGCTGGGCGTTATAACAATATGAGACAATCAGGGATGACGCAAAATTTTCAATGTCAAACGAATTTCATCACATTCCCCAAGATGAGATTCATATTGCCGCACACTAATGAAATTACCTAATCTAAGGAATAGAAATTAATTACACCTGTCACTCCAGTGGGTCTAAAACTGACCGTATGCTCAAAGAAAGTAAATTAGAGCCTTTGTTTCAATTAATTTGCACAAGTTGGAGAAATTGCAGATTTGGATTATCCTGGTTGTGGAGACCTGTTGATTCATTATATGTGTAGGAGTTTATTCTAACTTTCGACCTCATGTAGATTCCCTTCTGAAGGACGGTCATCCTGTTTATCTACTGGAAGAGCCATAGTGAACGTTTTGATTCAATGCTTAGATCATCGATTGTTCCCACAAGAGACGAATGCGTCCAAAAGTCCAGCCCTTGCACATTGGCTAACGCTCTCTTACAGACAGTATTCCGAGGCATCTAGAAGAGCTTTGTCAAACTTATAAGGCAGCAGCCATTCACTATTCGGCACGATTAATATCTTGAGTCCGGGTTGTTCGGAGTTTTTCTTCCTATAAAGGTTGAAGAGAAAGAGGCACGATTGGAATTCAAACTGAGAGCGCTGAACAGAAAAGCAATTGAACAAAACTAAACATTATTATAATCTTTTAATAATAATTTCCGCCACTGGTGTACACGGGGTTCCAATGTGGAGGTGAAGTCGAAGAAATGATGAGAAATGGATGGGAGTCAAATAGATTGAAGCTGGTAATTGATGTTGCATTTCAACCTTTGGAATTGTAGCTATTTGATAAAAAAAGAAAATGAAATGGAGTTCCATCAACGAGAAGTGCAAGAAAAGTAATTGTTAGAGTAGATAAGGCGGTTACATTTCAATATTTTGACAGGAAAATGGTGGGAACTTGATTCCCATCTAGTAAGACGAGTAAATACATGTAGCCGAGGAACCAAAGAAAATCAAACTTATTAAAGCATTTGCCATCGGGATACTCGGGAAAAGACAGAGAGAAGCCACATCACGTCGGTGTGAATGTAACTGAAGGCAAGCTTCTAAGGCGGTATCAGATTATATTGCTGATTTTTCTTTGGGTTTTGTCGATAACCTCAAGATGATTATTGGTTCTTTTGTTTTTATGGCAAATCAACCTCGGCGGGTCATTCATTGCCAACTAAACTTTATGTATTTATTGCTGGTAATACCTTTATCTTTCAACAATTTTATTGTTGTTTATATAAGCTTTTTGTATCTAGCAATACATTGTTTTCTTTTCGAGTATCAAGATTCATTGGGATTTGTTTTTGTTTTTTAAAGGCAGGGTCCCCAAGTCATACCCTTGTTATTTAACCCATAACTGAAGGGAAGGGACGGATTAATACCTTTACCAAGGGTACCAGTGCTTAAGCGAATCTATGGTATTCAACTGGACTTCAAATTCGGCTCACCCATTTCTCTTTCCGAGCCGATCCGTCACTATACGCTTACAACAACTGGTATTCTCCAGCGGTCACCCATCTAAGTAATGACCAGGCTCAACTTTGCTTAACTTCGGTGATCAAGCGAAAACCGGTCTATTCAACGTGATAGGATTTAAGCTACTTTAAGATGAATAGCAGGAGCACATGACCAGATATAGCAACAGTCTTCAATGCTAGAATGAATGGTAAATATATAAATGTGTAGAAAGAAATTGTGACAGGAAAATCTTCCTTTTTTCAACAGTGATCCAAACTTTGTAGTAATAGATGCAGCTATAGATTTGATGTAGGCATTACCGTTGAGATTATTTGATAGATTAACGTAAAGGATGCAACGTGTGTTGCTCTCTAAGTGACTAACGTCATCCGTTCTGATGATAGGGACGAAAGTTTCTCTATGATGTTTAAAAAAGATTAGCTTCGTTCAAGAGGCACTAAAATTCATGGGCCATTTCTTAACCTCTTCATTCACATTGAAGGTTCTTCTGAAAGACAGCAGCCAGGATTGCTTTGCCAGACTTGGCAGATGTTTATGCAGACAGGAATATATGGAGATGTCATCTTCATAGATTCCTGCTTTATATTGGGAATATTATTGATATAGATAAAAAAGCATAGTATATAGACAGTGCCTTGATGGACACCCACGATCATATGAAATTCATCTGAACCTTCATTCCACGATTTGATAGAAACAATTTGATTAAATCAAACCATCGTTCAGAAATACTGCAGATCTAGATCTTGCACAGAAGACCAGCATGCCAAACACTGTCAAATGTTTTTGTGATATCAAAAACAACATTTCGTGCTTCATATGAAAAGCCTGGTATGTACATTCAGTGATGGCCGTTAGCATATTAAAGCTAGACATGGTGAAGCGAAAGTCTTACTTTTTGTCAGAGAAAATATTCTCATATATGAGATACCTAGAATAACTTTTTCAAAAAAGGTAGGGTCTAATTACGCAAAAATTAAAGGGGCCACAGTGCTCCCCAGAAAACTCCCCATATGATTCACAAGAGTTCTTAAAATAGGAACTACAGAGGATGTCCAACAAGAAAGGAAGCAGTAAGAAGTGAGTCAATACGTATAGAGTTTTTAAAGGTCTGGAGCCAGCTTATAGGCACATTTACTTAAGATGATTACTGGAATTCCATCACTTCCAAGCCACCAGCAATCTTTGGAACCTAACTTGCAATATGCTATAAGTTGCTTTATGATATCAGCAAAGAACAGTTTAGTATCATTTAGGAAACTCTTACATATCATACGACCAAAGACGAAAAGGCGCCTGTTGGGATCAGACATGTCTCTCCGTTATAGGCGAAAGAAGTGATTCCTGTGAACGGCTGCAGCAGAGCAAGTAGAAAATATCCAAGGTGATGAACGAGGTTTAATTCGAAAATTTTAGCTGAGATAAAAGTCACAATGCCATTTTTCAGCCAGGAGACTTAAGATGCACAATCTTCAACGGGGGAGACTAAATTCAGTTTCAAGCGACATCGCAAAATAAACCACAGAATGGGTCCCAGTGTGCTCATTAATATTAGTAAGATATTCTACTGACAGTAGTGGGATGGAGAAGAAGTAGGTAAGATTTACAGAAACCACAGCATGTTCAGTGTTGTCAAGAGTGCAGATCTGCATAACATTGCAAAAGTGAATGATAGAAATAAGGAAGAGATCTAGAAGAGAATCATGTCAATTCTGGTTAGTTCAGAAATGGGTAGGAAAATCCACAATGCGCGAGAGACTGAGTGACAGAGGTTTAACTTTTAAACTCCAGCCAAAACGGTGACAGTTTTTTAGTCTACTTAGCATAATGAGCAATGGAGTCACCGAACACAATATAGCGAATTGGTGAAGTGAAATGGTCATATCTACATTCTCTGAAATATTGTTTAGTATGCATCAGTCAGAAGAAAAGGAGCAGTAGAGAAAGAAGAGATAGTTGAGTTTAGCAGGAAGAGAGGGAGACACATCCAGGAGTCAATCAATCAATTGATACCATGAATTATCTTAAAAACTAAACAAGTATGCATATTGATAATGAAAATTATAAACGCATAATAACGTAACAGAAATTATCATATAATAAACCATGAAAAATCAGAACAGTTAGTAGATAATTGAAACCAATTTCCTTTCAAATGCTGATATCAGTATATTATTCATATATATAATTCATTGAAGTAGTAGAAAATATTTTGTATATCACAGTCTCTGTTTTGAGATATTTTGTAGTGTTTCAAAGCAATATCGACAATTAATATTGGAGTCTTTAACGAATAATATAGATAAAAAAAACTAGTTGATTGATCAATCATGAACATTAAAGAAGAAGTAGAAAAATTAAATAAGTAGAAATTTTCACATTTTCGTTAAAATAGTTGTAAAAATAACAAAATGTCATGTTTTCAGAAGCTTTGAAAAACATTTAAACTTTTTCGTACTTTTGTGCGCGTTTATATATTTTTTAACTCCGCGTCTATATTTTTAAATATAATATTGATAGTATTGATAATGCTAATTCATTAAGTTATCAATGAGTATGTATGTATGTATGTATGTATGTGTGTGTGTATGTATAGCTCATTTTATTGCAGAATTTAATTACATAATAGATTGCTGACCACCACATATCTGAGAAAATTAATTGTTCAACTACCATATACATGTCATGTATAAATACAATAATTATCTATCTAACTGTTTCTTTAATTAATGATTAATTTTCACTCCAGCGGATATTTTTAGGAATGATGCATCACATTTCACATCTACTTTGAGAAACCTTGCATACATCCAATCAAAATCATGATAGATAGATAGATAGATAGATAGATAGATAGATAGATAGATATTATTAGTGTGATATAGACAGAGAGACGAGCAGTTAGTGAAAATAAAGTACAAATATTATATAAAACCTTGTCTGGTTTCTTTCATTACATGTATTTATATTTGTTTTCCAGTTATTTAAGAGTGTTTTAAACCTTAAATCATTTAGCCTGACATAGAATATTATTTTGCATGCAACTACTATCTTCAAATGTGCTTCAAATTTGCATTTTGATGTCTGATTTACGAAAAAAAAAATTTAATATAGATTCACTAGTCTGCTCGTCTTTTTAAGAAAATATATTTGCTTTATTTTATATTGCTATATTATACATGTTCCTGAAAAATATTTTCGTGTATCTTCAAAAACTGCGGGATAAATTAATTAAGGACAAACGCAAAAGCAGGGCACGCATCAAGCAGCAATTATTCTAGCTGTGATAGTTTTTTTATTGAAATCCTTCCTTCATAATCAGCTAGCGAGGATATTTGGTGAAGAAAAAAGGCGGAATAATAGCGATAAAATCGGTATTTCTGACAGACGTCATTAGTTTCTTTAGCAAAAGATTTCCAACGATTTTACATGGAACTGTCACTGCCAATTTTCTCTCTATGGATTGTGGATCATTTAATTTTCTTTTTGAACGTAAATACTGAACGAAATAAATAGCAAAGTAAAGTTTTGACAGGGAAAAAAGCATCAATTACGAATTCAGATACTGAAAAAAAAGATGTTACAGATTGAAAATGGCATTGCCGTACATACGAAACGGTTCGAATGATATTTTTGTCTTTTCTTTGTTTGTTTTAAAGAAGGAGGTCAAGTAAAGTATATTATATTTGCTTGAAAACAATGCATCTCAATCGTGGCATTGTCAAAGTGGTTTACACGTGTCACAAAATAAGAGTGATTGCCTTTCAGATTATTTAACGTTATCGAAAACAGATTCTTTAAACACACAGCAAGTATTTGAGTAAACACTACATTTTTTAATCGGTGTTTATTTCGACAATATCGGAATACGCACTCACGAAAACAATGATTAGGTTCTATCCGACTGGATTAGAACCAGCGCAATATTTTTTGTTCATGCCATAATTTATCCTACATATTTATAAGTCAATCATGCGTCTTTAATTTTGATACTGCTGTCACATCTGGTCAGGTAATCTTGCTATATATTGAGAGATTCTTAATAAGATACGAAGAAGATCAGCAATGTTATTGGTCCTGGTCTGGCATCTGGGCTTTAGCTACATTCACACTGACGTAATATAGCTTTCTTGTATCATTTCTATAAATACTTTCATGGTAATTGTACTAAGACTACATGAATATAAACCGAGTTAGATTGGTGGCACGTTCTCAGAATTTTACAGTTGAAATCGCTAGATGTAATGTAAGTTTTATGCTAATAGATTCAATTAATTAAAACTAGTGATAAAGATATTCGCAACTTGTCAGTTGTAGTTGTGAGTACAAGATTTTGTATTCCTTTAAGACATGGATTTTGAGAATTCTTTTCCATAAGTCTATGGGAAAATTTTCAAGCAATCCAAATACAAATGGAATAATAGAAGTCTTCATGTGTAATCTCTTTTAGATTTCCACTTTAATATCCTTGTATAGTAATAGTTTTGCAGATCTTCAAATATACATCACAATCCGAAGAAATTACCATGACAATAATTAAGCCTCATTCTGTTTTTGTGGTCTTTGTTAAAGATGTCTGGGTGATTAGATTTGATTGTTCCGTCTGTGTGTCTTGTAAAGTCTCAGCAAATTTTTAAAGTTCCAATCTCTGTTATAGGTTTGGCTGATGTTCATACCAGCTTCTTACAGTTTCCTTCCACTAATTGTTGCATAATTTCCATTACAAATATTAGGCCAATATGTTATCCCGTGTTTTATATACAGAATAATATTTTATGATTTCATGCTTATTAATAGATTTTCTGTAAATATTAAATTGGAGACTGTTAGCTTATAAAATTATTTTTCTACAATTATACTGATTAACCTCATTCAATGATTGGTGTTGTATTTAATACTTTGAAAATTGTAGGTTGCATGGAAGCAAGAAACTGAACGCGTGTTTTAGATGTTAGAAGTGCGTGTAAAGAAAGTAATGAATTAGAACTTGCGGTTATATAAAAGCAGTAAACTAGTAGTAAACTAGTATTAGGCTTAAGTTCATGTCATCAAAGTACCAGTATTAAGATGTCATATGAAAAACTCATATGGCGTTGATAAAGTGACTGCAGACTAGATGCTAGTTTAGCAGGGATAACATCACCGGCCTTTTCGAGAATCTAGCGATATATATATATGAGCAACAAAGCAGAAATATGCAAAGCACGAAGGGATGGTTGATAATTTGCAATACATATTCTTACTAGAAAAGTGTCTAGCACGACACAGTGAACCACGCATCAAGACAGCGTTCCTAGCAAATGATTCAATATTATCCCTCCACTTCCTTCGAGTTGTAAGCCTAAGTTTAAGAAGTTCGGATGAGTTTCTCTCTTGAATGCCAATAAAAAACACATTGAGCTCGGATTCGAGATTTTACTACATATACCAGATTATCCAAAACTTTTGAAGATGAAGAAACTACGTTCTGTTATTTTATGGTGTCCAAATCTTTAGTCTTATAAAATGAAAGTACGACTGATCTGTTCAGGGTTCCTGTTTTGACTCATTTATAGTGTTCAAATTATTTAAATTATTGCAGGAATAAGTATTGATTCTAAAACCAAACATTACTTACTATGCAACCTAATAATCTGTATGCATAATGTTGTCAACATAACTTTTACAATCATAGTTCTTGGGTGTGAAAATAAACTGCATCCGGCAACAAGGCCTCTTATTGTTAGGTTGTGAGGAGTATGGAACAACCTCTGTTTTTCCCAGATTTAACCTGACCTGGGATGTAGCACCTGTTAGGGTCCTAGCTATGAGCAAATAGTTTATCCCCAAACACTATGAAAGTATAAAGACAGATTTTACAATAAAAAAAATGAAGGAATACAATTTTTTAAGGAAAAAGTATTACCAACAATACATTTTTGAAACAAAAAAGTTTTTATCAGCAATACATGTTTGAAAGAAAAATATATTACCAGCAATACATTTTTGAAGGTCAGTACTTAGCTGAGTGACCTCCTGGGAATACCAGGTGCTGTAAGTGTGTATTGACGGATGTGCGTTATAGTGCAGTGGATATCGGCTCGGAAAGAGAAATCGGTGAGCCGAGTTCGAATTCCTGCTGAATACCCTGCATTCACTTAAGCACTGGTACCCTTGGGAAAGATATTAATCCGTCCCTACCCTCAAGTTATGGGTTAAATAACAAGGGTAGGACTTGGGAACCCTGCCCTTAAAAAAGAAACCCCAATGAATTTTGATGCTCGAAAAGAAAAAAGTATTACTAGACGCAAAACTTATATAAAAAACAACAATAAATTGTTGAAAGAAAAAGGTATTATTAGCAAAAAATAAATAAAATTTAGTTGCAGTTTGATTTGCCATAAAAACAAAACAACCAACCAACCAACATTTTTGAAAGATAAAAGTATTATCAACAATGCATTTTTGAATGAAAAAATTATTACCAGCAATACATTTTTAAATGAAGAAAGTATTACCAGCAATAAATTTTGAAGAAAAAATGTATTACCAGCAATACATTTTTGAAAGATAAAATATTACCAGCCATCTTTGAAAGAAAAAATTATTAACAACAATACATTTTTGAAAGAAAAATATTACCAGCAATACATTTTTAAAAGAAAAAAGTATTAACAGCAATAAATGTTTGAAGGAAGAAAAGTATTACCAATACAATACAATTTTGAAGTAAGAAAAGTATTACCAACAATATATTTTTGAAGAAAAATGTATTACCAGTAATCCATTTTTTAAGGAAAATAAATTATTACCAACAATACATTTTTGGAATAAAATACATACTTGCAATACATCTGATTCTTAACAAAAACGCCTTTACAAAATTTCATCAAAGAAAGCTGATCTACAAACATACAAGGATATAGTATTCTATTTATCCAAATCTATTGTAAAATCTAGTCGGCATTAATAACCCATTGAAGTTGATACGCCGTAAACCAAACCAAACCAAACCAATACAATTTACAATCATACCTTAATTAAACCCAACATTATTATTTTATCTTACTTAATATGCGAGTAAATCTAAATAACTGTGTTATGTTTGTGTAAAACTGTGTTTAGCTACAAATGTAATTGCTGTTTTTTTATTATTATTAAAGGATTAGGAAAAAATAATGAATTAAAACACAGAAGATTTTTAACGTTTGGGAAATTTCTTTTTCTTAAAAACATTAATAGCAATTTTTCTTTTGTTACATTTATATAAATTATTGAACGATTATTCTCTATACCATTCTTATATATTTTCTAAATGGGCCATTGACTTTGTATTTAATTCTACAATTATTTAGACATCACCGTGTGATTTTTACCGATCTGTTTACCTACGTGAGAAGATTGTAACGCATACACCATCCTGCATATTAATTAACAATATATCGATATTTTTGATAGAATTAATTTAAATATGCGCTAAAAGGGAAAAACATTGATTAAGTTTTCTGTAATTTTAATTCAATTTTTTAAATATTTTATAAACTGAATATTCAATATTTGTAGAGTATAAAAATATTATCATTAATGTTTAATATGAAATTTGTACATTTGAAGTTATTATCAAAAGTATAAAATAACATTGAATGTTACACTGAAGAAACTGATTTCAATTAATAATATTAAGAAATCACGTAGAGAGGAACCTCTGTGTTTTTTCTTTTTTTTTCAACCAATAACTCAGCAGGGAACTTAGGAAAGTTTTGAATTTCATAGATTTGACAGTTCTGCTTTCGAACAGTCCTGTAATGTTACATATTTTCTTTTAAGGAGCAACAGATCAACTTTAGTCTTGAATTTAGAAATCGACATGTATTAAAATTTCCAGATAGAAAGAAAATTAAATTTTAAAAATTTCCTGACATTTTTGCGTGACAACTGTGTAATGGCTTTCATAATATCAATTCTTTAAAAACAAAATCGAGTAAAAATAAAGGCGCTTCCTTCGTCGCAAACTTAAGGATGAGAAAAGTCCATTTAAATTAGTTTAAATTGTAACCTAACTTGTTTTGAAAACATTTAAGTTTTGTCCAAAAAGAACAATTTTTAAGGAAAAAATAAAAGAGAAGACAAATAGAAAAATAAATACAACGCCATATTTGTTTTTATTTAGAGATGGCATGCTATTTGTTGGTTATTTCAAAAACTGATTCGAATGACGCAGTCAGTTTAGCCGTTGCCGGATGTGTAATGCATTGTGTCTCGAAATTGAGATCTCTGTTGAAAAAGTTAAGTTGAGATCTCTCTGGAAAATGTTAACAATTACACTTGTAAATGTGTAGTTCAAGAAAATGCAAACGAACACTTGAGAATCAAATTTGTAATTTTTACGAGAAAAATTTCGAAATCATGTGCACAAATTTGTTAGGAAACTTATTCCGAAAAAGTTGTTTGTAGAGAGTAACAAAAGCCATTAAAGTTTCTTAAAAATTCATTTGTCTTGGAAGAAATGGTAAAAATTCTCCTGTTGTCAACCCTTAGAAAATTGAGTGTCTTATTTATTGTGTTTTTTTCTTTTTAGGTCGGAGACTATTTGATTATGTTAGTTTAATTTTTAAAATTGGTAAAACTAAATTTTCTTTACGTTTGTTGAAATTTTACTTCGAAGAATTTATGAGAATTTCAAAGAACATGCTGTCTTTGTACATGCAAAATAGAAAATATAATTATATCTAAATATATGAGTTCTACGTATTGGAGTGTGTGCTATAAAAAATAATTAACGTTTTTATTGACTGGGCAATGTATTCTTGTGAATTTTCTCGATTAAACTGGCGAAAAAATTAGGTTCAGGAATATATTCCTGCAAGTTAATGTTGTATAACAGAGAGCGATGTATGCTGTATAACCTGTGAGACAAGGTTGGCGATCAGCTTGAACTATAAGGACCGACACGAATATAAAATATCTCAACTTATTCTGTTTATTCTTTTCGATGACATTTTCGATCAGAGGGGTAGTCAGAGAAACCATGCACATAGCTGCATACGAGAGTGACGGCTGGATTTGTTTTTCTCGCAATTTCTTTGTGTCTCCTGGCTTGTGTGTTTTTTCTGCTCTCTCAATGCGGAAAAAACCCAAACATATATAAGTTCAGGCTCTATCTAGCTTCACCAAATTACGTCATCCCCGAGTAGGCATAATCATTAATTGTTGTCTTTGGCATTTTGGTGTAATCACGCTATGGATTATTTTATTATTCAAACTTTTTCCAAATTTAACACGCTGACGCAACGCTGTTTATTTGTCATTGTTTATGGCATATTTTTGTCGGTTTACTAAAATATAATTTTTCTTTTCCGGATTGTTTATATTTCTGGTTTAGAACGTTGTTTCTGCATTATTTAGCTTCTGGCCGAATAGCTAAATTAAATTATATTCTGTGGGTCACAGACCGCATTCAATTGTTTTTTGTATTCTTGTCAACTTGAAACCGTCATTTTTTATAAAATACACTGTTTTATTTTCCTGCATACAAGTTTCGACTCAATTATTGCAGCTTTTCTTTGACAGGAATATGTAATACTTAAGTCCAATCATATTCTGCTGCTTTCGAAGGGATATAAAATTAAAAGACATAAATCAACTGCAGATTTTAACCCTCTTTTGCATATTGGTTACAATTGTAATCTTTCTCTAACCTTTGCTGCTTATTATTTACAGTTTCTGAATAAATATTTGTTACTCTTCTCCAAACGAAACGATTTATAATAATAATGCTTATTAATAACGAGTCATATAGTCAAGAACAAAACTGCAAACAGACAAAGCGTAAGCAGTGAACTGGTTACAATTAGAAAACATTTTTCCAAAAAATAAAATTAATTAGGAAATATAAAATATTTAACAGAATTTAAAGATAGTATCAAAAATAAAATAAAAGGGAAAACTAAACAGAAAGTTATCTATGTAACAAAAAGAGAATTATCAAAACACATTCAGGCAAGTGCCATGCGTGATACACGCTTGGGCGATCATGTCTCGAAGAAGGCATGACTAACTGCGCAGCAGATTATCCTGCATGAGGCTGCCATTACTTTCTGCGGTAGGCTGGTTGTCAGCCAACGCTATAGAACCCAATCTTTACTTTTATTTAACCTATAGCTAGAGGGAAGAGACAGATTAATACCTTTCCTAATAGTATTTGCGCATAAGTGAATGCAGGGAATTCAACTGGAATTCGAACTCTGCTCATCGATTTTTCGTTCCGATTCGATATCCACTGCACCACGACGCACATCACATTACGTACTTTAAATAGAAGATTTCCAAAGATAAAATATCTTAGATTTCGAGAAAAAGATCTCACTGCGTTTATATGTTAATGTAATATTCGTTTTTAAAATGTACAGAAGATTTGCACAAAACGTTTTATCTGCACGAGTGTTATTCATCAATTAGGATATGTTGGAATGTTCGTATCATTTTATAAAATAAATCATTTTCTGGGAAGCAGAATTAATGAATCCGGCTTTTTCGAAGAAAAGCTGCCTTTGATGGCGTTTATATCAACAATTTGTACACTAGACACAAACAGTGGAAGCGATGTGATTATCTTCGCATCATTTTGTGGATACGTGTTCTTAAGAAATAAACATTAGTTATCGGTTTGACGAAGAATCCAATTCCTGAAGATGCTTTTAAATCCATATCATCCAGTCTAGTCGATATCTTCGCACACCCATAGCTTTCGCGACTCAACTTTTCATGGACAATTGAGACCATAATCTTGAGAGTCAATTTCTTCGGAATTTGTATTAAGCTCGAGAAGGATTTACTACCCTTCTAAAATATAAACCTTTATTTAATAAATTACTTTATGAGTTGACGTTGTTTTGACTCTCTTTTTAAAGAAATTTAAATATATTTTTGTCGGTAAGCTTTGGTTTCCAGGTTGAAGAAGACCCGGTGCGTAGTCCGATCACGCTATACATCCGAATATAGAACAATCAAATTGTTCTAATTAAAGTTTCTAGAAAAATATTTTTATTTTAACATTCAGAAATAATTCTCATGAGTCCTTTCATTTTGTTTTAAAATAATATTGACATTTTACGAAATCTATGTTCATTTTTCAGACACTTATTTTTCTAAAAGATTCCTGCACATTATGACAAAGAATATGCAGTAAAAAAGGTAATTTAACAAGAGGTTAGTTCAAAATCCCAACACTTCTAAGAGTTAGTGTATCATTTGGAGCTAAGTTGATGTCACCAAATCTGAATCGAACATAAAACTTTACGATGAGAAATTAGGAAACATTAAGTAATATACATACCTTGATAACTGAATGAAATATGCCAAACAAAATAAAATTGGCAAATTGAGCAAAAAAAAGATGTTTGTATATAATTTTTAGAATGACAACCAAAATCAAAACTATTAAACTAAATATTCGATTCATGTTCTTCTATAGCCTCGTTAGACTGAAAGGTCATACAGATCTCATGATTGACACCAAATTCCTTTCAGAAAAATCTAATCTGTCATCTGGATTAGTAATAATTTTTCAGATCCGTGATTAAGGTTGCTTCAAACAAACAAAATGTGTAAATATTAGCCCGGAACATGATTCTTGACAAAACAGATTCAGAAACAAAGAACGGCACGAAGCACGAAAACTCACATAACTGAAGCTAAAATGGGAATGAAATCTGTGTCTAAGACGCATGCACGCTAGGTTGCTTGAGCCGGCTTTCTCCCCGACGGAGTAAGTTTCATTGGGATCTGTTTAAGGGCAGAGTCCCAAGTCCTACCCTTTTATTTATCCCATAACTGGTGGGAATGGACGGATTAATACCTTTCTCGAGGGTACTAGCGCGTAAGTGAATGCAGGGCAGTCAACTAGAATTCGAAATCGGCTCACCGATTTCTCTTCCTGAGCCGACATCCCTTACAACACAACGCACATCCGTCAATAAATGCTTAAAGCACCTGGTATTCCCAAGCGGTCACCCATCTAAGGCTCAACGTTGGTTAACTTCGATAATCGAACGGGAACCGGTGTATTCAACGTGATATAACCGTAAGCAATATGAAATATAAGTGTAAGAATAAATAAAGAGATAATCTAGATATTGATATTCTTCACTACTTCAGACAAAAGTTTAGAAAGGAGGATTTCAATGCTTGAAATTACCATAACACTTATTTGAGTTGAAGAAATTATTTTTTCCCCAGAAATGTTTTATGAAAAATATTTTCTAAGTTAATACGGCAAGTAGCACTTGCTGCTAAATCAATGTATACGGAATGTATCATCATAAGGAAACAACAACTTCTTTTACAATTACAATAATAACCATTTTGCTTTGTTTTGGAACAAGTTGAGCTATAAAAAGTTACAGTGAAAAAGTTCATATATAAAGTGAACTTTAAAAAGATAAATAAAATAATGTAATTATATAAAAAAGTTCATTTTGTTGTTTGATTGTTTTTACCTGTATTAGAAAACAAAACGGAGTAAATTTTTATGTGGGATATCAAAAAATGCTATGAAAGAAAATACAGAATTCACAAAGGACAGAAATTACAATCAATCACTTTAAGAAATAAAACACTAGTTTCGCTCTTAGGGATATCGGGATAAAACACATCGATATAACTTTTACTAGTGTGAGAACCCATATATATATATATATATATAGTTTTCACACGAAAAAAATATACGTAAATTTACACTAGCATTATACGTAAATCGGATAAAATTTACAGAAAGAAACTTTGGTTAATGTTGGACGAGTGATATATTTATAAGAAACTAGTGAAATTAATATTAAACAACGTGATAATTACTATGATAGTTGTTGTATTAGTATAATATAGACATTATAATTAAGAAAATATTAAACCAAGTAAACATATATATATATATATATATATATATCTTTGAAGAATATGTGATTCTTTGTGGTTATGGTTCAATTCTATGGTATCTCTTTTACTCAGTACTTTCTATGAGAATAACCATCAGGTAAAATGCATTTTCTTAACGTTTTGAAATATGAGAACCAAATATTTAATGCTATTTACTTAATGAATATCTGTTCGTTACCTTTTCTCATCAAAAAATGTAGTGATCTGAAACAATAGGTCGTATGTGCTAAGATTTTTAACACACTTCTCAATATATTGTTTCCGATAATAAATTTAAAATATATTTCAGGCACTACTCAATTGTTTTTAGCAGAACGAAATTATAAGTAAACAGGGTTGATATATACATCAGCTAACTATGAATGATTGATACTAGAGCTGTGAAATATTGAATGGATTAATTACACATTCTTCTATTAATAAATAATTATTTCTTCGCGGGGAAAATGACATCTGCTAGTTAAAAAATACTGTTCACCCTGTTGGTCAACTATCATAAAAGAGATTTGACATAATCTTTGTAATATTGTTTTCGGTAAAGTGTTTTCTTTTATGTTAGAGAAATTATGGTAATTAAATCAAGAGAATAAGGAGGCTGATCAACCAGTTGATGTATTCAGTCATGCACAAAAACCATTGAAAACGAGAACTTATATTCCAGACCATTGTCCTGATTAAACAAGTCCTCGGCAAGTGGTTTTGATGCTGATTTTTATAGCCTCTTCAATAAGATAACATTGGTCTCTCCATTGACGTTGTGCCAATTTCGATGATATTCAATAAGCACAATGCAAATATCTGCGGCCATACTAAAATATAAATCGTCTTTGGCTTTCTTTGGATTGGGTGAGAGGTAGCTATTGCACTGCACATTTTGATTTTTGTCTCTGGCAGAAAATGATAAACATAACTCTAATCTTTGTTTAAAATATTTCCATAATACAAGCTGGATCATCTTTCTCCAAAAATTTCATATTTTCTTATGATTTATTCAACCTGGTGGACATATGGTCAGGTGTCAAAAGACGTGGCACCCACCAAGCAGAAAGTTAATTTGGCTGACTATTCCCATCTCTCTCACAGGATATGCTATTATCCTTGACAATTATATGTTTAGTCAATCGGCTGTTATCCATTAAAATCTGGTGAACACGATCAATTTTTCCCCTTAGAGTGAGAGTTGCAAAACGTCTAGATATTGGATCATATTCAAAATTCTCTCTTTCAGAGATATATTGAGCTGCCCACTATTGCAAAATTAATGAAGACGGAACGTCATCCTGTAATGTAGCATCCATGTCAGTATGAATGTCCGTTGATGCTAAACAATTTTATCTGCAGGCATTTAAGAAACCGCTTGTATTCATAAAGTCATGTTTTTACATGTTTGAGGATAGTTGCCACTAGTTCCATTTCAAGTCTTATTTGAACACGCAAATATCGATTGACCCGGAAATAAAGAATAAAGTTATAATAAACCGAACAGAAGTTAATGATTTCCCTCTGTAGAATCATTCCTTTCGAATTTGACAATGGAGTTTTCACACCACTTTCGTATATCTATATACTACCAATACAATATAAAAATGTAAGTATATATGTATGATGTATGTATGTATGTATGTATCTATGTATATTACCGATCAGTCAGTCAGTTGAGTGCCATACGTGATACACGCTTGGGCAATCATGTCTCGACAGAGACATGACTGAGTGGGCAGAAGATTATCCCGCAGTAGGTTGCCATTGCTTTCTGCGGTAGACTGGTTGCCGACCAAGGTTATAGAACCCAATCTGTCCTGCTATTTAACCCATAACTGGAAGGAAGAGACGGATTAATACCTTTTCCAAGGGTATTTGCGCGGTAGTGAATGAAATGAATTCAGCTGGAATTCGAACTCGGCTCACCGATTTCTCGTTCCGAGCCTATATCTAATGTACCACAACGCACATAGTAAGTAATTTAGAAGCATATTATATCGTTAATTGTAGCTTAGTATATTATGAACTTTTATTACAATTAGATGACTGGTTATTTAGCTAGGGCTGTATAATGTTGTATTATAACGACATTTTTTGGAATTTTTCTGTTACTGTTAAATTGGAAGATGTTTATGTATGGATATCGTTAGATATTTGATTTTGATACTCTAACTCACGATATATTTACATTTAGGCGTTTTCGGTGCTTGTCAATAATTTATTGTTTCCATTTTAGCAGCCATTTTCATAGAGTCTTATCTTCCATTATGAGAATTTTTAGCATCAATTATTATTTTTTTATTCAAAGTACATTTTATTTAACGTTTAATTTATTGATTAATTTAAAGGAATAAAACATATATCTCTTGACAGTAAATTATTTTTTCTTCAAAATTACATTTGCATTAAGAGATTTTAGGTACTTTTCAAACATTTATGGATCGAAAAAATATTTATTTATAACTAATAATTAATAAAAAATAGTAATTACTATTTTGAGAAAAAATTCACTTATCTTAACCGGTTGATCCAAATGTTAACATGATGTGTAAATTATGAACAACTGGAACAATAAACCTTCTTTTGCTGTTTATAAATACAGAGGAACATGTGTACTTAATAATAGAATGCATAATATTATTACATCATATTTTGTATATATTAACAATTTTAGAAGACAGTCAACAGATTTCCAGTCGGTGAAATACATCTGCATGAACACACACAGAGACGCACCCACGCACGCACAGACACACTCACACAGACACACACTTACACACACACACACACACACACACACACACACACATATAGATAGATAGATAGATAGATAGATAGATAGATAGATAGATAGATAGATAGATGAGGTTTTTTTTTAGATTTGTTTGAAGCATTGTGTATATTATGTGTATGGGTAGGTTTTGAAATTTATCACAATGCGTTTGGTAAATTAAAGGAAGGTAAAGACGTGAAATCAAACTCTCCTAACATTCTGAAGATGAGATTTTGATCTCGACATATTAATGAATAATAAATAGGTATAATACAACACCTTCTTTACCTTCTTTTATTTTACTAAACCCATTGTGATAGCCTTCAAAACATAACCCATACACTATATATATATATATATATATATATATATATATATATATATATGTGTGTGTGTGTGTGTGTGTGTGTGTGTGTGTGTGTGTGTGTGTTTCTGAGATTAAATAATGAGAAAATGGTAAAAATTCAATGTAATATGTTTCGCTATTTATATGTTTGTATTTTTGAAAGATGAAGCCAAAATAAAGATAGAGAAATATGACCTTAATAAAAACAGAAGAACGTATCAGTTAATTTAACAGTCTGTTAGATTTAATTTATATATTCAAGTTACATATACATTTACAAAAATATGTGTGTGAAAGTGTGTTTGTGTCTGTCTCTTTGTGTATAAGTGTGCTTTTGCGTGTGTATGATTATACATTTTGTTTTAAGATCGGCGAAATTGTTTCGTTTATACTTGTTCATTTATTTTTATTTTTATGTTTTTTCTCTGAATATTTTCTTCTCTATTTAAACATAAACAATACGAAGAACTCTGTGCTATGTTCTATTTTCATAAGTCATTATCAAATATTTTTTCTGTTTTAATAAAATTCTGTCTATAAGAATCATGGACAGTCTGACGTATGAAAAATAACGCTTCTCTACTGAGTTCGTTATCCTTACTGATAATTCTTTCGTAATCATCTCTCTCTCTCTCACTCTCACTCTCTCTCTCCCTCTCTCTCTCTCTCTCTCTCTCCTGATATATCTATAAGGCTTGCTAGCTAAATATGTTATTTTCTCGCATCAATCTCTCTCTCTCACTCTCTCTCTCTCCCTCTCTCTCTCTCTCTCTCTCTCTCTCTTGATCAATCTATCAGACTGTCTAGCTAAATATGTTATTTTCTCACATCAATATATTTATCTCTGCCGAAATTTTACTTTGACGATTATGGTGTCTCACTTGCACACTGATCGATATTTATCAAATTTGTTTCGGCGTTAACCACTTCATGTTGCTGTCAGTCCTAAATCAGACTAAAGAATGCTTCAAGTGGTCTTCAATTAATGGTCACCTGCAGACCCCATATGGCCATCGGACTGACTGTTCAAAATGTTCCTTTCCATAAATACAGTGGCGGTGTGTTGGTTATTTGGTGTTCTTTAAATATCGCACGAGACTACAGTGCCTGATGATTTCTCAACTGGGCTGAGGTTACGTTCGAAATAACTTGTCAAATATAAATCGAAACAGCTGTCAATCTGAAAAAATATTAATGATTTTTCAAAATTTTTTCTATCATTTGAATTTTAAATTATAACTTTAAAAATATTGATCTCTTCCTTACAAGAGGTCTACTATTTCTTTACGTATAAGTTAATTTAGTTTATATATTAATTCTAATATTTTAACATTCTTGTGATATTTGAAATTAGTGCATTAATCTAACCTTCTACCTTCTCTAACAATAACACTGACAAAAATGCTAAACTCAATGTTTAAAGACACAATTAACATTGAGTATCATCTGTGCCAACCTTTATTTTTCTTTGATTTGTTGTTTAAGATTTCTCAGATAATTACTCTAATTATTAGCATTCATATCTGAAACTTAGCTGAAAAACCTTCTTTGTATTGTGAAATCGGCTTGTGTGGTTCTGTTTTGATCCGATAATGTTCTTAGGCCAAACGTTAATATAACTTCGAAAGAAAGTAGGACGAAAGAGATAACTGCAGGAAACCCTGACATTGATTTCATGGCTTTCAAATGGATTGTATAACAAGATCTGTGAGAAATAATAAAAGACAAAATTTATTAATGGTTACCAGTAACAGGAAGACGTGAGTGGCAGTATTGTTTACATTTTAAAGGGAGATGGCACATAATAGAAAAGAAGAAGAAGAAGAAGAAGAAGAAGAAGAAAAGAAAATAGAAGAAGAAAAAAGAAAAGGAAGAAGGAGGAGAAGAAGAAGGGGAAGAGAAGAAGAAGAAACGGAGGAGTAGAAGAAGAAGAAGAAAAAGAAGAAGAGAATCAGAAAGAGGAGGAGAATAATAATAAGCAGGAAGAAAAAAAGAACAAGAAAGAGGAAGATGAGAAGAAGAAGAGGAGGAAAAAACAGGAGAAAAAGAGAAAGGAAGAGAAGAAAAGGAAAAATAGGAAGAAGGATGGGCAGGAGATGTAGAAAAAGGAGAATAAGAATAAGGAGAAGGAGGAGTGAAAAAGAAGAAGGAGGAAGAAAAGAAGAAGAAGAAGAAGAAGAAGAACGATATGAAGAAAAAAGGAGTAGAAAAGGAAGAAGAAAAATAAGAAGGAGTAGAAGAAGGTGTCACTAAAATAAGGAATTTATTATCAAATGCTTCTCTGATCGTGATATGTGCAATGGTAGTTAATCAGCAACAGTGTAGCTGGAAAACCAAAACACATAATAGTCACCACTGAGTAGGTTGTTTCTGTTGAGGAGATTCTCATAGACTGAAAAGTTTTGCCTCTAAGAATAAGGTCACGGATAGACTGACAATATATTGAAAATTTATTCAAAGAGAACAGATAGCTGAAACATTCCATATGTTTACGAAATATTTCTCGTTCAGGCAGCGAGTAAACAGTCTTACCAAAATTGTGTATAGCTCTGAGATGAGGGTCTTTTGAAAAATATCATATTTTTTCTATGGACCAAAGTTTCGTAAATATTTTATAAGTCCCATGAATTCCAGAACTGAGATAAAGTTATAACAGTCTGTGTTTAACTAGATTGTGTAAGATATATGCTGGTTCTTATCTTCAAACATGGCGTCAGATGCAAAGCTCATTAAAAAGTGCTTAACAGTATTTTATGAGAATGAGATAATCGCCGCCCCAAAGTTTTGTTATTGTTTTTTTTTTAAGAAGTCACTTACAAGTTCAGTGTACTGAGCTTGAGAGTGACCTCTTTAAAAAAGTGTCAGTGTAGTTTCGTAGTATTTCGCAGAACTCGCAAGAACTCGCAAGAACTTTAAACGTGAACGATTGATTTTATATGCTATATGGAATTTCCAGTAGGCCCCTTGCACTGGTTACAGGGTTTCCTGAACGCGGAACGTGTTCTGTGACACTATTTCTTATGTTACAGATGGCAGTACGGCTTATGATTACCAGAAAATACTGACGTGATACACGATTTGAATTTCAGTCTAGGCTTTTGCTTATATTGAATAGAGAGTTCGGAAAATATTTTTTTTAGCCCATAGCTGGCTTGTGAATATATGGATCAATGCGGTTAACAAGTGATGTGTGAACAAAACTGAAATCATAAGGCTACTTTGGATCCTAAACTACACTCGACAATTTCAATTTCTGAGCCTAAAGCCGGAACGCTACCACTAAAAACGTACAGGGTATTTATCATTTAGATGTAAGTATTAGAAAATAACTTTTGTATGCTGTGTTCATGCAAAGTGTTTAGAAAATAACAATAACAAATCACGTAAGACGATCTTTATCACAATTTATTTGTGGGGCGATCTTTCAATTCTTGAAGTAGAGCAGGAAGATATATTGTGGTGACAAGACTTGTGCTGACAAGACTTGACCAAAAAGAAATATTGAAGATGATGAAAACAACAATGCAGATAAATCTGATACCATTGTGAAAGTCTCACAGATATTTTCACACAATCCCCATATAGTGTGTACCCTGCTTCTTACTTTGTAACCCGCACCATCGAGTGGCTCTTGTGTATGGTACGGGTTAAAGTTAAGTAAAAAATAAGAAATATTTGTTCGGTGGTTATTATTGTGGCTATCCGTAATTATTTTCGATTATAATTAAATCTGGGTTACTGTACACAGATAAAAGGAATGAAAAAATATTTAGAGTCATATGTTGTAAACATGGACTATTCACAAAAAAAACAAACAAAAAAAAACGTAAATATTTCAGCGAAGAAAAAATAATGTTAAACCTTTCCATGATATCTCAACGCTAAACATCTCTGATATAAATCAGACACAATGCTTCCAAAACCAAGCTGATATCTTAACAACCACCGAGAAACTTTCCTACCTTCCATCCTGAGGATGAGGCTAGTCTTCCTGAAATAAACAAATTACGCCTTCTTGGCCTCAGTCTCTAAACCAATCTAAAATGCAACATATACATTGAATCAACACTTACATTTACTGCTAAGATGGTTGGATAACTGTATCGAGCCAGGAGGTATTTCTCGCCAGGAGGTATTTCTCGCCAGAATTCATCTTGTATATTTATAAATCTACCATTTGTCCATGCATTGAATACTATTGCAATATTTGGTCAGGTGTGCTGTTATTCATCTTGGGCTTCTCGACAAAATCCAAAAAAATGATCTACAATGTAATCGATGTTGATATGGTAGTACACTTTCTCTCATTTTTGCACGGAGAGGATGTGGCTTCCCTCTGTCTTTTCTACAGATTATAAAGGCTTCTCCCCCGACAACCTTCGTTTTACTTATGTACTAGATTGCCAACTATGTCCTGTACTTTTGCTGTCAAAATAGTGAAATGTAACCAAAGCTGTTTCTTCTCGATTTTGAAACACCCTTCGATTTATTTGCTTTTCCGGTAGCTACAATCTCCGAAATAAAACAAGTACAATGTCAATTGTCACAATCTTCTTAATTCCCAACTTTATATTATCCTTTCTTCTATATCCACAGTAACATGTTCCCTAATTCTTTTTCCCTTTTTTACTCACTGTAACCCCCATGCACATCAGTGGCAGTATTGACTAGTTTGGGGTGAAAGGATTATATAGCAAAAGATATTTGTTTTCTGAATGATACGCTCTTTCTCAGATTTGATGCATTACGCGAAAGAATATATCACATACACTTGCGTAGAACAACAGACCAAAATGAAATAGCAATGAAGATAATTTATTCATTCTTCTTTAAAACATAAGCAACGGGCAGCAGGGCGTCTCGTCATGGTCTAATCGTCAGTAAGCTTACCTCGTTGGATCACTCACGACGAAGTAGTTAGTTATTTCTTCACTGAGTGCCCCATACATTAAGCCTTGTTCCATGTATAAACTTCGTTTAAGAAATCCCCATGAGCAACAGGTATATAAAAATAGTGCTTCATTAAAGACCGGTGGATATTATTAATGCAAAGTTTTATTCTTCTTCTAAGTGCCTTGTCCTTTCAGGACGTAGGCGATCATGGCTTTCCACGTTTCCCTATCCCTGTTGGCCCTGAGCACGCCTTCTCCTGTTAAACCATGCAACCCTCGTTCCGTCATCCACTTGATTAGGTCCTTCAAATATGTTATCCGCTGCTTTCCCCTGTCTCTTTTTCCCTCTATCTGACCTGTTAGTGTATGGTTCTCCAAGCCCTTCTTCCTCATTGCATATCCCAGGAAATTCTACTGTCTCTTCCTGATGCTCAGTATTAATTTCCTTTTCGTTTCCAAAACCTCATAATTGCTCACATGTTCGATCCATGTTATTTGCATCATCCAAATTTCAGTTGTTTCATGTTTTTCCTTCATCTTTGATGATATTGTCCAGCATTCACTGCCATATTGAAGAACCGACGTCACGTAAAAATCCAATACTCTCTTCTATGTTTCTAGCGAAATTGTCCTGTTTCTTAATACTTTACTCAACCTTTGGAATGCTTCCTTCGCCATGCATTTTCGCCTTCGGATCTCAGTGTTGCACTTTCCTTCTTCTGTTATAACACTTAAGTTTTCTAAAATATATAAGAATTTTTTTTTATAGCTCGAATTGCGCTGTGTACCTGTAATATTTGCTTGCAAATAAAACTGCAAAACAAACAAACAAAGACTGTAATCTGGCTGCATAGAAAACAGTGAAAATTGTGATAATCTGATGCAATAAGTGCAGAACTCGAATGTGCATGGAAAGTGTTAAACGTATCACATTGTTAAAACTATTTCAGTTTAGAAAAATACCGTTAGTTTTATTTCAGTTTGTATTTTTATTTACAGATGAAAACATTGAACTGTCATTTTCATAACTTGTGTTTATAATTATTCCAAAAATATTCAGAAAGCTACGCGTTGATAAAATTGATTTTTCCAGTTATTTTTTTACACATTAGATTTAGGATTTTCAACATTTTCATGATTTACCAAGCAAGAAATTATTTTCTGCTTTTCTTCCTGTTTTTCTGAGTAACCCTAACTTTATTTCTTTGTAATTTTATCTTACATTTTTTTTTAATCCGTTCACTTCAAGCAAGGCAATAAAGCCATCTAAATGAAAGAGTTGTTAGAGAATATGAGAAAACATTATTATTTATTTGTGGGACGATCATGTAATGCTTGACGTATAGCAGGAAGTCATATTATGCTGACAAAACTTCTGCTGAGGAGTCTTGACCAAATAGAAAAATTGAAGAATATGAAAGCATTAGAGAATCCGGAAAATATAATTTTAAGCTCATAGCTGGTTTGTGAATATATGGATCAGTGCGTTTAACAAATGATTGTGTACAACTGAAATCATATGGCTACTTTGGAACTTAAACTACACACAATAATTTCAATTTCTGAGCCTAAAGCCGGAACGCTACAACCAAAAACGTACAGGACATTTGTCATTTAGATGTAAGTATAAGAAAATATATATTTTTTTTAATCATATCACCCCAAGCAAGGCGGTAATGCCACTGAAGCGCAGGGGGCTACGTAAGAATGAAAAGATTGGAAAAGAGAAAGCCGGGAACCACATCCTAAACAGGGAACAAGGGATGAGCCTCTACACTTGTTCAATAGACTTGGGTGGAGTGTGAACCGGGCGATAGTTTAGTCTATCTACTCCAATTGAGAAAATAAATGAAAGAAAAGAGTGAAAAGATGCGAAAAGAGAAAGCCGGAAACCACATCCCAAACAGAGAAGAAGGGATGAGCCACTACACCTGTTCAATAGACGTGGGTGGAGTGTGAACAGGGCGATGGTTTAGTCTATCTACTCCAATTGAGGAAAAAAAAATGAAAGAAAAGAGTGAAAAGATGGGAAAAGAGAAAGCCGAAAACCACATCCTAAACAGGGAACAAGGGATGAGCCTCTTCACCTGTTCAATAGACGTGGGTGGAGTATGCCGTGTTCATGCTAATTGTTTAAAAATAACAAGAATAAGTCACGTAAGACGATCTTTATCATAATTTATTTGTGGGGCGATCTTTCAATGGTTGAAGTATATCAGGAAGATATATTGTGCTGACAAGACTTCCCTAAATAGATATATTGAAGTGTATGAAAACAACAGTGCAGATAAATCTGACAACATTGTGAAAGCCTCACTGACATTTTACACACATATCCCCATATACTGTGTACCCTACTTCTTACTTTGTAACCCGCATCATTGAGTGGCTCTTTTGTGTGGTACGGTTTAAAGTTATGTAAAAAATAAGAAATATTGGTTTGGTGGTTATTATTGCTATCTGTAATTTTTTACGGGTATGATTAAACCAGTGTTACTGTACACATATGAAAAGAATGAAAGAAAATATCTAGCGTCATATGTTGTAAGCATGGACTAAAAAATAAGAAATAATGATAAAAAAATGAAAAATGAGAAAACAAGATAACAACAAACATTACATTTAATGTGTTGAACATGAACGTTGACTGGACAGCAAGAATGCGGAAGAGACACCCATAAGCGAGACGTACGAGAGAAGAAACTGTTTGCATAAAACCTCCGGTTACATCTTGCTTTTTCAATTATAAATTGATAAAACCTAGGCGGGAATCTTAAATTCATAAAGTCCAGATACCCTAGTGGAAAGTTCATTTATAAAAAATACATATGGAGGCCACTTTAATGCGACTGAAGCTGAGATATCATTGGTGATACTTTGGAATTTTTGTGTGATCTCCCCTTTTTGTACATGATAATGAACTCGACTGAGTGTGCATATAATTCTGCCATAAAGAGAACAGTGAATCTCAGTTGTAGTTGCAGTTTACAGTGTAGAGTAAACGTAGAGATCCGTTACAGTTATCGAAGAGTTACGACAGATACCGAAGTTAACCAGAGACCAGACTAGATCTGAGCTCGACTCAGCTAGAAACAGTTACCTGGACATACTATTTCCAACGACTTCACTTCAGGATTTGAATATATTTATTTCTACTAATAGTATTCTTGAATTGACTAACCCGGGTTCCAGTTTGTATATTACGTTTAACACCTTTTCTATCTCACTATCTGTTTTTGTTGTTTATTTTTTTGTGTGGTTCCTCATCAGGAATCCACAGCAGAATTCATCAAACATCTCTATAGCAAGAGCAGCAGGCCATATGTAGTAGCAGTATTGAAAACATGGGTAAATGGCAGATTTATAAATATGTAAAATGTTTATGGAATAAACATGTCTAGCATGTCATGTTGAGCTAAATTTTTTTGCCGCAGTCCTAGGAATTGATTTAATATAATCTTTTCATTTCAGCCAGTGTTGGCACAGGAAGTAAATCTCTTGGAGTTTAGCATCAACCTTTCTAAAGTGTTTCCACAGAAGATTAAAAAAGAGCATCTTCGTTTTTGTGGCGTTAGAATTACCAGTTCTTGAACCATTTAACAACAGGTCATTATTTTACATAATATGCGTATTTCAATTTATCGAACCCATCAGGCGTACAATTAAAACAAAATTAAATAATTATATCATCTGCCAAGTTGAGAACTAGTGACATCAGGAGGGTAATTTATTAACATTAGAAACAATGTAACCCAAAATATAGATCTCTGGGGAACAAATGTATTTATGCGACAGAATGTAGATGAGTGACCTACACGGCTTCTTTCATTTCACGATTTGATAAGAATGACTAAATCACTGCAAAATTCGATCAGATATAGCATAACCTTTCAACTTGTGAAGACGACCAAAATGTGAATCTTTGTAAAATTCTTTTAAGATATCCAATGCAACAGTTTAAGCTTCACTGTTCAATCCCTTTAACGTTACGTTGTAACTACAATTGAGTGCATGTGGTTGCAACTTTTACTAAAAAACACAAAATTCGAGAATTGTTTGATCCAAGTCGTTCTAGATAATTCGGCATTGATGAAGCATATGCCTCGGCCTGTTGATGATTGTCTGTCTTTGCAAGGCTAGTGATAATATTGCTAGCTCTATGTTGTTTCCAATGCATTTTATTCCTCTAGATGAGTAACTTTTGCCTGGCTTCTAACTATTGAACTATATGCATTAGTTGGACAAACCAATAGATAAATTTCTGCTTGTAGAGCTCCAGACAATAAAGAATAGCAAGTAACGTGAATCTACTAAATCATTCTTTGGATTTATTTGGTATGTATTATTTGCAAAGGTGCAAGAACACAAACTGTTAATAATACTTAGAGTTTGTAAGCAGGTGATCAGTTAATAGCTAAATATACAGACTGATCAAACACGATGTGGTGCTTTCAATAGGATTTGATCGTATGTCTAATGTACAACAATAAAATATAGAACAATACCATCCTTGTGAGTGTGTCTCAATATGAGCTGTCAGTTTCCCAGCGTTTATCAGGATTTTCACCTCGACAGTAAACAGCTAAATTAAATTAAATTTTAAAATTCATTAACGTGATGTCTTTTGAGTTTTCACTAGCTCAGGTGAATATATGTTTGTTATTCTGAGATTAAATTAGTCCAAAGAAATTTTTCCTGAACTCAAGGAAAAACTAATGCACGAAAATATGTATTTAAATTTATATTAAAAGGAAGTGTTTCTGAATAACTTATATTTTATTGTTGTATGTGTTTTATACATAACGTTAGTTATTAGTTTTAAAACCAGATTTTACACAAATATTGTAGTAAATGAATATTGACTGAATAGACTTAAGCGTACATTTAAGCTGTTTGTAAACAATTCACAGTGACCAGGATTCTATTATATTTCCTTACCTATGCGTTCAATTGTTCCTAGTTTGGCTAATGTATGAAATCTGGCGTTGAATAATAAAATAGAATCTATTCAAGATTTTGCCAAGTAATTTTAACATAACGCTGTCATGTAGTAAAAAAATGCCAGTTATATTTTAATTGGCAAAATCCAAGTGGCTAATTAAACAAGCAACGATAACATTTAATTACTGATGTATATAAAGGGAAAAATAATTAGATTTATCTCTGTTAATATTTGCCTGGCATTTTATAAAATTGTGCATTAAATTAGAACAATATTCATATAAAAACTCATACAAACATTTACACGCACATATCCAGGGATACACACACTTATATATATATATATATATATAATAGCAGTTATGCACAAATTGCTCTTATAAAAAATGTTCGATGAACAAAATGCTTTAAATAAAAGTGGTCATAAAAATAAATTAAAAAATAAATCTCAAATAAATAAAAAAAATAAGAATAGTCGAGGAAATGGAAATATGATTTCGCTCAACCCACCTTTTAATTTAGAAGTTCAAAATAGGGAAAATAATATTCGAACTGCTTCATAAACAGATCCCTAAAAAATCTGAATTACACAAGATAATTAATAAAAATGCAATTAAATTAGGTTACAGATGTACTTGCAATTTAGAAGATTACATAAAAAAACAAAACGCTTATAATTTAAAATTCCTAATTTGAATATTCAAATACACTACAGGTTAATCTTTTCTTTTATTGAACACTTTTAAATATATATATATATATATATATATATATATATATATATAATATGTGTGTGTGTGTGTGTGTGTGTGTGTGTGTGTTAGATCAACGATACATTTCGGAAGAGGGTGATTGTTAATCAGGAATTAAGTGTACTCTTGATTTTGTAATTATTGATCACGCCGGATTACACTCTCTCTCTTCCTCTCTCTCTCTCTCTCTCTCTCTCTCTGTATCAGAACTCAAATTAAACTCCAATTCTTCTTATTATTATTACAAACGTTAGTTTATAGATAATCATGTTTGAGTAGACGTTCCGTTTCTCAAAGAATATGTCTTACGACCACTGTACTGTGCACACGAGAAAACAACGATAAAGAAAACGCGCTCTGCGGAAAGATTCAAACCCATTGACAACACATGAACTAATAGATCTACAGTCCTTAAAATACAAAATAATAATTCACTGTACTGTAACATTCTCTAGGGGCCAGTGGTACAAATCACGTCGGATCACATGTGGCAGGCTGTAAGACTAAAACTAAGTTAAAACTTTTCATTATATTTTTTCATTTCTTTTATTGGAGTAGATAGAAACTACTATCGCACGGTTCACACTGCTCCCCCCTCTATTGAACAGGTGTAGAGGTTTAACCCTTGTTCCTTATTCAGGAACTCGTTTCCGGCTCTCTTCCTCTCCTCACATCTCATTATTGGTGCATATGCAATTTTTCTGCGACACGCGTGTTCGGTGGCAACCTATCTTCATTGTGAGAGTACCGGTTTGGCAGTTTTCTGGTTGCTGCTTCTGAATGGTTAGGACCCCTAACTTTTGCGTAGCGTCCAAAGCGACTGCTTTGGTCAACAGCTGGATAATGAAGCACATGGATACGTGTCTCTGCAGGTGCTTTCGGTGGGCAACTCCAAGAAAACACTTTGCTGGAGCCCGCCCCAGTACCCTTTAAGCGCGTGTCGCAGTTAAAGACCATCTTCCTCCTCTACTCGAGGTCTGTCCTCATCAACAACAAATATGAAGAAACATATCTCTGCAGAAAAAGCTAAACCAAGCGAAGTAAAATCATCTAAACCTCTTAACATTACCTTCACTAACATCTTGGGTATTCGAACCAAATTCTGTAGCATTAAATATTTCCTCTACGAAAAGTCCCCGGACATCCTAGGGATTTGTGAAACTAATCTCAACCCCTTAATTGCCTCATCTGTCTCCGCGATACCTGGCTATCTTTTCATTCTGTACCGTTCTCCTTTTCTCTCTACTGCTCCCTGCTGGACAGCATCTCTGACAATATAGACAGAGCTACTTCCTTCCACTCATTCGCAAACATGTTCCTGTTCGATCTTAATGCCCATCATACCAAGTGTCTAAAACCTCTGTCACGGATTCAGATGACATTATATATATATATATATATATTCAGATACTTCAATCCAAGGGAAAAAAGCAGGAAGGTAAATTCTAAAAAACCCGATCCTAATTAATATTAAAAAAATTATTTTAATATTAAAAAATGATACAGGAAGAGAGCTCCATGTAATAAAATATTACAGAGCAAATATATATTAAAAAAGGATTAATTAAAAGATGTTGAATGGCCATTTCGATATGAAGATCCCCACGGGGGACGACACATCACCTCAGCAACAGAAAAAAGTAATAGTTTCTGAAAGGTTTTTCTGTTGCTGAGGTGATGTGTCGTCCCCCGTGGGGATCTTCATATCGAAATGGCCATTCAACATATTTGAATTAATCCTTTTTTAATATATATATATATATATATATATATATATATATATATATATATATATATTCATCCACAGACAGATCTGTTTCGCTGTATCACAGCTCATCAATTCGGTTAGACATCCGATTGCTTTTAACCCGACCGGAATGAAAGCCGACCGAATTGGTGTCAGTCAGCGATTATACCTCTGAGCTATGGGTGCTCGGTAGAAGGAGGCAGACTTTTAGCCTATCATGTATCATACGCTAGTGGCCAGAGTGATCTAATTCATTACTGAATGAGCGATATATATATATATATATATATATATATATATATATATATATATAAATATATATATATATATATATATATTGTATGTCAAAATCTTCCGAAAGTTAAATTCGTTTAATGGCCATTTCAGCGAACAGATTCTCGCTTCATCAGCAACGATCGAAAACAAAGATGTATTAATTCAAATATAGTACAACTTTTCTATACCGGAAGAAGCCTAATAACATATTCAGATAGATAATAATGGGTGATTAAGAAAGAAAAAATATTCAAATTAATCGGCCATATATAAGAATTAGGAAAAGCAGAAACAGAAATTCATGACTCGATATTAGAAGACTTTGCATTTAGTCTGTATGTGTCACAAGAATAGAAGTGGTAGAGAGAAGGAAAGAAAAGATAAAAGGGGTTAACAGGGGAAAGTTAAAAAATAAATAACATTTTACACCATATTGAGTTAATAAAGTTTTTGTTTTCGATCGTTGCTGATGAAGTGAGAATTTTCTCGCTAAAATGGCCACTCAACAAATATAATGTAGGAATTTTCTGACATACTATATTTATTTGTGGTTCTACAGATAGATGCTGCGGATATCGTGGACAGAGCAACGATGAGGTGTTGGAAAGAATGGCAACGAAAAGGAAATTAATAGTAAGCATCAGGAAGGGACAATGCAATGAAGAAGGAGGGCATGGAGAACCTGATACTGTCAGGCCAGATAGAAGGAAAAAGTGAGAGAGGAAGGCATCAGATAACATATTTGCAGGACCTGATCAGGTGAATGACGGAACGGAGGTTGCGAAGTGTAACAGGAGAAAACATGCTAAGAGCCACCAGGGATAGGGAGACGTGGAGAAACATGATCGCCTACTTCCTGAAGAGACAGGGCACATAGAAGAAGAAGAGAGATATTTCACTCTGTATATAGATAATACTATTTACATCGAGCCCTCTACCTTGATCCGTTTTAATATTATTCAATTTAATAATAGTAGGATCTGTTATTTGGTATTTTACCTTTTGCTCATCCTTTTTGGATTTAATATATATATATATATATATATATATATATATATATATATATATATTGTAATCCGCAGACAGGTATGTTTTGCTGTATCACAGATCATCAGTACGGTTAGACTCTGATTGCTTTTTAACCCAGGATTGAAACCCGACCGAATTGGCGCAGTCGGTGATTCTACCTCTGGGCTATGGGCGTTCGATGGAAGCAGACAGACTTTTTAGCGCATATATTATCATTATACGCGCTCAATAGCCAGAGTGCTCTAATTCATTTTACTGAATGAGTGATGCGTACACGCCAGAGTAGCTACTGTTTTTCAAATTCTACCATTCTTCCAGAGAGCTCAATCAGGGTGTGAGAGCGTAAATACATACATATATATATATATATATATATATATATATATATATATATATGAGATAACGATATATATTTTTTATATATCAAGAATGATATTCGGAAAATGTACTACAAAGTGGGAAGTGGGAAAGCATATTTGTGATGCGTTTTGCCCTTCTAGACTTCATCAGATTAAATTTACTGATAAAAGATTCATAACAATAATATAAAGCACGAAAACTTATATTCGTTAGACAGGTGCGGAGACATGCTACTCAGAAGGTTAAGAGATGTCTGCTTTCCACAATACTGAGCTACAAACGCGCTATACGTCATGCTACACACCTACATTGCGCCAGGAGAGTAGCGGGAAGGAGCAAAACAAAAATTACGAGTGTTTTATCAATTTTGGGATCATATTGTAGAGTTATTTTCGCAGTCGAGGCTAGTATTTGTGCTAAAATTGGTCCTAATAGGTGCGACGTACAAAACGTTAGGAAATTAATATATCATGTATTACGCAGTTTAATCTTGCCAGGTCGCTGACTCCTTTCGTATTCGACTAACTGTCGACTACTATCGTCCAACATCGACTGACCTTCGTTCTACTTACTACTCCTACTGAAATTAGGTGGGAGAGTTTATTCACTATAGAATAGGTGTGGTTCATCATAACAGATGAAAAAACTCAGGTTAATTTTTGAATTTATTTTTTTATAATCATATCGCCCTAAGCAAGGCTGTCTTCTGCCACTGTTGTGTAGGAGGTTAAAGGAGGTGAGCTATGGCTTCTATATAGTCATTCCACCTGAGATCTGTTGTTAGTGTTAACCCGAGGGGGCACAGTGTTTTGCTCTTAGGGAGATTAGCCTGATCAAGGCTAATGGGGGATAGGAGCGATTATCTGTGATGGTTAATAGATTTCAGCTTCGTTTTGGAGGCGTTAAAGATCACGGGCTTTCCCTTATCACAGCCTACCATGGATTTTCCACTTTGACAGTGAGGTTTGCTTTGTCAGAATAATTTATTTAAATTTCCAAAGAATACATTTCTAAAATAGGGGAAAATGTAATGTAAATTACTCTCTAATCTTCACCAAACTTATGTCTTTCTGAAAAAAAAAATTCGGATAATGCTATGGATGAGTTTGTGTTCAACGATGAAGCTTTAATGAAAACAGAAGACATATAGAAACTTACATATAATCAGAAAGAGAGATTTTGAATATTGAGTATTGAGAAAGAGGGCTTGTAGAATTTGATATTAACATGATATATGGAAAGTAAAAGTAAAAGAATGAAAGACTGAGTAACCTTTAATATGTGTTAGAGAGAGATAACTCATGACTTCCAATCGGGGTTTTACGCAAGGAATGAGGATGATATACCCCAGTGATTGTAATAAAGGGTTCGTTTCAAAATTTCTAGCTCCTGAAGAAGGCCGGAGCATACAACGGACGAAATGTCATACAAATGGCAAAAAGTATGAGGACAATAGTACGAATAAAGTAAATAATGTAAATATTGAGCAACCTTGTTTTGAATATTGTGCAAATCCTTGCCTAAACAAGTAATTGCTAAGCATTAATTTTTTTATAAGCGTTTGCAAGGCATGTCACTGACACTACTGCGCAGGGGGCTACATAGAGTGGACAAAGGTTGGTTAAATATAGTAAATGTCAGAGGGTGGGTGATAAGCGGGTAAGGATACCGAGAATGAGGGTTGGGTAGATGAGAGTGTTCTGAGAATAATTGGGAGTTAGTGTGATAGGAGGTGTCTATTGACCCTACATTTAAACACCTGGAGATTGTAGCTGTCGGGAAAGCAGACTTGTGGAAGGGAGTTCCACAGGCGGAAAGCGCGAGAAAAGAATCTGTTGGAGTAGAATTTATGGTTACATCTTATCTGTTTAACTGTAAAAGGATGGGACATAGTTGCTAATCTAGTATCTCGTGTAAAGTCATGCTTAGGCGGCACCAGTAATCTACGTTCATCGGAGCAGAAGCCATGAAAGTACTTGTAGAAGAGACACAGGGAAGCCTCATCACGCCGGTGAGAGAGTGGTTGCAGCCGGTCTGCCAAGTCAGTATCAACCACGTTACAGATCCTCCTTTGTATTTTGTCAAGAAGCCCAAGGAAAGCAGCAGGGGCACCCGACCAGATATGGCAGCAATATTCAATACATAGGCGGATGGTAGATTTGTATATGTACAGGATAGATTCAAGTGGGAAAAACTTCCGGGCACTGCACAGAGAGCCGACTTTCATAGCGGGGCAGGTTTGGCAATGGATTCGAAATAGTCATTCCATTTGAGGGCCGCCGAAAGTGTAAAGCCAAGGAGGCGTAGTGTTTTACTCTCTGGGAGGCAAGCCTGTCCCATGCTAATGGGAGGTAGATACTTGGAATGAGGATGATATGCACTAGTGATTGTAATAAAGGGTTCGGTTCGAAATTCCTAGCACCTGAAGAAGGTCGGAGGTTAAAACAGCCGAAACGTCGTACAATGAGTAAGTGCTAGTTATTAATTACTTGTATCTACAGTCGATAAATTGTTATAGAGAACCTTGATCGCACACGTTATCAAGAAATGATGCACGTAAAGAATGTGTATCAGTAATTTTAACTTACATCAGAGTCTTTTAGCAAAAGAAGTTTCTTCTTTGTTGACTGGATGTCACTGAAACTATATAAGATACAATAAGAAGTTCACTGAAAATACCATCTGACATTTCAGTCTATTTTAATACGAACGAAGAAGAAAATTTAAAAGCATCTTTGACGATGAATAAGTCTTTACAAAGTAGAAACATATCTCTTGTTCTATTCAAAGGGCACAAATATTTTTTATATATTTCAATTTTCAATCATTCTTCTTACGAATGGTTCAAAGATCATTACGATAAAGTTAAAATGCTAGAGGTTTTGAGAATCTTTATAACCAAATTTTACTTTTTCTAATGTACACCGAACTAATAACTGAAACTTATACTAATATTCAGAGGCACAGGTTCACGCATAAGAGATCACTGCAGGCTTTTATTTAAAAAATGTTCCTATTATGATATTGTTCTCTGTAATAACTATGATAATCTTCGGTGTATGTCTGCAGGCTAAAACTCTTAGCGTATACTTTTAACCTCTTGAGGTCTACGGTCAAATAATTTCGAAACACTAGTTTCTATATGACAACCATAATTGAGCAACCTCGAGCCTGTTAGTAGCTATATGGGTGACCATTTTAGAATTTCATTTGATGTAGGCATTGAGGTGCTTATACTTATTTATCTCCGGAGTGAAGTGGTGAATTGATGTTATATCCATTGTCACATATTTACGCAAAATCTCCTTTTGTTGCGATGAAACAGCTGCAAACAACTCTCTGAATCGTCGACACGTTGTTGCTTTTGATCGATGGTGAGCCAACGCGACACCCACTTTGAACACAGCTTTTTTTCATTGACAAATCTTCATGCATAATAGTGAATACACTGCTATTTACTATGTTTAACTCCCATGATATCTCACACAACTTTAATTTCCGATCGGCCAAAAGGAGATTATGAATGTTTTTCTTTTTTTGTGTGTGTATCAGATCAACTACTGATTTAGGGCGACCTGAGCGTTCAGCATAATTAGTGCCAGTACGGCCTCGTTTAAAGTCAGCATGCCACCTCTTAACCGCTTTTTTCTAACGGAGTAGAGTTTGAATAACACTTATCAAGTTATTGCTTTGCTTCAACAGTATTTTTCTATCAGAATGCAGTGCTTTATCAACACACAAAATTCAGATTTTTCCATTCCTTTGAAAAATTGCAAGAGTCGCTTCACTTAAATAACTGTAATTTGTAAACCATAATCCAACTAGGCCCAACATTTGTGCTATGTGAAGGTTAGTACTTCATAACATTCATAATAATTTTTTATTACTGGTGCCATTTATATGTCAGGCCTGTGACTTATTGAGAGATGTGTTATTATAATAGTTGTTTAAATATATTCTGTTAATGCTTAAATATAAGAATTATTATATCAATTATATATAATATAATATACAATTAGAGCACAGAATTCAACTTAAATATTTCATACACTTCATCTTGAAGATGAAAAAAGATACGTTTAATTGCTTTTTTACATAAGTTCAAGTTTGTTATTTGAAATTGCTTGTGACATAAGGATAAACTTACTCGAGCCACAAAATAAGCAACTAGGTCTCGCGCAAAATAAGCAACTAGGTCTCGCGCTTTTACTGTGAACCCAATAAAATATAAACGAAAATTTTACATCAGCAGCCTCTTTTCTCGCATTCCCGCCTGTGGAATTCCCTTCCGTTTAATTGCTTCCACAACAGCTACAATCTCCAACAATTTAAATGTAAAACCAATAACCATCTCCTATCTTAATAACCTGAATCCTCTCTCTCATGCTCCTTTCTCCGTCCACTCAACTCTCATCAGTATTCTCATCCTTCTCTTACCCACTTCCTGACAACCCCCTCTGCCTGTCACTCTTTCTCTTAACTTTCCGCTTATGTAAGCCCCTGCAAAACAGTGGCATTAAAATGCTTTGCTTGTGGGGGATATGAATATAAGAAAATGAATGCAATAAATTCAACTGGAATTTTAACTCAGTTTTCCGATTTCTCACGTGATAAAATGAAGTAAACATGGTTTAGTAGGATTGTCATGGCATTAATCATTAAGCGTTTTTCAATAGAAATGAACCATTAAATGTACATTTATATATCAGGCAGCTGAAACGGGTCTATAATTTTAGGCCAAAAAAGTGCCTGGCGTTTGTCAATGGGACAATTATTGTTCTTTAAAACAACACCAAGCATCATACAGTGATAAACAATCAGGAAAATATTTTTAAAACGCAGTTGTTGTGTTCTTCGCCATCTATTATATTCATCTACTGCTGCATTAAAAACTATAGAAGAACTGCCAATGTCAAAAAATAATCATAATAATGGTGCGTATATAAAAGAAAAAACATTTAAATTTTAATGTTCTGTGTTCTTAATTGATATTCTTTTATTGTTTTCTATATTACTAATAACGTTTTCTTTTACTTTCATATTATTTCATTCAAGATAACACCTTGAGTCTTAGAGGCTTTGCTACCTTTCTCCCGTTTAAATTGATATAACTTCCATTTAATGTTTAAAGAATAAAGTTCATAAAATATCGGAACCGTCAATTTTTTTTTATGATCAAAACATATATCAAACAATAAATTTATTATTTGATATATGGAGGTGTTCAGTTCGATGTATTTGGAGGTGTTCAGTTCGATGTATTTGGAGGTGTTCAGTTCGATGTATTTGGAGGTGTTCAGTTCGATGTATTTGGAGGTGTTCAGTTCGATGTATTTGGAGGTGTTCAGTTCGATGTTGCTGCAACTTAAAATTTTGTAATCTAGCCTATAATAGTTTCGTTAAGTATTAACGGTTTCGTAGCGATGTGAAATAATATATTTTTTCAACGTCCACTCATGCACAGAGTTAAAACAGCAAGATCTGCACATTGTTATTATCGGTAAAACCAACTACTTATTAATATTCTCTTTATTTTTAGTCAGTAAAAAGCAAAAGAGGTCGAGACAGCGTCTGGTATGTGTTTTCGCCACCGTCAAAAGGAATCAATATTTTCATAAGGAAATCACTCTACCGAACAGACCCCTTATGAGCACGTTTAATAAATGGCGTTATCGTGACATTTTGCTACGCGTGGCGTTAATTTCGAGTAGATATGGTGAATTGATAATTCTTTATCTGACCTCCTGAATGAAACGGTGGTACGATTCATGAGGCGAGTATGTATAGGCAAAACGTTGGGGAGAGTTGCAGGGCAATAAGTCTCCATGCATCTACCCAAAGAAAATAAATTAAAGAATGAAGAGCGAAAACAAGGATGGCAATAGGACGGTTGCAAGAAAGGATATATTTTATAAATTGTTATGTGAAAACTGGAATGATAGATATAGATAATAAATAGAATCGATCGAGATAACATATAAACACACACACACACACACACACACATATATATATATGTGTGTGTGAGTGTGTGTGTGTGCGTATCGATCGATTCTAATCATTATGTCTCTCTCTTTCTCTCCCCATTTCTATATACATATATTAAAACTGTATTTTACCATATAGATAGATAGATAGATAGATAGATAAGTAAACATATATATATACATACATACATACGTATATGTATGTATATATATATATATATATAATAAATAGAATCGATCAAGATAACATATAGACACACACACACACACATATATATATGTGTGTGTGTGTGAGTGTGTGTGTGTGTGCGTATCGATCGATTCTAATCATTATGTCTCTCTCTTTCTCTCCCCATTTCTATATATATATATTAAAACTGTATTTTACCATATAGATAGATAGATAGATAGATAGATAGATAGATAGATAAGTAAACATATATACATACATACATACGTATATATATATATATATATATATAGTGTATCGAGGTAGCAAATAATTTTCTAAATATATACTGTTAAATATATATTATGTTTAATCGTGAGCCGTTCTAAATGTCGTATTTTGGCTTTAATTTCAGTTGGAAATAAAGACAAAAATTCTCCATCATTTGGATAATTTTTTATTAATTTGGTTCTAAGCTTTCGGCACACATGAGCCATCTTCAGAGAGGTTATTAAAACGGGAATACAATAACATCCACCATCACCAACGATTTTATTTTGTGTTGACATAAAACTCCGCTAGGCAACGGCAATAGTTACCAAAAATAACAAACGCAGTTTGCAAATTTACAATGTGTTTCTATGACGTCACACGAAATGACAACAGAACATAGCGCGAAATGACAACAGAACCATGTATTCAAATGCAAATGTTGGAGAATTTTTGTCTTCATTTTCAACTCAAATTAATTCCAAAATACGACGTTTAGAACGGCTCATGATTAAACATAATAGACATTCATTTTCTCTTATATATATATATATATATATATATATATTTCAGAAATTATAACATGTATATAATGTATAATGTATTAAGGCTGTTCAATGTCAAGACAATAATTGAATATAATGTATAATGTTATAAAGTAGCTATTTTTTTCGATACTTCTTGTGTCTTATCAAGTGACTTGATAAGATACAAGAAGTGTCGAAACAAAATAGCCACTTTTATAGTGATATTATAACATATTCATGTTATAATTTCTGAATAAATATTATTAGCTCTACTTTGTATTGAGCACTTTTTAAGAATAGTGTTTCTTTGGATACGGAATATTATTCCATCCATACGTACCCTATACTCGGATATATATATATATATATATGTATATATTCATCCACAGACAGATCTGTTTCTCTGTATCACAGCTCATCAGTATGGTAAGACATCCGATTGCTTTTACCCAGTATTGAATATATACATGTATATATAAATAGTAACCTGCTATTACGCTCTATTTTTATTAGAACGCTAACGCATTAGCTTTTGCTACTTCTAAGATATATACATATATAAATATTTTTATTTATTCGTGTGTAAGTTTTAAATCATACTATACTTATTGGCTAAAGTGTTTAATATCAGGGAGAATGAACATATGCAAATATAAATTCAACGTCCACTTAAATATATGAAAAGAATAAGAATGTCGGTGCAATGAGACTCATTTTTAACAACAATAATTAACAAAATTAGACAAAATGTTCTTGAAATACAAACAATTATATTTGTTCAATAAAATCGACATTAGATTCAAATACGACCTCCAGAAAACCTTTTCATAAAAAAGTGAATTAAATTTTATATAAATATATATACACAATTACTAATAATTAAAATAGTTTACTTATCTTATTTCAACCTGTACTAAGAGTTTCACTGAACTTTTATCCAGTTTCTGAATTAAAATTTTTTTTTTAACTATATCTTTTAACAGACCAGACTTTCTTTTCACTGTCATGAACTGTAAATAAAGAATCTGCTGAAGACTGGATGAAAAATTCCAGGGAATTTTGATTACAAATTAAAATAAGATGTGACTATTTTATTTTAATTATTAATAATTATTGTCTTGACATTGAGCAGCCTTGAAATTGTTGTCTTCTGACAATTTTCCTGGTTGACAGTAATTGAATAACTTTTTTATTATTTGTATATAAAATAAAACTAAAGATTGATAGTGACTCTTCAGCATTTAACTTATGATCTCCTCTATACTTAGTTATATTTCAGATGTTTAAGTAAAACCTCCTCTGGATTTTTTTAAAGATTTAATACTACAGACATATAAAATTTGAACTGTTTAATGCAAGTTACTCTAACCTTTCCTTTCTGTGTTTTCTTTTGTGAAGTTGGTGTACCCTGCCATAATTGCTGTCTTCAGTTCATCATTATTATTAAAAGACATTCTGCTGGTCTCTTGCCCAACTATGACCCATGCATATTAATCAATGGGTTTGTAAATTTCGGAGTTAGGTGGCCAGATGTAAGGGGTGATGTGATCGCAAAACATTCTGAGAGTTACAACTGGGTTCCCATGCTTGTGTAGCATGGTATAGTGTCCTGTTGTCTAGGGTCTTCCAACGGCTACGCTCTTGAGCATCTGCATCACTACCTCTACAAGACACTTGATGTAGGCTTCCGTGTTGAGTCTAAGACCCTGTTGTTAGATGAATGGAGACATAACGTTTCCCTCACTAGTGGTCGCGCTATACACTATGTTGTTGAATGGATATATCATCCAACTGAATTTTCTGCACTGTTTTTAGATGGACACCCAAACAATCTAAAATATTCGTATTGAAGCTTCCGGTGCAAAAGTCAAGCATGCAGTCGTCAAATTCCTGGCGGAGAGAATTGCGCCATGGTTCCAACTGACCCTACTATACTGTGCAATAGACAAAATCCAAATAAAAATATACACATGCACGAAATTAAAAATATAATATGGCGAAAATATACACACCCCACCCTGTATATAAAAAGGAATATACCGAGATCAATATGAAAAGAAGGTCAGAGATAGATAGATAGATAGATAGATAGATAGATAGATAGATAGATAGATAGATGAGAAAAGGCTGAGAAATATAGTGTTATGGTACTCTCCTACGAGGAACGAACTCTTCCCCTTCCTAAATACCTGAGTGACATCTAAGGAGCAGTAAAGAGGAGTTACGAGCAGTAAAGTTAGCAGTCAAGTAAAGCAGTTAACGAGAGTAGTTAGCAAGATCTACTAGTCAGACAGTGTAATACGGGCTTAATTATTTTTATATTACTTAGTATTAACATTTCTTGTGAATATCTAGTTTCTTGTTACACTAATACACTGCTTTGAACCTAACTTCTTGTTCCGTGTCTTCCTTCCGGCACAAACTGGACATTACAACTTTGCAGCGATGTTTGGCCACAACTCCACAACAAATTGACAACAAAGATCCCAAACAGATATAGATAGATAGATAGATAGATACTGATTTTCTAAGTGCATCATAGATGTGGCACAAGGCCAAAAATATGGGGTATACAGTGAAGATAGATAGATAGATAGATAGATAGATAGATAGATAGATAGATAGATAGATACTGGTTTTCTAAGCGCAGCATAGATGTGGCACAAGGTCAAAAATATAGGGTATAAAGTGAAGATAGATAGATAGATAGATAGATAGATAGATACTGATTTTCTAAGCGCAGCATAGATGTGGTACAAGTCCAAAAATATGGGATATACAGTGAAGATAGATAGATAGATAGATAGATACTGGTTTTCTAAGCGCAGCATAGATGTGGCACAAGGTCAAAAATATAGGGTATAAAGTGAAGATATATATATAGATAGATAGATAGATAGATAGATAGATAGATAGATAGATACTGATTTTCTAAGCGCAGCATAGATGTGGTACAAGTCCAAACATATGGGATATACAGTGAAGATAGATAGATAGATAGATAGATAGATAGATAGATAGATAGATAGATGAGAAGAGCTTAAACATAAAGAAGTCATGAGAAGTTTTAAATATTGAAGAAACGTGAGTCAAATGTCAAAAGTCAGAAAGAAGTCTGCAACGTAATATTGAAATGAGGGCTAAATTTATGGTTATAGAAATCATGGAAATATGAGGTTGTCAAAGAACAGAATAAACACATTTTTTAAAAATCGCATAATTGATGCTTTTCTATGAATTCTATTATGGCCCGTGTTTTACATTAGACCGATTGTAAGTAATTTCGAATTGCTTTTATTTCCGCTTCATTTCATAGTAATATATTTTTTACAGAATATTAGCTATTAGAGAGTAAATGGCAATGTAAATCAGAGAGAAATGTATCGAAAACTGATTTCCGAACTAATATCGCGTAAAAATGAGAACATTAAATATCACGCGCTAAAACTTAATATTAATAGTTTCTATATATAGTGCAGTCTGACACAAGGTCTCTATTATGGGATCCAAGAGAATTATAGGCTACACCATAAAATTAGCTTCCGAAACATACTACATAACAATATTCCATCTTATATATTTGTTACTTTGAGTTTAGGTACGATCAAAATTGTTTCTGTTTGCCTAGACACAAGTTATGAAATAACTTCATGTAAACCTGACACAAGTTTATAATTTTGAACTTTTTCAATATATGTCTAATACACAGCAAGGAGAGAATAAATGAAAAATATTATCTTTATTTGATTCATATCATTCTGAACTGTTCTCATTCGATCTTGTAACCTCGCTAAACGAGAAATCTTTTTAAACCATTTTTGTCAAGTTCGAAAATTGACATCTCGTACTCTATACACTGACCAAACAACCATTGGAGCTTGAGTAGTAATTTTATATTTCTTTGAGCTAAAATTTTGCTCATTAGCAATCTTTAATGATAAATCAATATGTAAATATATACTATTTGTAAAAATGAAATAATGCAAACCATTGTCAATGTAAGTTTTAATTATGCCCTCCTCGCGTCAAATAGGGAACCCTACTTAGGGTAAATTTTATTTTCTACTTAACTGGCTCTGTTTAAACAGGGTTGTTCCTTCGTAAAAATATGAACATTTTCTGTAGATTTATTATATTTATTTCCCTTCATGCTTTCCTCAACTTGCTCATAACTTAAAAAAATATTGATTTCTGTCGGTTTGGACGTCGTTGTCCTGTTCTTTATACAGTGTCATATTCAGAGATTTGAAATTCAATTTTCGTATATACAAATATAATGTCATCAAGACGCATTTAGATTAGTGATATCTATATTTTTTATACTTTACTTAATGTATCTTTATATTGTTCTGTAAGTAAAAATGTAGCATTACTTTTATACTTTATACATACATTTGTTCTATAATAAATAATCGTTTCATAAAAAATGAAAAAAATATTCACCAAATAATTGCGTGTTTAAAAACAATTATGAAAATCTATCATTTGAAGTTCCTTTCTACTTAATAAAATAACAAAAAATATTTTTCATCAACTTTATGGATAGTGGAATGGTTATTTGCATTTAAACAATGCCCGTTTACTTCACATCTTTCCAATGAAAAAGGTAACATTTAATCGTTGTTTAGCTGTAAATTAGACAGCAAGGTGTACTGTGCTCTGTAGACGTGGATTACATCCAGTCTTGTGCAGTAAATTGATGGCCATGAACAAACATGGAATGTCTAGAGAAATAAATCAAGACAAAAATTTTCAAATTTAGCTTGTGAATGTGATCAACTGTCAACATAGACTTCGTTCTGGCAATTCATGAAAACAATCCGTTTGCGAAATATGAAGCCGGTTTGCCTGTGATGAGAGGAAGTAAGTTGTCTGGGCCCTGGAGAGAGCACTCCAATTTCAGCTCTATCAACTTTACTATTTTCAGTATTTTTCTATTATCTTACGAGAGAGACGGATGCTTCAAGTGAACGTCTGTCAAAAACTTGTTTTGTACCTATTGCTTTGCTGACAGCAAAATGATAAAATATCCAGTCAAAATAGGTTGTTCATTTGATTATAGACTATTTTCTACATTTATTAGAAAAACATACTCAGAATACGAAAATTATGAAAATATCTTCCAATGTCCGCGCATCTTTATTATCACACAGTCGTCGTTGCTAGACATCTCACTTTCAGTTGGATTTTTGTTTATATATGTTTATATGTGAATGTGTACATTTTAATTCAATTTCCTCTATGGTACTCAAGTTTCATGAATTTCTCAGTGCAAGATTGGTGGCAAGGTCCCATCATTTGGAAAGATGTAACCGTAAGTTCTAAGCGAAAAGTCTTTTCTATCGAATTTCTCGCTTGTGGAACACACTTTCGGCTTTTTTCTCCACAGCCAACATTGATCTGAAAAAAAAATTTCCGATGGAAATTTAATTTCTTTAAATTTCATGAAAATAAGTAAGCAGAAAAATATTTTTACCAAAATTTTCTTAAAAAGATTTAAAATTATCATTCATTTGTGCATAAATCCTAACAATTTCAGTAAAATCCAATAATTATTTGAATTTTGCAAAGATTTCCAAATCAATGTGTTATCAACTGGAAGAAGGCATTAAACATTAATCGTAAATATTGGGTTAACCGATACTACAAGAAAAAACAAGTTATTTAAACGGAAAAATTTTGAACGTGCTAAAAAGTTTTAAAAGCATGAGGGAAATAATAAAAACATGCTTGGTCTTTAACTATAAAAATTTGTAAGAACCTTGGGGTCGTTACTCATCATGCTACGCTGGTTTTTCAACAAAAACGTGGTGCTACCAAGATTCATTCATATCAACTTCTATTACGTCATTTTTTATGTTAATTATCCCTGACATTTCCATGGATAATTCCGGGTTATCTGATGCAAAGCTATCCATTTTTTCATTCCAGTAACAGATCGGTATCATAATAAATGAGTGAGATTTAGGGGAATCAACATTGTCTTAAAAGGACAATTGAGGTGAAAGGCATAGAAATGAGATAAGCATGCTCTCCTAGTTCTGACTGAAATTCTTCCATGGGGCAAAGAATTTGAAGAACGCTGTTTTGGTCAGGCAGATCACCTTGATGGAAACAACAAAAATGATGAATGCAATGTGAATAAATTAATGCAATAGCAAGAATTATATATCGTGCCCGGCGTTGAAAAGTAAATCGTAAGATAACCTGAAGGGGAAGGGTGTCCATACATCAAACTCGGCGGCAAAGACGAATATCGATATTTCGAAGCATCTGCTCCAACTTTAGGGGAATTAACTGGGTGTAGTTACTTATGAGATTCTCAAACAGATCGAAACCATCACGGGATATCGCTATCGACTATAATTGATGCGTTTGAGCCGAGCCTCGAAAAAAGAAAAGGCCAATATACGAGCAGAAGCACCACGATTTGATTTTGCAGAATTACAACGCTAAGCCAGATGTTGCAAAATGGGTAAAAATCTACTTGAGAACGATTAAATGGCAATTCTTACCCCACCCGCCGTATTCACTAAACATTAAGCCTGTCCGATTAGCACTTATTAAGATTGATGGAGCATGTAAGACTTTCATTTTCATAAAGTTACCAAAATTTGGTCAACTCTTTGTTAACCCCGAAAGACATGCCGTTTCTACGACATCAAATTTAAATGCTGCTGCAAAGTTGGGAGAGAGTAGTCGCTAGCAAAGGACAGTACTTTCAATGACATGTTTCTTACTAATTCTTTAAATTAAAAATCATTTTTATGCAAAATCAGCGAGAAATTATTCAAGGTCTAAAATAATTTATATACATATAGGTTTATACAGAACGTATATATTTCAATTTCTTTCAATGAAAAGCCTAAAATTATTTTCTTAAAATTTAAATAAAATCTTCAAACATTTTTGCATTTATTGCCGAATAATTCCCGATTAGTTTAAATTCTGATGCAAATATATTTTGTAACGTTGAAAATATTTTTTCCCCAAATTTATGATTATATTGTTCAACCTATGTTTGTTCGGACTTAGTGCGAGGGTAATAAGTAGATTTCAGCGTATGCTTTGGTAAAGAATGAACTTTCAATATTTACATTCATTTAAGTAGTAATTTATTATTATAATTTAATGTTTACCTTCTTTGCGGACTACTTAACTATCAGATAGAACTAAATATGTATCCAATTTACCGTTCTAAAATGAATTTACATAAAAAAAAGAGCAGTTACTTTATAGTCTTAAGAACGCTCTTCAGGAACAGAATATGCTAGAAGTAGTCGTTGTGGATAAGAATAATTGTGCAGGTATGCTACTGATGTTCTCGTAATCAACAATCAGGGAATATTTATCTCGGAAGTGTCCATAGATGGGAAGGATAAATATATGGTAATATTGAGTTTCCGAAAACCGTAAGAGAAATAGTGTAAGTTGGATGCATTTGAAATAGCAAAGCAATTCAATAAATGTCCAAATTCGATAATAAAACACATGAATAAATAAGGATTTTTGTCTCAACATTTCTAATGTGTCCTCATCATCTCATTCTTTCTCAGCTAAATAAAAGAGCCGTCCTATGTTTGTTTCTTCCGGAATAAAATCATCAAACATTTGTTTCCCATAATAATATTCAATGAAAATGACGATGGGCAGTGTCTAAGTTAGAAGTATAAACCATCCTTAAATCATGAATCTACTGAAATACATGTTATTACATCATTTTGGTTGCATTTAATGCGTGTCGTTAGTTATGATGGACTCAACAACTCCTATACAGTTAAATTGAAACAGTATTATTATCATTTATTGTGGCGTAGAAGGCAAAAAGAAATATAATTTTGTAACCATAAAGAGTGTTGCTTTATACGATAAAAGTAATCATACGGAAACTGGATTATGACGAGATACGGGTGTTTTGATGTATCCTTCTTAATCTCCTTAGCTTTCGACATAATCTCATTTTCAAATCATTGATATGTTCGTCTGTAGGCAAAGGATTAGTTGTAAAAAGGTTATATCTACTATTGATTGTATTTTTCATAACGAAACCTGAAGAATATTGCCTTCGAGAGATCTGACAAATATATTGGATTTTGCTATCATTATCGAGCGTAAAACTCACAGGAATCGAACTGGAGCCAGGGTGCCCAGCTCTTCAAGGAATCGTCATGATAGACGAGAAAAAGAAAAAAGAAATAGATGGAGTTCGAAGACAACGCATTAGGCAGAAAGAACATTCGTTTGCCATTCCATATTTGACTACCGCGCCTGCAGAAGAGACTACCAAGCAAAGGTTGGACGTTAAAGCCGTTTAGAGAAATCTTCTCTGAATTAGACTAAATATGCTTACCAATTATCTTGCAAGATCAAAGGAGGCGGTACCTAATGAGAGAAAATTCTACACATTATTTATGACCAAAGAAGCTCATGCTTCTTTTCCTCCTTGACGAAGCGCTACAACAGAACTTTCCAAGGTAATGAAATAAAAAAATAACTTATACTCTATTAAGCAAAAGAATCTAAATAGAAAATTACAATTAAGCGAAAATGAAATGCTATTTTAATGCACCTTTTTTTCTGTGATGACACTTCAAATTGTGAATATATTTTCGAACATAGTACGTAAACTCTTCAGTGAGCTGAAGCTTCTCGAAAAATTATGACTGTGTCAAACTAAGAAAAATTGATCAACGTGTAAATTGTTAAATAGTTTTTAATGGCTTCTTAATAGGTAGCGATATAAAGAGAGGAGTAAAGATGAAGTGTGAAATGGATAAAAACAATTACATAAATAAATAAGTGCAAAATAAAATAAAACTGACAATATAAAGAAATTATTACGTTGACTCTTTTAGAATATATTTTTATGGTGTTTCAAGAATCGTTTAAACACTCTCTAAGACAAAGTAAGTTTCTGCTCTTTGCTACTGATACAGAAATGATTTCACGAAGAATGAGACGATTTTGAAATGAAAATTGCTAAACAGGTTCGAATTTCGCTTAGTGTTCTCTGTATCACAAGATATATTCGGGAAATGCATGATAAAATACTCCTTCCAAAAAATAAAATGTCCAAGTGGCTTTTCAAATCTCTCTCTCTTTCTCTCTCTCTCTCTCTCTATATATATATATGTATAGTCATCCGCAGACAGATCTGTTTTGCTGTTTCATAGCTCATCGGTACGGTTAGACTGCGATTGCTTTTTAACCCAGATTCTTTTAAAATCTGACCGAATATATATATATATATATATATATATATATATATATATATATATATATATTGATTTTTAATTACTTTGTTCTTGGTCATAATAAAATTAGACGAGAGCACAATTTTATTAAAAAGTGTTAAACACAATTATATTGTAGAACTTTTGAATATTCATTTGTAAACGAGTTATTACGCAACCTAGGTTTCTACAATGTGGTGTCATCAGGAGATTTGCAATAACTGATTTTACTTTTTTTTAATCGTTTTTAAGAACGCTCTCATAACGGTGATTTTTTTTTTGAACGCTTACATAGAAGAAATTAAAAGGTTTTCACCCATGGTGCTATGAATGTATTATTAGAAACATAGAAAATAAACTTTTAGCTTAGAACTTCAAAGCCTTGAGCAAATTAACTAAAACAACTGCCTCAGTTTTCTTTCTTTCACCATATAGTCAGTTTTAAACCTACTGGAGTGGTAGGTTGAAATACATTTCTACACTTTACTAAGATTACGTGATTTTCATTGATAATACTATCAGTAATATGAATTATTGGGGTGTATAATAAAATTTATTTTACTTTAAACAACATTGCGTTATCCGTTATCGTATCAGTTTTTTTATCCCGCCCAGACACTATTGTATCGATTGTCGATTAGTTGTCTTACGCTCATTGTCTTCGATGGAAGTTACTCCAATGAAGGTTACGAAATTTGTAACGCTGCACGAACACATCGGAAAGCTTTACAGAGATCGCGGTTATTGTTGGTGTCAGCCTTTCAATTGTCAGTCATGTCATCAACGAGAAGCAATAAACTGGCTTCATCAGTCCAAAATGTAAAGAGAAATGCGGTAGAAAGAGAAAAACAACGTTAAGTAATACGGGATCAGAAAAATTGGAAAGATCCCGGGAAGACGTTATTCGCTTGGTTTCAATTAATTTGCAAAAGGGTATTCGGTTATATCTAGCCAAGTCATTTCGTAATCGAGGACACCTTGATGTCAATGAAGTACAGCGCTTTAATTCATATAAGCTAAATTCATAAAACTACCTTTTTAAGAAAACTTAAGAAAATTCAGAGTCAATGAATTCTTAAAGATAATCTTTTGCATCTTACTCATGATGAAAAATTACTTTTCGGTGTAATAGGTTAGAGTCAATCGAAAGGTTACCTTTTATATGTTACTCATTTCACAAGAATCTAACATTTCCTTCTCTGTATTATACTTAGAAATTCGGTTTCTGCCAATGGATTTACATGATGCATCGTAAAAAGCGATTGTGAAAGTATTTAAGTTTTTTGACATGCATTCGAAAGAGCATTCAGGCTTTGCAGCAAGACAAAGCATTCGAGGGATGAATGGCATAGTATGCTCCGTTGAGTAGAGAGACAAATATCATTGCATTGTAATGCAGAACACTGACCTGAAGATTTCAAAAGACTTGGCTTGAGTTCTGCTTTCTTAACGTGACTCAGTAAAGGCACACTAGTAGTCCGAACAATCTATCAGTTGATCTATCTCAATTTATACTTTCTGTGTGTTTGTCAGTGACTTTGGGAACCTCAATTTGGTGTAATGTTTAGCAAGTCTATCGTGCTAGAACCTATAACAACTGATTAGTGAGTAAAACTCCATAATTTTAGCCTTGTGCCACAGCTAAGTGACGCATAGAAAATCAACTATCTGCTAGTGACTTCATATCAATCTGTCGGATAATATCTATGTCAATACATGTGTAGTGGATTCTTGTTTAGAAAACCACACAGTATAATAATACGAAACAGATATGAGAGGAAAAATGTAAGTATATTGAACAAAAGATATACAAGCTGTACAAGGTTAGTAGATTCAGGAATACTCGTTAGTAGGAATCAAATATATACAAAGAAGTAAGTCCGGGTAATAAGTCTATATTCTTGCTGGCCAACGAGCGGCTGTTCAACTACTCTGACAAGCACTAAAACTCTAACATAAACAACACTCTAACACACACACACACATTCCCTGAAGGCAGGATTATTTGTGTACCTTGGAAGAGCCCATTGAGTGTGTAAAAAGAGACGATCCTAACAACATCTATCTCCGTCCGTTCATATTTTGTGTTCATCTGTGATTATCTATGAGATAATACCTGCTTAATCAGTCAATGCACTTATCTAACTAATAATCGATTTATTTAGGTCAGTTCATATTTTGCTATCTGTTCCTCTACTTCTCCGTGTCGGTCTGACAATACTTGCTTCAATCAATCAATCAATCAATCAATGTGTATTTGTGTTAATTTATACAAATCTATCTATCTATCTATCTATCTATCTATCTATCTATCTATCTATCTATCTATCTATCTATTCAAGTCCGTTTATAGTTTTCTATCTGTTCATCTCTCTATCAGCATCTATCTGACAGTACCTGTTTCAATCAATGTATATATTTGTGATATTTTATAAAAATCTATTTTATAAAAATCTATTCACGTCAGTTCATATTTTTCTATATATGTTCATCTATCTGTCAGTAGTGCTTACGGCCATATCACGTTGAATACACCGGTTCTCACTCGATCACCGAAGTTAAGCAACATTGATCCTGATCAGTACTTAGATGGGTGACCGCTTGGGAATACCAGATGCTGTAAGCGTATAGTGACGGATGTGCGTTGTGGTGCAGTGGATATCGGCTCGGAAAGAGAAATTGGTGAGCCGAGTTCGAATTCCAGTTGAATACCCTGCATTCACTTAAGCACTGGTACCCTTGGGAAGGGTATTAAATCCGTCCCTTCTCTCCAGTTATGGGTTAAATAACAAGGGTAGGCTCTCCAGTTATGGGTTAAATAACAAGGGTAGGACTTGGCGACCCTGCCATTAAAAAAAATCGCAATGGATCTTGATACTCGAAATGAAAAAAGTATTACTAGACACAAAACTTATATGAAAACAACAATAAATTTTTGAAAGAAAAAGGTATTACCATAAATAAATAAAATCGTTTGGCAATAAGTGACCCGCCGAGGTTGATATGCCATAAAAACAAAACAACCTACCAACTATCAGTCAGTGTCTATCTGACAATACCTATTTCAATCAATCAATGTATCTATGTGTGTTAATTTATTCAAATTTATGTATCTATGTACGTACCTATTTATGTCTATCTACAAAAACCAATCAATTAGGCAGCTTATGTGTAATTCAGTTATTATAAAAGTCAAGTTTCAATTTCTATGGTTAAGCTGAATAAGGTTCTGCTGCATTAATTGAATATTATGTTTGCTCTTGATCGAATTTCAGTACAGACATTTTTACTGCGGTAATCGCAAACGCATTAATCCAATGAATAATCGAGGAATTATGCCATAAAATATTGTTTTAAGGTGTCCTATACTCGTGGGCTTAACTATCTAATATCAGGAATAGAGAATATGAAAATATAAACGTAAACCTGAAAGTAAACACCCAGCGGCCGTACAACAAATAAGTAATAATAACCGTAGGATGCGCATTCATAAAGCTCCTACGCAAATACTTCCCGCTATAAAGAACTCTTCCCAAGATATTCAGCAAGCAACAAAATAAATATCGAATTCAGTTGACCGGAAAACATGACGCAAATTATGAAACACTACATAAATAATTCATATTTTTCTATCTGTTCATTTATCTGTCAGTGATTTTCATAACTGTGTCTTCACGTACCATCGAAGTCGGTATGAACCTGCTCAGTTAAAGTGACAATGTCCTTGCACTAAAACTATCAACGCTCTAGCTCTCATTCTATACCGAGGACTTTTTAATAAAAAAAAGTCCTTGCGAAAGTTAATTTTTTAAACAAACTGAAAATGCAACAAACTATCACAAGTCAACACTATATATATATATATATATATATATATATATATATATATATGTGTGTGTGTGTGTGTGTGTGTGTGTGTGTGTGTGTGTGTGTGTGTGTGTAGTTGATGTATTATCATTTCACTTCTTACAATGTTGTAAAGCCTCTAAGACACAAGGAACTACTGAGTATAACAACCAACACACCACCCTCAAATCCCGAACGTGTAGGTGCAGAAAAAGTAATGGATTTCCCTTAAACGATATTTTATTAAAGAATGACATGCCAAGCTAATGTAAAATCAGCACATAAGAAAGAAAACTATACATAGGAGTAACTGTGATATTCTGGAAACAACTAATCTACTCACATAAAACATCGGTTTTCAAATAGTAAATACGTGAACAACAAAATGCTTTGGAAATATAATTGGGTGATTAAAAGCAGAAAACATATCAGACTAAAACTATCTTGGAAAATATGGGAAAAAACTTTATCAACACGAAGTGTAAATACACATTCAGAACACATTTCAAAATTCAGACACGAAAAAATTTAAATATCCAAAATAAAAATAAAAATAAGAAAATCACTGAATTGGTAAACAAATAAAATAAATAATAAACAAATTAACAAACGCACACATAAACAAAATTAATCTTAATAATAATAACAAACATTAAAATAATCAATAATAAACAAAATTGTTAACAAACATCATTGTAAATAAACAAAAGACCGATAATAATTTTCTTATAATCCAAATGTAAATATAATTCTGTTATATAAATACCTTTGATAATTTTGTTGATCTACAAAAATCCTTTATACTTAGAAAAAAAAATCTGCAATGTTCAACTCAAGGTTTAGACTTGCAGACGCATTAGAAATTATTCATCTGAAAATTCAGGAGTATATTAATTGTATATATTATATAATTTTTAATTTCTCTGCATATATTTGCTATATATATATATATATTTTTAATCATTTCACCCCAAGCAAGGCATTCCGCTGCCACTATTGTGCTTGGGTCTACATGGGGGAAGGTAAATAGAAAGAGTGGTTAGATATAGGAAATGTCAGAAGCGGGGTGATAGATAGTTGGGTGGATAGGAAGAGTGTTTGAAAGAGTGGAAGCGAGTTAGTTTGTTAGAAGGTGTCTATTGACGTTACATTTAAACTCCTGGAGATTGCAGCCGTCGGGGAAGCGGTCTTGTAGAAGGGAATTCCACAGTCGGGAAGTGCGAGAAAAGAAACTGTTAGAGTAGAAATTGCAGTTGCATTTTATCGGCTTCACTGTAAAAGGGTGGGGTCTAGTTGCTAATCTAGTATCTCGTGCAAATTCGAACCTAGGGTGCACCAGTGATCTAAGTTCATCGGAGCAGAAGCCGTGAAAGTATTTATAGAAGAGACACAGGGAAGCCACGTCGCGCCAGTGAGAGAGAGAGACTGCAGGCGGTCTGCTAAGTAGGTATCGATCACATTACAGACCCTCCGCTGTACCTTGTCGAGAAGCCCAAGGAGAATAGCAGGGTCACCCGACCAGATATGGCAACAGTATTCAATGCACGGGCGGATGGTAGATTTATAAATGTGCAGGATAGATTCAGACGGAAAAAACCTCCGGGCCCTGCACAGAAAACCAACTTTCATAGCAGCGGATTTAGCAATGTATTCGATATAGTCATTCCACTTGATGTCCGCTGAAAGTGTGAAACCAAGGAGGCGTAGTGTTTTACTCTCTGGGAGGCAAGCCTGGTCCATGCTAATAGGAGGTAGGTGCGATTATCTATGATGATTAATTGACAGTAGCTTCGTTTTAGAAGCATTAAAAATTTACGAGCCATTTCTTACCCCAGTCCACTACCGATTGGAGGTCCTTTCCAAGTTCGGCTGCATGGTTAGCTTTGTCGCCCACACCAGATTTTTGATCGAGGCGAGAATAAACTGTGGTGTCATCGGCGTACAGACCTACTTGGGATTTTATGGTATCAGGGAGATCATTAATGTAGATCAGAAAGAGCGTAGGACCTAGGATAGAGCCTTGAGGGACAACCCGCGTTCGTATGGTAGTTCTGGGAGGCATGTCCGTTTAATACCACTTTCAATGTGCGATTAGATAGGAATGACTGGATTAGTTCAAACAATTGTCCAGCTATACCATAGGTACGCTGTTTGCATAGAAGGCCAGCATGCCAAACTCTGTCGAATGCTTTAGACATATCCAAGGCAAAGATTCGGGCCTCACCATTCCTGTCGAGTGCCTGATATATGTACTCGGTGATTGTCATTAGCATATCAGCTGTAGACCTGGAGAAGCGGAAACCATACTGCTTGTCCGAGAGTTCTTCAATATGGCAATGAATGCTGGACAATATCATCAAAGATGAAGGAAAGAAAAACTTGAAGCAACTGAAATGTGGTTATACAGAAGAATGCTGTGAATATCATGGATCAAGCATGTAGCAATGATGCGATCTTAGAAATGATGGAAACGAAAAGGAACTTAATACTAAGCATCAGGAAGAGGCAGATGAAGTTCCTGGGTCATGCAATGAGGAAGGAGGGCTTGGAGAACCTGATAATAACAGGCCAGATAAATAGAAAAGGAGACAGGGGAAAGCAACCGATAACATATTTGAAGAACCTAATCTGGTAGATGATGGAACGAGGGTTGCATGGTGTAACAGGAGAAGCCGTGCTAAGAGCCACCAGGCATAGGGAGACGTGGAAAGCCATGATCGCCTACGGCCTGAAGGGACAGGGCATATGGAAGAAGAAGAATGTTTTTGTAGACTTGTTTGCTACTATGTAATATCACAAACATTACTGGTATGGAACGATGTTTAAATGTATTTCTACTTCTACGCTTGCTGCTATTGTTTGTATGTTGCTGATGATATATAACACACCCCTTTTGGGAGATTGTGCTGCTAAGAAAAGATGTATTTCTGATTAATGACTTTTGATACCAAAGTTTTAAAACAGCATACACATAAATAACCTTTCGTAAGTCTAAGAAATATGTTTAATAACATAAGTATCCAGACATTTTCCAGACCACGCGGTGAAACCGAAAAAATATCAATTGAAACTAAAACAAACACCCAGATTATTACATCTATAATCAACATAATTTTCCTCGCATGAGTTATATATTTATAGAGTGAAAAAAATTGAATAAGTGTAATCGTTATTTATAGCGTTCTGCAGACAACAGTCCCCAAATATTTCCCTTTCTAATTTTCTCCGTTTCTTCATATACATATGTATTGGGGAATAATGAACAGGGTATGATAAATAAATTGTGGTGTAAATGAGGCAAAAGTGAAAATATCACTGACATATCATTTTAACGGATATATTTACCAAAATTACACAAAAATGTCTTGAAAATACGAAATAATAAATTTATTCAATAAAATTGCCATTAGATTGAATAACGGTGTCCAGACGATTTCGGAATTATCCTGCATCTCTTCTGGACAATCTCTTTGTTAAGTAGGTAAATGCTGCCATTATCCTTGCCTTCAGTTCATCTTTGGTGTTACAAAGAGTTGTGTTTGTTTCTTATTCAACTGCACCCCACACATCACTGGTTAACGGATTTCTTGGCGAATGTTTTCCGAATGAAGTATACTTAATTGTTTCTGTTTCCAAAACCTGTTTTCAAAACCTGGCATCATTTTTTTGTTTCTTACGTCACATTTCTGAGATATAAAAACTTGCATGTTTTCAAGATATGAAGATTGTACTCAAAACTGAAAAAGGGGGGAAAACACTTAATAAGTTATTAACAAAAACTTACAAGAGTAAATGTAATGCGTATAATTAAGTAAGAAAATTAGTTTTGATGATATAGCATAACTCTTCATACTATGAGGAAAATTATTAATTTTTGCAAAATGCATAAAAATATGTTATACTGATATCAGAAAAATTTGATGTAATGGAGAAAATATAAAACCAGATTTGGATTCAGTACCTCCAAAATCAGTTTAAATCAGCTCTATATCTTCTGATCAGAAAAAACATATTTAATTAAGGGTGTGAAGTTGGGTTGCAAAAAGTAAGGGGTGACGTGTTCGAAGAAATTATGTAACCGGCAATCTGGCTTCTACTGCACTACATTCTCAAGAGACGATGTAGGCCTCTATGTTGAGTCTGAGTCCTGTGGGAAGCTAAATTTATGTATAACATTGCCATTACTAGTAATCACTCTAAGCACCTTCATAATCACAATTAGATACATCCAACACTTTCAGAATCCTGTGTACTCTCCTCAGACTCACACACCAACACACACACACACACTCACACACATACACACAAACTGAAATGTTTGTACTTCCAGCGAGAATTCCAAGAACTATTCCATACCGTTTCCAAAGTTTGGTAGACGGAATTTCGTTGTACTGCTGTAGTGTGAAACCAACAAAATCAAAACAATTAACACGCATTTAAAATATAAATTGCCAAGAATTTACACATTGCACCCTTAACTACCATATTTACGCGCAAAGTAGTAAATGCAAAATGAAATATAAATAAATATTCAAATATAAAATCAATAATTCGACGATTATTGTGAAGTTGGTAGTATTTCCTGCAAGTGACGAATAGTATTTCATTGCAGCTGTAATTAGGCCTTTCTTTTCATCAATAAAATCGTTGATTCCTTAATTACTGCTACAGATAAAAAAATACAATTCGACAAGTTCGGACCAAGCTTTTTCCATTAGTGACCACGTTCTCAAAAATTGATGAATAGAACACGAATATTAATACAATTGCTAAATAAGGCTGCAAGAATAACACTGATCAACAACAAATTTATTGAGTAATTATTTCAGCTGATTTAGAAATATTTGATGTGCTGAATCCAAAAATAGCTTTGTTTTTGCTGAATCAGGACAAGTTTCTTAACCATGCAACTTGTTTTTTAACGCTTTTGTTCACATGTAGACGTATTTAACACAACATTTTTTTTATTTCTTTAAAATTTCGACATATTATGCTACATCTGAGCTGAATACACTTACAGAAATGCAGTCAAAGATTTTAGAGAGCTTCATTACTATGCTTATTTTAGTATTAAACTTTGCGATCAGGATACAGCTTAAGTGTCACAATGGAATGCAAGGCATTCACCGAGTATCTGCGTAGACAGATCAAATGCAAGGAGAGTTGTCTAATGTTTGGTATTCTTATGATTTGGAGAAGCCCGACAAATTATGGCACTGACTGCTACTTATGCTCTATGGATGTAATTGAAATCAACAGAAAGAAACAGAGCAGCTTCAAATGTCCTGTTCTTGATCCAGCACGTCATTCTGTAGCTCACTGGGATGAAATTCCAGTACCTGTCTTTGTAAATCTTCTTGACATTAGAGACGAAGTTGCCTCCAGTGTTGAAGAAAATGAAGCAGACGTGGTTCTTGAAGATGATATTTTACATCATTTTTCCTAAAAGACGCTAAATGATCTCCTTCGAGATCTCAGCTTGTCAAAATTCTCTGCCGAACTGTTAGCATCAAGATTGAGGAAAAAAATTTCTGGGGAAGTTCTCGCATCATTTTTACCGCAACAGGCATCAAAAGTACCTACCTTTTTGTTTTAAAGAGACGGACATAGTGTACTGTACGGATATTGCTTAGTTTCTGAACGAGCTTGGAGTTTTATACTGTGAATTGGAGTTTGTTTATTGACAACTGCATGCTATCGGTAAAATATTTTCTGCTGCAATGCAACCAGTTTTCCTCTGTATCCCTTACACGATTACACTGAAGACAAAGTATGAAGCAATGAAGCATGTACTGGAGAAAATTTGTTATAATTAGCATAATTGGGCTTATTTATATTGACCTGAAATGTTTTATTGTATTGGGACATCAGTCCGACTTCACCAAGTACCGATGTTTTTAGTATATATTGTGTGGTAGGGTTATTGCTCAGCCGTACAGGAAGAAGGACCTGCCTGTGCGGAAGGAATGGGTACCTTGGAGAGCAAGAAACTTCATGAACAGCCTTTTGGTAGACAGAGACATAGTCTTCCTACCGCTGCACATCAAGACCCGCTTGAATAAAAATTTCACTAAAGCTCTAGGCAAGGATTGTAGCTACTTCACTTCCTTGTACCAGGCTTTTTCTAGGTTTGACGATGGAGAAGTTGAAAGCTGGAATTTTCGATTGTGCTACATCTGAGCTGAATTGGAGATCCTGACTTTGGAAACGGAATGAAAGAAGTGGAACTGAAAACGTGAAATTTGTTGTGGGGATCGAGACGATATTTATTGGCAAGATCAAAACCAGGAACTGTGCAGAACTTCTCAGCAACATGCTGACTGCTTTCAGAAAACTCGGATGCAACCCGAGCATCAAATTGCATTACTTATTCTCACATATGGATCAGTTTTCTGAGAAATTGGGATCAATCAGCGACGAGCAGAGGAGAGATCGTATCATGACATGAGAGTGAACAAAACCAGATATCAGCGACGCTGAGATGGTTGATTAATGTTGGAATCTGAAAGATAACCTTGCTGGTGAGCGTTCTAGGGGTTCGAATAAACGGGATTTCATGCCCTAAACTTTGCACAATGTTGACGAAGCTTTCAGTTTATATTTAATAACATTTATTAATGTCTATTATTCAATTTACAGAAATCGATGTTTGCAACATTTAATTAATACGCTCTGTTTGAAAATGATTTTTTCTCTCAAAAAAATATTTCTGACAAGAAATATTAACAAATATCAACCGATAATGTCACAAAGATGTAATCTATTTAGTTAGAAGATCGGAATTTTTTAACATCAAATTCGCATAAAAACCTGAACTAATCGAAAAAAAACGAATTTTTTGTGGTTACCGTTGCAACATCAGTTGAAAAACACATAGACAAATTACAAAGTTTGTTTGTAACCAAGTGCAATCCGTTCTTCATCTCGACCTAATTGTATATTACCCTACAGCCAAGATGAAATTTACGAAAGTCAGTTCCGACCAGAAATAGAATATTACTAATATATCTCGTCTCACGCTACCTTACCTTCAATATACAGCTTTGTCAGTGTTCAAAAGCAATTACTACGTTTTCTGGGTGACTATATTCCATTTTACAGCTGCTTTCTCAAAGATATAACTTTACCAGCCACACATTATTCTCTCATAATTTCCATAGCAAATGATCAGATGAGCTACATTTCTAAAGTCCACCAGTCCAAACATTTACAGCTACGACCTGTGTAATATATTACCTTGAACGGCGATTGGCCCGACAGATGTAATTGGGAGATACATCCAGCCGTAGATATAATTTCAACAAAGTGACAACGGGAAAAGCAAAAATATGTGGATGTAAGCCGTTACTAATGAAGAAGAAACAATGCGTGGATGTAAGGCGTGACAAATGGAGGCGAAGCAATGCGTGGGTAAAGCCATGGCTAATGAAAAACAAGCATTGAGTGGGTGAAGAGGCGTGGCCGTGTGGGTTGCACAGTTTACCTTATGTTTTTTCCTGTAGTCAGAGTGATGCGACCACACCGAAATTGATGCTTCCATATCAGTGGCAAGTAACTGATTTTTACAGAAAGGAATCGACAGCACTACGCCTGAGACTTTGGCCTAGAATATATAATTCTATTTCTCCTAATGTTTTTAAAAAACAAAAATAGACGGCTCAGTTTACCCTATGATTTTACTAGTAGTCAGAGAGATGCTACAACACCGAACTTAATACTTCCCTAGCAATGGCAAGTAATTACTTTTTGCAAAAAGGAATTGCTAGCACTACGCCTGACACTTTGGTCTAGAATATTATAATTTCTCCTTGTGTCTTTATGAAACAGTAATAGACCGCTCAATTTACCCTATGATTTTATCTGTAGTCAGAAGGATGCAACCATAATGAACTTTATTTGTATTATAAAGTATGACTTACAATATTTTTTTTTTGCTGTAAATATATTTTTTGCATAAATATATCCTATTGTATTTATAAGTAAATTTTAATGTTAGACTTCCATGTCATGTTTTTCTAAGAAAGCAGATGACTTTTAATAGACACTGGTGTAACTTCCTTTCTATCTATACTGCTCGTTCTCCGTCCCTTTCTTTTCCTTTTCTTCTTTCCATTTATCAATTTTCTATATTTTATTTATAATTTTCTTTTATAAGTTTTAATTATTTTTATTATATTCATAGTGTAATACTACTAATGGTTATATTTTAATTTGTGTTAAAAAGTATGATTTACAATTTATTTCTTACCGTAAATATATCCCATTATATTTAAAACTAATTTTAATGTTAAATTTTCATGTCATCTTTTTCTAAGAAAGCAGATGAAATTGCATTAGAAGAGTCCTTATCAGTGGCAAGTAATTACTTTTTACAAAAAGGAATCGCTAGCACTACGCCAAGCACTTTCGGCTAGAATATATAATCCTCTCTTTCCTTTGTTGTCTTTATAAAACATTAATAGACAGCTCAGTTTACCCTATGATTTTACGCATAAACAGGAGAATAATTATTTGAGGTCTAAAACTCAGGAACACTACAGGTCGTTTGCGTGTTCAGTGGCAGTGGAACAGAAGCTGGAACATCGCTAGCGTATTAATAATTGGAAAGGAATCTACTCCCCTGTGGTTCAGCGACTCCACGGGAACTCACTGGCAGAAGCGCATTTTCTTCCATTAAAATTAATTCGCATCAAATTCACAGACAGAGGTGACGCAAATTTCTAGAAAGATCAGCTCACGCTAATGCGAATTGACAAATATATTTATTCTTATACAATACAAGGAGAGACCGGGACAGTGTTCTGTAATTACATTAATACACTCTCGTCAGGTAGCTGATGAATAATACTTCGTGGTGGGGTGGTCATGTTTTCTTCCCTGGAGAGAAACTAGAACAGACCATACTGACCTCAAAATTGATTGGCTGTTTTCTGTTGGAGTTTGCGCAAACTTAACTCAATCGCAATACCGCAAAAGTATGGAAAGAGCAAAGCGCAAATGTGTTACATTTATTAAAAAATAGAAACATTGTTAATCCTGAAATTTAAAAATGTTTATTATAGATTAATTGCTATTTGGTGATTTCGTTATGACGTGTTGTTAGAAGTTATTCCATTTGCTCATTCCATATGAATCTCAGCTAAGAGTTTTCGAAATCATTGCTGTTACGTATTCGAATATTTAACTCATTGTTTTTTGTTTTTTTTTTAATATATCGCCAATTTTTGTAAATGTTTCTACGTGTTAATATGTTCTTTGCTAATTGCTTTTCATAATCAATTTATGTTCGTAAAACTGTATTTTTTTATATTTTGCTTTGTTTTTACAGAAGTGAAATAAGATTTCCAGCTTTCCAATGGACATTTTTGAAGATAATATAATAACTGGTGTTTGCGCTCTGTGTGAAAAGACTTTTTATAGATCATAAAACCGATCAAATGACTCATAGACATATCTTTGTATTTACTTGCTAAAAGCATCGAATGATTGTTTACGCGTTTAGTTATAAATGTTTTATCTCTAATAAATGATTAATGGAAATGTATAATAAATTGGGAAAATTTATCGTGTGGCCTGTTTCCTTCTTTACAACTTAATCGGACCAAAGCAGTGTTTTTTACCTTTTTAAACAACGACATTGGAGCAAATAAAAATATCACGGCACATTTAACAACATTTTAAAAGTTTATGTATATTTTTAAATACACACACAAACATGTAAATTATAATGAGGAAAATATTACAAACAACTCAGTACAATTAATGTCACCTTCATTAAAAAAAAAAGTTCACTATTATTTACTTTTAGAAAATTGGAAAATTATTTACTTAGAGCTGCATATCAAAAAATTCGTCAATATATAAACTTATTTATGAATGGAACTTTGTCTGTGTGTGGGTGTATTTGTGCGTGTGTGTGTGTGTATGTGTCTGTGTGTGTGTGTCCCTTACCTATAGACTCCGAAACGACTGAACCGATTTTCTTGAAAATTTACACTGTTGTACTATGTCTGCGAGTGTTCTTAGCTAGGTTTTATGTTGAGGTACCCTTGATAAATATCGTAAATCTATAATCGAAAAAATTGGGTTATAAAGGGGTGGTCCAATTTTGATCAAATTTGATACTCGCAGACAAAGACATATGATACGATATTCAGAAGTTTCAAGGTTGCGATTCTTACAACAGTGCAGAAAATCGATAATATATATATATATATATATATATATATATATATATATAAGGCAAGATGTTTGTGTGTGTGACTGTTTTTCTGTCTTTATGTCCTTTATACAAATCCACAATTTTTATCTGATTCCTACCAAACTTCACACAAATATTCTTTAGACTTCTGGTCAGGTCATGGGCGACTTATCTATTCCATTTTCTCCCCAATATTGGAAATCAATAACCCGATATTCAATCAGGTCTGATCAAGATCAGGATTTCAGCCCTTTTATCGTGGTTGTTGCTGCAGAATCTGCTCTAACTTGGGAAAATTATAGTTTTTAGACTTAAACATGAGTAGATCTTCTCAGACGACTCATTTTCCCCGATATCGGAAATCGATACCCCTCGATATTGCTTTTTAGTCTTTCGTGACAAGGCCCAAATAGTCTGAGCTGCAGGACCATGGATTAGTTTTAAAGCTTTCATTACACCCGAGCAACGCCGGGCTATACTGCTAGTTAATGCATAATTCAATATAAATTTGAAGAAATGATGAATTAAGCAAATAATCATCCTCATAATGATTGCCAAGTTTACGATATTTTGCCTGTTGTAAGCTCTGTCTTTCTTCATACACTAAGAATTTCGAACCGGGCCCTTTATTTTGTTCACTGGAAATTTCTAAGTACCTGAAGAAGGCCGGTGCATTCAACTGAAGAAACGTCGTAAACATGACAATAAAGATAAGGACCTTAGTCCGAACAAAGTATATAATCTAAATAACTACCCTATTTCAGAAGTATAGACAAATTAACAAACAATATTAAATGCAATTTTATGAATAAAGATTGCTATTTATTTTTGTGTTTCGTGTAGACCTGTCTCTATAGAGTTAGATGTCAGCGGGCCAATTTAGATCATGAAGAAGGCAACAGGAAATAATACCACAATCTTTCCTTAAGTTCTTGGCATTTGAAACATAAAAAAGAATTTGACTTTAATTAACAGACTAGAGGAAATTCACGATTTAAATTTCATATCAAATAATTATTTGTGAGCCGTTATCCTTGGTAAATACTGACCACTTAAATATTATGAATAAATAAAAAATATATTCTATATTTTTTTTAATTGTAATTTTGTTTATTTAACTAGCAAGTTTTAGAATTTCTAATGTTTGGTGTGGGAAAGGTTTAGTTTCCTATCTGTATAAATATTCTTTCAAATCAGGGAATGATTTTTGTGGTCGTGAATTAATTGATGTATTACACGCAGGACATAATTATGTATAATAATGTGGCATTGCCAACAAATGGCTGAGTAGAAATTTAGCGTTCTTATTTTGTGAAACGCGTGTCAAACTCACTATGGTTGACTTGTCAAAATGGCTTTTGATATTATCAGCCTGGAGATAAGATCCCAACGTGCGATTCTGTAACACGGAATGGGAAACTGGGAAAGGGAAAATTGTTCCTGGGGATTCCAAGCGTACTGATTTTGTTCAACTACTGATTAGGAATGGTAACTAAGTCTCTCTTCCTCTAATTCTTTCTCTCACTCTCGATGAAACTGTAACTGAGTCGCCATCACTATAGTTGAAGTTTAATCTACAAGTTTGTTCTGCGTTTGGAAGAAACATAAATCTGATTGTGAGAGTTAATGCAAAAGGGTTTTGGTAGTCCTTGCAACAGCCAGTCATTATATCAGAAAAATTCGATTGCTTCACAAAGAAAATGATCAGAAATTAAGGCGATTGTGACTCTCAAAGAAGTAATTATATGCATGTGCATATTTTAAAAAACACACTTTGAATTAAAAGAAAACGTCACAGCAAGCATATTCCATTGAACACACATGAAAATAAAAAAGTCAGAGACTGTCTTTTCATTGCAATGTTTTTCTTTATTCAAATCTGACTAGACACCGTTTTACCTATGTTCTTTTATTTTTGTTTTTTATTTTTCTCTCGACGTTTTTCTTTAAATCTTTCCCATTCAGAAAAAATGCTACATCTTTGATAGTTCTTGTACGAATCTATTACAATTTTATTATTTCGCCTTGTTTAATTCTCTTTTGGCCACGAAATTATTTTACACACCCAACCCTGATTCTATCAGTAGTGACTAATTCTTGACTGTCTGATGTGTGTGTTTGCATGTATGTGTATGTGTCGTGAATACAGAATTTAAAGTAATTATCTTCTCTTCTTCTAACCTATTAAAGGAAGCAATTTGCAAAACTGAGAGAAAAGTTGACAAGCCTACGCGAAAAAAAAATCGGTATAAAGGTAAAAGAAAGTCGACGCAATCAGTCAAATGGAAGAAGAAATTTCAGGAGACACCGCAAAGGTGTGACAAAAACTTCAAGCCACAGATCTGGACGTAAGTCCCCGTCACACATTCATTCTCATTTTTCTCGTGTGTTAATTTCTTTTACCTCTTCTTCCTTCTCATCATCCTCGTAGTCAATAAAGAAGACGATTTCAGCACCACCACCAATAAGATACTTCAACTGACTTCTCAAATCTAACGTCTGATAAGTAAAACCTTTCCTTTCTTACTTAACCTTCTTATTCGCTTTCTCATCGGCCATAAATGTGACACTATCTCCCGCGGGGATACTTTCTTTTGTTGGTTTAATACAGCAGAGAGAGAGAAATTGATATTAGTAATATTATTAGTTATGATTTACTGTAATACGCGATGTGAGCTTATGTAAAAAAACTATTTAATACTATCAAATACTTGTAAAATATAGGGAATAGAAATATTAACTATTTTAATAGTATCATGTACTTCTAAAACCCGGGGAATATAAAATTTAAATATTTTTGCGAAAGAAATGTAAAAAAATATAAATAAAAATTTTCTTCTTTCGTTTTCATAGCTGATATTTTTTGGTAAAGCTAAAATTGTAAAAGCCAAAACAAAGTGTCAAAGTTGGTTTGATGGGGTCAAGCAGGGTTAAAGTCCTTCAACAGATTTTCCTGAGAACAAACGTCTGTGGGAAATTGGAAACGATGTGAGCTGGCGATATCTCATTCGCAGATCGAGTGGGAGGAAAATGATTCCATTGGCTGAAGGCTTCCAGTCGGTCAAATACCCTGAGAGAATTGAGGATGGTTATAAAAATCCAGACTCGGCGAGAAAAATCAGTTGTTTTCAGTTTGTTTTTAAGTTAGCTGAGTAGCTATCAATCGAAATGTAACAACTGTGGAAAAAGTTTCCCAACTAGGGAGCCATGACTCACGGCTGGTAGCCTATCATAGAACTTATGGCTAAAGAGTTAATGTCGAATGAAGCCTGCCGCCGATTAACTTAAAGAGTTAAATTGGAATAATGCGCCTTTGATATGAATCCCGAAAGAACGTTATTGTTCTTTTTTAATCATGGGAGAATCGAAAATTCTGATTCCTTGTTCGCTCTACTTCGGTAAACACCGTTTAATTCCGATAAGGACCCGAAAGGACTTTTTTATTTTAGATGTTGCATAGAAAATTGACAGCCCTGATTATAGAGAATATGTGAAAAGACTTTAACGAAAATACGTGAAAAGATCTTAACGGGAATTGAAGAGTTCTGTTACTTTAATGAAACTTAGAAAAGACATTCTTATTTTGAATAATATTTTGAAGATTGGAAACTGTGAGATTTTGAAAACAATCCCTCTCTCTCTCTCTCTCTCTCTCTCTCTCTCTCTCTTTCTTTCTCTCTCACTCTCTTCATTGTAAACCGCCTTCCGACAACTGTATTATATGCTCCTGAAAAGAAAAACTTTGTTTTTTTTTAATATAAAGGCATTCTTCGTAACTCTCCAGGCGTGTTCGGTTTTGTTCATTTATTTTATTAAATTTTTTTTTTTTTTTTTGGTGCCGTATTTTTTTTTTTAACTACAAGTGTGCACCAGTGTCCGGACTGGCTCTAAAACGCGACTACTAAAATTTCACGACGCGACCCCTGGGATCAATTCACAACGTGGGACAGTGGCGTATTGTTGCAAGAAACGTCTTGTAAACCAGCTTTTGTGACGACATCATCGGGCGAGATCGTCACGCCCAGCAACAGCGACCGAATCAACTGGCCGGCCGGCTGGCAATGTCAAAACTGGGATCGTCACGACCGTCGACGAGGACGAGCTTCACATTTGACGAGTGGTCCCGGTCAAACGTGTTACATAAAAAAGGAAATGAACACAGACTTTATGAAACACATTAGCTGCTTATATCTATAATTCTGGATTCACTTAACTCTTTATTAGATTTTCTCAGTGAACACGTAACCCTTGCCAACTGATGTTATTCTGTTCTGTTAATAAAATTCTACTCTCAATTACAAAGTAAATATTTTTAATATTCTAACTTTCGATCTTCTGATGATTACGAGTTGTGTGGATTGTCAGTTACGTTTATGAATTGGGCCAGTACCAGACATGGTTGACCGCCCCCTACTACATATCCATATATACAGTCATCTTGAGAAAAAGCTTTTTAGCTGTATCACAGCTCATCAGTACGGTTACGATTGATTTTTACCCAGTATTGAAACCCGATCGAATTGGCGTCAGTCGGCGATTCTACCTCTGAGCTATGGGCGCTCAGTAGAATGCGGCAGACTTTTTGCATGAGATGTAACGTGTATTCATACGCCAGTAGTAAAACTGTTCTAATTCATTACTGAGTCAACGATTTCGCACTTAGCTTAGTTGCCAATGTGACATGCCACCGAGAGGAAGAATTGTATTTTTTTAAAATTTTCTAATGTTTTTGGAGACATACTTGAAAACCTCAAGCAACATTAACACTAAAGTAATTTTTATACTGGCATAGCACACTAATCTTGGTTGGCATTTTGTACTGTCTTCATCTATTCAAGTCTGACTAGACATCATGTTAATGTCCACCCATGTACTTTCATATTTTTGTTTTGTTTTTTTCTTTTTTTTTCTTTATATTTTTGGCTTTTATAAAAAAAATCCATCTACGATAGTTCTTGAGTAAATGTACGAATCTTTTACAATTTGATTCATTCTCCCTGTTTAATTCTTCCTTGACCACGAAATTATTTTAACTTATTCTGCCACTGGTGACCAACCCCTGACTGTCTCGTATGTGCTTGGCATTATGTGTGTATTTGCATATATATATCGAGGCAGCAAGTAATGTTCTAAACATATACTGTTAAATATAAAAGACAATGAATGTCTATTATGTTTAATAATGGGCCGTTCTAAACGTCGTATTTTGGCTTTAATTTCAGTTGGAAATAAAGACAAAAATTCTGGATAATTTTTTATTAATTTGCTTCCAAGCTTTCGGCTCACATGAGCTATCTTCAGAGAGGTTCTTAAAACGGTAATACATTAATGTTGGAGAAATTTTGTCTTTATTTTCAATTGAAATTAAAGCTAAAATACGACGTTAAGAACGGCTCATGATTATCCATTCAGACATTCATTGTCGCTTATATTTAACAGTATATCTTTAGAAAAAATATATATACAGCCTGTTCACCACTTAGCTAAGTTGCCGATGTGACTTGACAACCAGAGGATGAATTGCGAAATTTTTAATTTTCTACTGTTTTTGGAGACCCACTAGTAAATCTCAAGCAACATTGGCACTAAGGTAATTTTTTACCGACTGGCAAAGCACACTAATCTTAGTAGTTAGTTCAAATCTGACTAGACACCAGGTTGATTTTCACCAAGGTGCTTTTACTTTTGTTTTTCCGTGTTTTTTTTTTATTTCTTTCTCTCTTTGTTTTTCTTTACAACTTTCCATTTCAGAAAAAAATTCATCTTCGATAGTTCTTGTTTAGATGTAAGAATCTTTTACAATTTGATTATCTCGCCCTCTCTAATCCTCCCTTGACCACGAAATTATTTTACCCACCCATCCAGCTCAACCCGTTTTATAATCTTCTGTGATGATAAAAAGAAAAAGCGGTTAGTTGAACTTAAAGTAAGTACTTACCAAATATCTATATCTTCTCTCCCATTACCCTATCTATCTCATCTACAATTCACTATTATCATACCAGGACTGGCAATTCTCCAAATTGTGATTAACCTGACCTCCTCACCAATTCAAAACTTAGTGTAAAAAAAAAAAAAGAAAAGAAATAGAAAATCTAAAAATTTCTAACGCATATCTTTTATTTTTATTTTATTTTTAAATTAGAGTTGATAGATCTTCCAATCGCCTGGTTCATAATTCACTCTCTTCTATTGATCAGGAAGAGGCTCAACCCTTGTTTCCTGTTCCGAAACAGGTTACCGGCTCACACTTTTTCCCTCCTGAGGACTCAGTAATGGAGCCTTGGCAACGGCTCTTCATACTGAGGGTGCTAATATGGTAGTTTTCTAGTTACTGATTCAGACTGTTAATTACCTCTTGAGCGGCTGCTCTGATCCACAGATGCAAGTTCCTCCGGTTGGCGACCCTGAGGCCACATTATACTGCAGTATGCCAGTTCCCGACGTAGCTGTTAACATTTGGCTACCACTACCCGAGACCTCTTCCTACCAGAAGTACCAAATTGAATACTCACAACTACAAATATAATGCTAAACCAGCTCCACATATATCACCTAAAACCTTCAACATTTCCTTCACTAACACCAGTGAAATGCGTGCCAACTCTTGCAGTGTGGAATCTTCCCTTCGCGAAAGGTTTCTAGATATACTAGCTCTGTGCAAAACTAACCTGAACCCCTCAATCTCTGACTTTGATTTCTCGATCCCAAATTACCTTCCCCTCTAAGAAGAGGAAGGACTCCAGCACACACATGCATGGCCTGGGTGTTTGTTAACAAATCATTTCTCTCTCACTAAAATTGTTTTTCTTGAACCTCTTGACCATCCATACAAGTGTGTCCGTCTTGCTCTACCAAACTCAGTTAATCATTTTTTCTTTCTCTACCGTTGCACTTCCTCTCCTGACTGTTATCTGCTCGACGTCTTTTGGAGAAAAGTGTTTAGTCTCCCTGTTGTAGACTGCGCTTTTGATTTTCCCTCCTAGATGAAAGCTGGCATCGATACTTTAATCTCAGCCAGTTCTATTTTAACCCCTCTTCGCCCTTATGATTCTTCCCTATTTGTTCAGCCACCACAGCCGACAGGAAATACTACTACCGGCTTTATCGGAGATACTGACCACAATTTGTCACCTTTTTAACTCTGCTTGTTATGAATGTAAGAAGATCCTCAATGAAGCTAAGCTGCTGTTTGCTGATGGAATGAAGCAGACCATAGCAATTTCTGTTGCAAAGAGTACTGGTGGATCTACAAAAGTGTGTTAAACAGTAGCAAACCTTCAATCTCTCCTTTAATCAATAAATATGAGATTCTCACAGCTACAGCAGACAAGGCTGAGTGCTTTGCGTACAGATTCTCCTGCAACTCTTCGCTTAATTCGTCTGGAGTATCCGCACCCTATTTCTCACCTAAAACTGAGACTGATCTGCGCATCGTTTGCATTAGCCCCTTGCTGCTCTCTAGCATAATTTGAAAACTTGACCACTATAAGGCAGAAGGAAGCGACGGAATCCCAGTCATCGTCTTAAAGAAATGTGCCCCTGAGTATTCCTCTGTCCTCTCCACACTCTACAACCACCATCTCTCTGCTTCTTGCCTTCCTGCATGTTCCTCCAATGTGGTTTCTGTTTTTAGGTACTCAAGAGAACACTCAGACTATTCCAGTTATCAACCTATCAGTCTCCTACCAATTTCTGGCAAAGTGTTTGAGTCCATCATTAATGCTGAATTGGTTCAACATCTCACAAATCACTTCCCATTCTGCGAAGAACACTATGGCTTCAGCTTCGACAGGTCTACCGCTGACATGCTAACGACCATCACCGAGTACATATACCAGGCTCTTGATAAAAAACAGTGAAGCTCGAGCTGTTGCCATGGATAATTATAAAGCATTTGACAGTGTGGCATGCTGGCCTTCTGCGCAAGCTACATAACGTTGCTATATCTGAACGCTTGTTTGATTAATCAAACCGTTCTTACTGAATCGCGTAATGAAAGTCGTTTTTAACAAGTATGGTTCCAGATCCTACCATAAGAATGTGGGTGACTTTCATGGCTCTATCCTGTGCCCTACGCTTTTTTCTTATTTTCATCACCGATCTTACTGATGTAATCAAGTCCCACGTATGCATCTCCGCTGACGATACCATCATTTACTCTCGGTTCGTTAAGAAATTTGCCGATGCTGACAAAACAAACTTTGCTGCTGCTCTCAAAAATTAACCTCCAATCAGTGGTGGACTGGAGTAAGTAATCGTTCGTAAATTGTAATGCTTCCCAAACAAAGCTGCTACCCTTTAACCACTATAGACAATCTTTCTTACCCACCATCAGCACGGATCAGGCTATTCTTCCTGAAAGCAATAGACAGCGCCTCCTCGGCCTCACCCTCTCAGCTGACCTTAAGTGGAACGACTACATTGAATTAATAGCTAAATCTACTTCTAGGAAGGTCGGGTCCCTCTGTCAGACCAGGAAGTGTCTCTGTTCTGCATTCATCATGCCATATACATAACTCTTTGGTGCCAACTCTGAACGAATTTATTCTAGTTAATAGACTAGCAAAAAGGTCTCACCATTTTAATGCAAAAATAATAAAATGTAACCAAAAAAGTAACTTATTTTCTAACACTCCTCACCTGTGAAACTCCATTCCGTACTCTTACTTCCACGATAGCTACAATCTCCAAGAGTTTAAATGCAATGTCAACTGTCATGCCTTAGCTTCTTGACTCCCCATCCGACACGTTCTTTTATATTTTTATCTCACGCAGGACTTTTCCCATTAATGTTCTCGTCCCTCCCTTAACCACTATTTGGCACTTACTGTGACTTGTTCTCTCTCTTCCCGCTCCTCTTATTTACCCCACCCCTGCGCACCAGCCTTACTTATGGTGAGACGATTATACAAAAATATCAAAGATGCGAAATACATCATAAATTAAATTGTACGCAGATTTAGATCGGTTATTTAAATACTTCTCTTTTAGCTGTAAACATGTAGATATATATTCTTTGTGTTATTCTCAATGCTATTTCTGTCCACAAAACGGATTCCCTCTTAGTAAGTTAGTTTTCGTATTTACTCAGTTTTTCAACAACCAGTATAATATCCTTTCTGACCTTCAAATCTTCTTCTCGTTAAACTGGTCTAAAAATTTCTGTTGAAACAAAACTGTTGACACGAAAGTACGAAGTAAATAGAGGCATAGAGAATTTAATCCTCACGGTATTCAACTTCAAATTGTATGTTATTGTTTGACTATATATATATTGACGGACCTGAAGTAGACTACGACCACGTTTAATTTCGTTGTTTTCCAGTTTTGTTTTTTTGTTTTTTGTTTTTTTTTTACTTTTTTCAGCGCAGTCCTATCGATTGTTACTTAAAATTTCCGATTATCAAAAGAAATTTTGAAAAATTACAATATTTAAACAAATTTGTGGAGGGGTTAGTTTCTCATACAAGGTTAAAATAAATCGATCCTCCATTTTCAAACCAGTCGCGTTGGGGGTCGCTTTGTTTATGTTAATTTCGTTGTTTTTCTTTTTCTTTTTTTTACTTTTTTCAGCGCAGTTCTATCGTTTGTTAATTAAACTTTCCGATTATCAAAAAAAAATTTGAAAAAATTACAATATTTAAACAAATTTGATCCTCCATTTTCAAACCACTATGAGGTTGTATGAGAAACTGTTCTCCTACTAAAATTGTTTAAATATTGAAATTTTTGCAATTTTTTTTTTGTCATTTGTAAAATGTAAGGTGTAAAAGATAATATTGCACTGAAAAAAGTCCAAAATATTTGATAATGAACAAATTTACAGGTGGCGACTGATTTTAAAATGGAGGCTCGATTTACTATAACGTTGTATGAGAAACTGATCCCCCTCGTAAAGCTAAGGGGGTAATCGATAGTACGACGTCGAAAAAAAATAAAAAAAATAAAAACAATGAAATTAAACGTGGTGGTAGTCTGCTTCGAGTCCGACTATATATTTTATTCCTGTGCTTCGTCGTATTGTTGTCGTTTTTTTTATTCTTCCTTCATATCGTAATCCTGAATGTGGTATTGAATCGAATATAAATTTTGTTGGAGAGTTTTAAAGATGTTATTTGACCAGATCAAAGGAAAACTGAAGTTTATTGCCCTTGAGCCAGACGTAGTCTTCAACCTGATGGTAATATCTTCAAAAGCCCTCTAAAATAGTATGCATTACGAGGAAATCAATAATTACGCTCTACTGTTTTGATCGAGAAAATAAAGTAACCTTATTTCAAACGATTATCTTTTTCAAATAAACATCGATTTTTTAACATAACTTCCGTATTTAACCTCTTACAAAAATATTTGTACGTCGATTTTTTTCTTTACTTTTATTACCACCGTGTCTGTCCGATACTTAAAATCCTGAAAAATATCACTTATAGTATTAATAGGAACGGTAGATAGGCCATTTAAAAGCCAAGAATAAAGAACACGATAAAAGTTTTTGCAATTAGGTTCACGACTTACCTAGAGAAGTGCAGCCCTCAGCCAGTCAATGAGTGGGGAAATTTACCGGTGAGTAGACAACCAGACAGGTTTGGCTTAAGTGGCAAGGATGTTTGAGTAGTGAATTAAAATCAATGCAAAGTTAAGTTACTTGCTACTTAAGACGATCTCGGCATTCAAGAAAATGTGGGAGAAGGGAATAAAAAGTCATAACATATGAAAACAATCGCAAAGATGGGAAAGAAGTAAAAGAAGCAAAAAAGAACGAAGAAAGAAGTCAAAATAAAGGGTTGAAATTTTAAATAACGTAAGCATTCTAAACTAAATAATAAAATAAAAGTAAAAATACTATAAAGCTGACCCTAAAGATGGAAAGAAAATACAGACAATGAAAGTATCGACCGGTTACAAACGAGAAACAAAATGCAAAACTGTTCAACTATACAATAGCGAAGTGAATAGATTTAAAGAATTTATTGAAGAATAAAGCAAATCTGGTTTAACTCTTTATTTATTTACTAGCAGTATAGCCCGGCGTTGCTCGGGTGTAATGAAAGCTTTAAAACTAATCTATGGTCCTGGAGCTCAGACCCTTTGGACGTTGGCACGAAAGACTAAAACAACACTAGCTGTTTCCAGTTAAAGCGAAACGGTAGACTGAAAGAAAAATGAATGGATGCAAGTCAAATTTTGATTTCCTGGTATCGATATCAAATTTTCTCCACTGTTGTAGGAACTGCAACCTTGAAACGTCTGAATATCGTTTCTTATGTCTTTGCCTATGAATGTATCAAATTTGATTAAAATCGGACCACTTCTTCTATAACCCGATTTTTTCGATTTTCGATTTTCGATATTTATCGGGGGTACCTCGACACAAAACCTAGCTAAGAACACTCGCAGACGCTTATAGTAAAACTGTGTAAATTCTTAAGAAAATCGGTTCAGCCGTTTCGGAGTCTATAGGTAACGGAAATTACACACACACACACACACACACACACACACACACACAAAGTTCCATTTATAAATAGGTTTAGATCGTAGTAGTGCACTCGGTATCTGAGATATAGCATATATATAAATAGATAATATGGACATTAAAATAAAACAAGTAAAACAATTCAAATACTTCGGAATGTTTTGACAGAGGATGGAAAATGCAACACGGAGATCCAAAGACGCATTAGCATGGCCAAAGACGCATTTCAGAAGCTGGTCAGAATACAGAAAGACAGGAAAATCTCATTAGAAACAAAGAAAAGAGTGCGGGATTGCTACGTGATATCTGTCATTCTGTATGGAAGTGAATACTGGACGATCTCATCAACGATGGAGGAAAAGCTTCAGGCAGCAGAAATGTGGTTTTACAGAAGGATGCTGAGGATATCATGGACAGAGCACGTGTGCAACGATGAGGTGTTGGAAAGGATGAAACGACAAGAAAACTGATAATAAATATCAGGAAGAGACAAATGAAATTCGTGGAATACGTAATGAGGAAGGAGGGCCTGGAGAACTTGATACTCACAGGTCGGATAAATGGATGAAGAGACGGAAAAGCAACGCGAGACGTACTTGCTAGGTGTGAGCAAATGATTGACGGAGCGGGGCTTGAAAGAGATACCAAGAGAAAAACTTCTAAGAGCAACAAGAGACAGAGACAAGTGGAAGTCTATGATCGCCTACGTCCTCAAGGGACACGACTCATGAAAAAGACAAAGAAGTATTGATAATGTGAACATCTTCACACAAAGTGTCCCGAAGATTGCATTGAGATCGCTTTGAGACACAAAAACAATAATCACCATACAGTTTGATTGCAATACCTATACTATATATGTGTTTATATAAATAAATTGGAATAGTGGGAATAAAAAAAGGAAAACACTCATGTCCATAACCGAAACAGTTGAAAGAACAGCTAATTGGTTATGGATCAAAAGAGAGAGTGCCTGGATTCCAAATTGTTAGCAAAAATTCCCCGAAATTCTGCGTCTAAATTAATGTTTCGGACGAGCTCATGTACGGTTCGCCTCTAAATGGAAAGTGGCTCTGACTTTCGCCAATCAGAAACATTTGCAAGGTTTTCGTACTGGGCCTAAACGTAATTTTCCAGTGTCTGAAAGCGCTTATCGAGGGTGGACCAGAAACGGATCATCTCTGTTCGGGTCGTTGTGGTAAGGAGGGTATGATGTTGAAAGACCCGAAACCCCCTAGTGATCCTCGCGATGACATCACTGACGACACCCTCTAGCGCCCCCATTACGGTGCGTATGTTTGAAATGAGCATGTATATTTGATTTAATGATGTAGATGGTTTCTGTCTACTAATTTTTATATTAATTCTTTCCAGTTGTTTAATCAGTTTCTTGATGTTGAAGTGAAATTCATCAAGGAAATCACAGTACTATTTTAGCATAATGTTAGTATTTTTTTCACATTTACTAAGGGGCAATTTACAAAATCAGCATTCCCTTCTCATACAGCCTTTTTAAAAATCACCAGCAGATTGACAAAAGTCATTATATTATCAAGACGTCTTACACTTCATTTGTCGTATACAATTCTATGTCAGAACTTCTAAAAACACGTTCCTGTCCCCGTTAACAATACAGAAAAATACTTGTTTGAAAACATCAATATACTACACCAAACAAAATTTAAATTCTCGAAGCTCTATATCAAAATGGTTGTGATTTGATCCCAGAGGTCTCGTCTTGCAATCTTAATAGTCGTCCCTTTTAGCCAGTTCCGACACTAGTGTACACTTGTGGTTTGAAAAAAAAATAAACACTCAACAACAATTATTCCAAATATAAGAGCAGCATATAAAGGGCATATAACTTTTTCTATCAAATTCACGGCCAGGACCGTTATACTAAAAGACTTGTTTTATAAAAGAATCTATATATACAATAGATATATTTTTAAAATTCTAATGTAACTATATGAGAATGCGTTCGAGCAAGTTTTTAAAAAAACACTATCACAAGGGAATTAAGATTTTATCGCAATTACGATAGGAAGTTTTTATTTGTAATTTAACTCCGAAGATGATCTTAGAAAAGCTCGAAAGTAGTTGGGTCAAAAAACTATGACGTCTAATTTAAGGAAAATTGGAATATTATCTTATCATGAAGCAACTGATTATACAAGTTGAAAGGCTCAGTACAAAAATATACAGACAAAATATTTCTATATTATTCAATGAAACATGTCGGGTGAAGATATGCTGCATATATATATGTATATATATATATATATATATATATATATATATATATATATATACAAACGTTTGGCGGTACATAATTTTTACACAACATTAAAAACAAGAAATTTATTTATAGTCTCTAGAGTTCTTTCGACCAACACCTCTAGAAGAACATCGTTGTAATCACAAATCAAACGAAAAACAGCAACGAAAATGAAGAGCAAAATCAAGGGGAACATTAAAATAAATATACATATAAATATGCATTTTTAACGAGGAAAGAATGTGATACTCTGCACCGCGGACGGCTGGCCGCCCTCAGGTCACGTCTTGGTCACGGCACCCAAATGTGAACACTGCACAGGGCGGATACGCCTCACGCTGGATCCTGGTCGAAACGGCACCAGATGTGACGCCTCAGGCCGGGCTGGCCGTCTGTCTAATGCGACGCTCGTTCTCGCTGACGGTCGCGACGTTCCAGTTATGACACTGCCAACCAGTTGTACGGTTGGTTTGGTCGCTGTTGCTGGTCGTGACGATACCGCCCGATGATGTCGCCAAAAAGCTGGATTACAGGACGTCTTTTGCAACAACGGGCTACTGTCCCACGTTTTGATTAGATCCCAGAGGTCTCGTCTTGCAATCTTAATAGTCGGCCCTTTTAGCCAGTCAGGACACTGGTGTACACTTGTGGTTTGAAAAATAATAAACATGGCACCAAAAAAATAAAATAAAATAAAATAAAATAAAATAAAATAAAATAAATGAACAAGTCGAACACGCCTGGAGAGCTACGTAGAATGTCTTTATATAAAGAAAAAACAATGTCTGTTTTCCTAAGAATACAGTTGTCGAAAATGATATACAATGGTTTAAAATGCTGGTTGCAACGGAGAGAGAAAGTTCACCAAAAAGCATCATAGCTTCCAATCGTTAAATGAAATGTTCTGTCTAAGTTTCGTTAGAGTTGAAATAAACAGATCTCTTCAAAGTCTCTTCTCGTATTTCGTTAAAGTCTTTTCATTAATTCTCTATAATCAGGATTGTCTTTTTTCCTATGTAACTTCTAAACCAGCAAAGTTCTTTCGGGTTCTGAACGGAGTTTAACGAAGTTTGCCGAAGTTGAGCGAACGAAGAATCAGAATTTTCGATTCTCCCATGATTAAAAAAAAAACAATAACGTTCTTTCAGGATTCATGTCGATGGCGCATTCTTCCAAATTAACTTCTTTGAGTTAATTTTCTGCAAGTATCATTTGAAATTAACTCTTTAGCCATAAGTTCTATGGTGGGCGACCAACCGTGAGTCATGGCTCCCCGACTGAGGCCATTTTTCGCCAAGTCGATACATTAACGACTGATAGCAGCTCTAACTCAAAAACTGTCACCCAGCTGAAAAACGTTCCAACTTTTCGTGTTGAGCATCTATTTTTATAACCAATTTCGATCCTCTCTGGGGATCCGGCCGGCTCACAGACTTCGGCCAATCAAAATCTGTCTCCGCCCATTCGATTTGCGGATGTCTTAGCTCGACCAAAGAGATCATGCCAACTGCCGAATCCAGCTCGGGTCACTTTGGACTGTTGTGCTAAACAGTGGCCTTGGCCTCCGGGTGAACTTATCAAATCATTCTGACGCTTGTTTTGTCTACGGGTTTTCAGATTAGCAAAATCAACATCTTAACTCAAAAAGGGAAATGTATATAAAAACATGAAAGACGAGAAATGTGTATTTATCCAAAATAACTTTATTTTATACTCCCGTGTTTTTAGAAGCAGTTGATGGTACTAAAATTATTATCTTTTTCCTAAGCTCACATCGCGTGACGCAATAAAACATTAATAATATCACCAATATCAATTTCTCTCTCCGTTGTTTTAAACCAACCAAAGGAAAGTATTCCCGCGGGAGAAGGGAAAGTATCCCCCTGGGAGATAGTGTCACAAAAGAAATGACGTGTAAATAATTATCGAGGGATATTTAAAATAAAATATCCCCCAGCAAATAAAGTGACTTAACGAAATCCTTCTGCCACTAAAAAAAAAGGGGGTTTTCGTAAGGATATGCAGAGTGATTCCAAAAAGCTTTAGGGGTGTGAGTTATGGTAACAAATGTAACCGAACAACTGTGTTGCTAAACTTAATCTACTGAACTAATTAGTTCATTTTATCAGAACACATTTTATACAGATTATCATTGCCATTCATAGACTGACATCACTACGTATATGATCTTATGATCATTTTAGCGAATTGAAATCACTTTTTCGGCGATTTATGATATTAAGAAAAAATAGGTGTGGAGTAGATAACACACTCTGGTAAAATAAATGGACTATTCTAGCCAAACAAAATCTCAAAATGGTAAACACTCAAGCCTTTTATTATAACTATTAGAAAGCGAGTGATAACGAGGATGTAAACTAGAGTTATGAGTATATTGCAACTGATAGAAAATATAACAAGTAAGCAAAATTCTTGTTGTTTCTGTGCACAGGAAAATAGTGAATACATGAAATTTAATCCCCGTTCATTCGTTTTTCACTTGGAAGAAAAAATATTAAAATATCCAGGAATTATTGGCTTTTTTGTTAAAAACTCAACAACAGCAACAAGGGCAAATGCAATAACAGCAGCAGTAGCAATTGTTGTAACTCTAGAAACAGCAAGAAAAGTTGATTGGAATACTACGGAAGAAAACGGAAGAAAACTAAAAATTCCCCAAGTTCTTTTACTTCTGACGCGTTGGCTAATGACATATCTAAATTTAAGTAAAATTTAATTTTCTGTCTATTTTCGAAGATACAAACAATTTTTTAGAGAAAAATCAAGCGACTGAGAAAACGAGATTATTTTTTTTCACAAAGTTACCACCGAAAAACATGAAAAATAGTGTAACTTTTTAACTCATAAAAACAAACAAACAAAAAAAAAAAGAACAGGGGAAATTTCTTTTAAAGAAACTGAAAATTCTGAGAGAAATTTTCGGTGACAAAATCTCGTCCTTCAACACTAGTTGCCAATGTATGCATCTGACGAATATAGAATACGAAGATTTTTTCACATATGATCAAATCGTCAACAATGAATGTGAACATTTCAGACATAAAGGAATTGACGCTTCATATTTAATTTTTGTTCACTGGTTAACGGCGGTAAATATTCACATCCAATGGTAAAAATTCTAACAAAACTTGACCAATATAATAAATTTACGCTAGAGGTAATATAGAAATTTGTATTTTTTCTGCTTCAACTATAACTATTGACAGGTTGCTTAGCATTCATTAAAACGTGAAAATTATCCAAAGCAGAATTTTCATATGTTGTAATGTTATGGCCATGCACGTGTTAAAGCATGAAAAAACTGTTCTTTTTACAAACATTTTAGATCATTACTACAGTATTCATAGCTGATTCTATTAATTTACGGCTTAATTTTTTTCATGAATATTGCCTCGAGAATTTTTAGTTTCCTTGGTGTAGGATAATTGTGTTATCGATCATTATATTTATATTGTGAATATAGAAAGGAATGTTGTTGTAGATGTCTATAAATAGATAAAGAGAAAGAGAGAATTAATATAAAGAAAATGTTATCACTTAGTTGATTGATGTTAACTTCAGTATACGGTCTCCTGATTTTCGTAGGCGGATATATCTGTCAAACTTTCAGAGGAATTTCGCAATTTATTGTAATTAATTAAAAAACTTTATGATTTTTATATTGTTGATGTAAGATTACTGGTGCTCGTACGTCATATTTTTCCAGTGTTCGTATTTATAGGGTGTCATATTCATTTGCACATTTACTTTTCGCTCGCTTTTTGTTTTTTGTTCTTTTTATTTTTCTCATTTCTTCAGAATTTGTCATTGATTTATTGTTACTGTTTTCAGATAAGTCATCGTATTGTAAATTGTTAAATATTAAGTGTATGTGTAAGTGAAATAGTAGAAATTCAGATATACATGTTCATAAATATGTCTGCATGAACGTACAAACGCACATATGCCGTTGTGCTTTTTTGTTTTTTTTTATTTGATTTAGTAAAGTTATAATTTTGGTTGTAAAAAATTTGGTTTAAAATTAAATTTTTATTTTGTGTTTTATATTATATTTATTTCGGATGTTTATCTATTTAAAGTTTATACTTAGCTGCTGTGTTTATTTATTATTAGTTTTCATGTTATGGAATAAATATCTATTTACGTGCCTATATTTATTTATGTTATTTTTGTGTTTATTTTAATTAATGTCCAGGTGGCTGAGTATTATATATTAATAAAAGAGTTTATTTTGGTTATTAAAACTAACGTTTGTTCGTTTTTCCTCTAGGCATATTTTACAATTTTTAATATCTATATTGTATGGGACAGCACATTTTATGATTTCTCATTTGATTTTTAGTGGGGATTTTCTTTTCTTTTTGGTTCTATATGTATATTGATAGGGTTTTGTTATTTGTAGATATTTCTTTTCTTTTCCGTATTACTTTTGTGGTTGTAATATCTTTCATTAAATATTTTCCTGTTGCCACTATGTACATCTTTCGTCATTTGTTAATATCATTTGTTACTATAGCTTTGCTTATTATCAGTTACACATTTTCTTTGTTTACTGGGAAGATTTTTTTTTGTTTTGACATTTACATTTAGTGTTTTTATTTTACTCGTTATTATTGTTTCTGCGACTGTCATTGGCTCTGCTTAGTATATTTATTTTGTTTGGTTTTCAGTTTATCCATGTAGTTTATGCAGCTGGAACTGATTTTGAATATCATTTTTTGATAATTTCATTTAATTTTTTATTTTTAGGAAAGTGGTTTTTTTGGAAAAATATCTTCTTGATTTTTGCTTTGATTATGTTGCTGTAGAGAGGACTGACCAAATTATATTACTTTTTATGTTGTTTAAATTGTTTTTTTTTTCATTCTAATTTGTTTGTATATCCGCTGTTTCCTAGTGCTGAATCTCATTTTTTTCATTGTCTTTTTGGGCTTGCTTATCTGCTTAACATACAGCTTAGCATTAAACGTTTGGTTGTTTTGAAATAGCTAATCTCCGAACAGGGCAGAACATTTTTCTAACAGGGCAACTATGTGAACTTGTCTAAAACTAAAGAGAAGAACATGTCGAACATACCCATGTTTGTTTAATTTCTTCTCAAGGAGAAGTCTAATCTGTAAGTAAAATTTCAATAATGTCAGACATGTGTTTTGTTGGATTACATGATTTAATAAGAAGCAAAAACTAAAAACCTAGAAAGTATTATTATTTGAGATTTGCAGAATATCAGAAAAACAAAGAAACGGACACGTGTAACAAGCTAATAAAATAGACTAGATTTTGTCTGGAATGAAAATGCCTGATTCTGTTTGCTGAATATATTTAGTTATTAAACAAGTAATATTCTCTAATGACACTTCATTTTCTATTGTATTTTCTATTTTGTATGAATTTCTGAGATGAATAATGTTCAATTATTTTGGAATTATTTCGAACTTTTGTCCTCATCTTGGTTGATATCGGTGTTATAATAAACAGAACATTTCAACCAAGTACCACATTAACCTAAAGTATTCTTAATATCGCCTTAAATCTCGGTTTAACGTATTTTCAATATCACCTTACATATTGACAAACTGATAATATTTCCTTAAAACCTGTTATATTATTAGCATCATGGCTGTTTAATCTAGCTCTAAAGTAATCCTTAAACAGCCTTAAACTTTTAAAATAATTCCAACTTTTCTTTAATATTTGTATTAAGTTATATATGTTTTACATATTTTTACTAATATATTTTCCACGCAGCATTATAGTTCTTTAAATTATTTGTAAAACAACTTCAAACATGACAATAGTTATTTCTAACATTGCTCTAAACCTTAATTTAACACATATTGCCTAAGAACTTGTCTTAAAATGGTTTAATATTCCCATCAACATTTCCTTCAAATAGTCAATGTAAAGAAAAACATTTACTATATTGACTTAAATCTCACATAAAAATATTCTTAATATGGCCTTAATAGTTTCACCTTTATTTTTTAATCATTTCACCTCGGGCAAGGCGTAAATGCCACTGATATGCGGGGGCTACATATCTGAAATAAAATTAATTAGAGGATGGAGAAGAAGATTACAAACCAATTAGAAAGAAGCAATAGAAAGATGAAACTGCAGGTGTAATGACAGTTGCAAGTGGGGAGAGAAAGGGAAGGATATACGGGGTGGGGGAAGGGCTAGAGTCAAGTGGTTAGTAGATGAGTATTGACATTGCATTTAAATTTCTGAAGGTTGTAGCCGTAAGGAAAGCAAGAATATGGGAGCGAGTTCCACAGGCGTGAAGTGCGAGAGAAGAAGATGCAGGAGTAGAATTGTCGTCTGCATTTGGCTAACCTAACTGTGAATGGGTGGGACCCAGTTGCTATTCTGGTTGCACGAGTAAACACCTGTTGAGGAGGCATCAGTGACTTATGTTCGTCTGAGCAGAAGCCATGAAAGTACTTAGAGAACAGACAAAGGGAGGCCACATTTCGTCGGTGGCTAAGTGGCTGTAGTCGAGCCGCCAAGTCAGCACCTATCACGTTACTAACTCTCCTTTGGATCCTGTCGAGAACGCTGAGGTGAGCGGCAGGTGCACCCGACCATAAATGGCAGTAGTACCCCATGCAGGGTCGAATGGTAGACTTGTATATATGCAGGATGGATTCAGGCGGAAAGAACATCCTTGATCGACACAGTGACCCAACCTTCTTAGCAGTGGATTTAGCTATGGATTCGATGTAGCGGTTCCACTTGAGATCAGAAGAGAGGGTAAGGCCGAAGAGGCGCAGTGTATTGCACTCAGGGAGAATCGCTTGGCCCATGCTTATGTGAGGCAGGAGAGGTTGCTTGTGATGGTTGACAGACAACAGCTTGGTCTTTGACGCATTGAAGTTGACAAACCACTTCTTGCCCCAATTCACCACAGAGTGTAAATCCCGTTCAAGGTCAGTAGCGAGATTATGTCTGTCCGCCATGCCAGGTTTCTTACTTGTGCGGGGGTATATTGTGGTGTCATCTGCGTAGATGCCTACTTGGGGCTTGATCTCATCTGCGAGGTCGTTGATGAAAATAAGGATGAGCGCCGGGCCCAGGATAGAGCCCTGGGGGACACCGGCATTCGTGCTGTAGGATGAAGAGGCATACCCATTCAATAAGACCTTCAGTTGTTTAAAAAGGACTGGATTATGTCAAGCAGGCGTCCGGTAATGCCGTAAACCCGTAGCTTGCAAAGGGGGCCAGAGTGCCAGACCCTGTTAAAAGCCTTGGAGATGTCCAGAGCAATTGCACGAGACTCGCCTGACTCATCGAGGGTCCGGAACATGTACTCCGTAAAGGTTGTTAGCATATTGGTAGTGGACCTGGCAAAGCAGAAGCCATATTACTTGTCAGATAAGAGTTTGTAGGCTGTAAGATGTTGAACTATTTCAGCATTGATTATGGCCTCGAACACTTTCCCCAATATCGGTAGAAGACTGATAGGGCGATAGTTTCAATGGGTCCGAGTGTTCACCACATTTTTTAAAAACAGGAAAGACTGATGAGAACTTCCAGCATGCAGGTCATTCTCAAAATTACCATATTCCCTGATTTCAATTATTCAGATATTGCTGGACATTTTGCTTTAAAGTATTGTCAATATACCTTATTTCTAGTCTTAATGACTTATCAATATTGCTTTAACATTTGTCTTATCTTATTCTCGATATGCCCCTATAAGTTGTTTTCTATCATTCTCAGTACGGCCTTACACAAAGCAATAATTTTTACTTACAGGTCTCTTAAATGATGCATTGCATTATTTTTAAAAATTCTCAATATTATTGTCATGGTGGCATCACCAAAGCAACGGAATGAACTCTTCCTACAACTACATATACTTTCCCTCACAAGAGGTGGCATAGATCAAGAAATCAAGAGCTCAGAGAATGAAAGATCCGCAGGAGATCCGCATAAGCAGACCAGCGGAGAGCGATCGGCAGAGATAGCCAAGACTGCTACCTTACGACTATTGCGAGTCCCAATTATAGTATTACTTCCGAACCTGTATATATTCGTTCTACTAACAGAGTTCCACGCATTTGTATTTTGCTGTGTTTAATATAAATATTGTTATTTCCTATTTTAGTGTTTGTATTATTTCTTGCTGGACACTTACCGGATCCACGACAAATACTTTTAATATTGTGTAAGATTATTCTTTATATTCTAATAAAACTTGCTTTAAATTTTCTCAATATTGACTTATACCTTGCCGTTAATTATTTTTCAATTTTTCTTTAAATATTTATTTTGTCTTACATATAGTCTTAGGACATTTTCTGTTTCCGATGCATATTACCTTATAATCCGTTCAACAACACCTTACATTGACTTAATATATTATATCCTGTTAACATTATCATAAAGCAATTTCAATTCTGCATTAAATTTCACCATCAATATTTTCAATATTGCTTAACACAATACCATAAATATTTATGTTAGCCTTAAGATATACTTTGAAATATTTTCCATGTTATGGTAGTCAGAGTAGTTTGATTTCTAATTTTCGGTTCTTAGAGGATTTTGCAAAACTTTGCCAAACCAAGCCAGGTATAATAACAATGAACGTCATATTTATATACCTCTTTCCTTGAATATTTGAAAAATTTAAATCAAAGAATATGGTAATTTTGAGAATTATTTAAGTGAAGCTGTTAAGGCCAGCTGTTAAGGCCATATTAAGAATATTTTTATGTGAGATTTAAGTTAATATAAAGAATGTTTTAAGGCAGAGTTTTATATTGACAATTTTAAGGAAATGTTGATGGGAATACTAAGTCTATTTTAAGGCAAAGTCTTAGGTAATAATTACAATGCGTTAAGTTAAGGTTTAGAGCAATATTAAAAATAACTATTGTCATGCCTGAGGTAATTTGAATTTGATTATAATTATCGTTATTGTGTAAGATCTCAAAAAATTATTTTTTTAATTATTAATTCAAGTGGCACGAGTTTCTTCTAATATTTCTATCATCTAAGCACACATAATAGAAACCACAAAGGAAAAATCAAGAAGTGACAGTTGAGATTTCTTGGAAACATGATGATGAAAGCCGGTTGGAAAATCAGATACGCACGGGACAGATTGACAGCAAGAGGGACAGAGGAGAACAACGCATGATTTACTTATGAGCTTCAGTGAATGGGTTGCGAAACAGGGTTTAGGAAAATAAAAAGACACAAGCTATTAAAAGTACAACAGATGGAGACGCGATGGAGATCGTTGATAACCTAACTTCTGAGGAAACACGTCAAATAAAGAAGACTCTACTTTGTGCAGTATTTCCTTAAGGGCCGTCTCCATTGAGTAAGCTGGTGACAATAGCTCTTAACAGTTTGTAACTTTAATCGACTTTTCGCCCTTTACCCTTCTTCTCAATCCATATTCTGCCTTCCATCTACACAAACTCGTAAGGTAGTTTCTCGCTGTTTCATTCTGTGTTGTTTGCTTTCTGCAAGTCTTGTTAAAATTAAATTATCTATGCTCAGTCAGTTAAATGCCATACGTGAAACACTCTTGTGCGAGCATGTCTTAGAAGAGACATGTCTGATTGCGCAAAAGATTATACCGAAGAAGGTTGCCATTTTTTTCTACGGTAGACTGGTTGCCAGCCAAGCTAATAGAACCCAATCTGTCCTGTTATTTAACTCATAAATGGAGGTAAGAGACGGATTAATACTTTTCCCAGTAGTATTTGTGCGTAAGTATATGCAATGAATTCAACTGGAATTCGAACTCGTCTCACCGAGTCCGAGTTCCGAGACGATATCCACTGCATCACAATGCATATACCTCTGCTCACCTTTTAAAAAAATGTCAATTGGCTCTTTTATTTTCTATTTACCCCAGACAACGTGATAATGTGTCATGGACGCAGGTGGGTTAGAGTTATTGGAACAAAATGAGAAACTTTAGTGGGTAGGATTGAAGAAAGGCCAATAAATGAAGAGAATTCTAGAAGATGGAGTTTGGCGTTTCATTTCATTTTCTAAAGATTGTAGTTAGCAGGAAGGCAAGACATCGACAGATGAGAAATGCAAGAAAAGAAACTTATTAGAATGGCTAGTTTATACAACAGTTAACAGGTAAGTCTTAATTGCCAAAATAATAGCACGCTTAAAATTATGTGGTTGAGACAAAAAGGAAAATATTCTATCTGAATAGTTGACATGAAAATATTTGTAGAAAATCAAAAGAAAAGTTATAACATATGACTAGAAGCAGTATTCGATCCATTAGATAATAGTAGATTTATAAATGAGTAGATACTAGATTGGATACTAGGTCCCACCCTTTAACAATGAAACCGATAAAATGTAACCGCGATTTCTACTCCAACAGCTTCTTTTCTCGCACCTCCCGCCTGTGGAATTCCCTTCCACATGACTGCTTCCCCGACGGATAGAATCTCCAGGAGTTTAAACGTAAGGTCAATAGACACCTCCTAACACACTAACTCGCACCCATTCTCTCAAACACTCTTCCTATGTACCTCCTTACCCGTCTATCACCCTATATTTCCTATATCTAATCACACTATCACTACCTTCCTCTGTGTAAACCCTGCGCTATAGTGGCAGTGGAATGCCTTGCTTGGGGTGAAATGATTAAAAAAAAGAAGAATTCTGAGGAGAAATAATTTCTGGCATGACACAGTGAGCCAACATTCATTGCCGTAGACAAAGCATTTGATTCAATATATTTACTCTATTTCAAGACCAAGAAGTTGTTGCGTGATGTTCTAGATTTTAGCTCCGGCCACACTTATGACAGGTAGAAAAAAAGTCTACGTGATAATTAAATAAAAGCTATATTATCTTACATGCACTAAAAGTTTACAAGACATTTCTTGCTCCAGTTAACTACTGTTTAGGTAGGTTGGGGGCATTCAAGTACACTTGTCAGATTTACTTTGGTTGTTCTAACGGACTTTCTACTAAGACTGGGTTAGATGATAGCGTGCCAACTACAATCTTCAATATCCACCTTTTAGAATTCTTTTCATTTATTGTCCTTTCTTCAATCCTACCCACTAAAATCTTCTGATTTTGTTCCAATCCATCTAACCCTAAGCCTGCGTCCAGGACACATTATCACATTGTCTGGAGTAAATAGATAATAAATGAACCAATTGTCACAATATATGAGCAGTTCTTAGTAACTGCCGGCTTGACACTTGCTTCAGTGTTCCAATATTTCTCTTTATCTAACTTTATTCTAACTTCATCTATTCTTATTATAGTTGGTCATTTAATGGCACCATGGAATTTATCGAAATTATTTTGCAAGTTTATCTCTCCCTAATTCATGCGAAATCGGATCATTTTGGCAACAGCTTTTTTGTATCTAATGCTAATGTAATTCTTATTTTTTTCTTCCCATAATTCATTCAGTGGGAATTAAACCTGGGATTCGAATTAGCGTTTGAATTAATAATTACTTTACTTTTTAAAAAAAAGAATTCTCTTGTGGGTAATCCTACATAAATACAATGTTCTTTCTCATTGGTTGTATTGTTACGGCGAGATTAGGTAAGAATTTGCTTAGGTATCTGACAATATCAATTCAGTCAGTTAAATGCCATATAGGATGCACGCTTGGGCGATCATGTCTCGAAAGGGACATGACTTATTGGACAGAAGATTATCCCGCAGTAGGTTACCATTGCTTTCAGTAGTAGATTGGTTGCCAGCCAAAGATATAGAACTCAATCTGTCCAGTTGTTTAACCCATAACTGGAGGGAAGAGACGGATTAATACATTTCCCGAAGTTATTTTCACGTAAGTGAATGCAATGAATTCAACTGGAATTCGATCACGGCTACTCGATGTTCCGTTCCGAACCGATATCGACTGCAGCACAACGCTATCGATTATAGGGCGTAATTCAGTCACATTTGAAAGTGCGGGTATTTATTTAAGGACATCTTGTCTTTCCTCGCTGGGTTGAATTAATTATGTGTCCAAGATATTCTAATCTTGTTTTTTCAAATTCAGAGTTTTCTATATGAGCGAGTCCGTTGTTCTTGTAATGTTTTAAGATCAGTTTTTAGTCTGTCATCACGTTCTTCTATAGTTCTAGCATCGATTAGAACATCGTCTATAATTGCTTCGACTCCTTAATTTTTTCAACTATTCTGACATCTTTCATTTAAAGATTACCGCAGCTGATATTATACTTAAAAGTAATCATTGAAGCAATTTCTTTCAGAAAAAGTAAATGAAAGTTGTGAATAGATAGCTTTTTTTACTTTGTTTAGAATCCTCCGGTAGCATTCAATTTAGATTCATTTAGTGTAGATGAAATATCGTCCAAATTAGGTAACATTTAATATTTTTTCAATGCTAGATTCAGCTTCTTCAAATTTACACAGTCGGAATATTCCGTTTCGTTTTATCACGAGTCCTATAATCGAACATCAATCATTTGGTTCTGTAACCTTTTCAATAATCCCTTTGTTTTCTAGTCAATACAATTTTCCCTTTACTTTGGCAAAATAAGTAATTGCTCTCTCTTAGCTGTTGCTACACAATAGAGTGAAGCGTCTTTTTTTAATAACTATTTTCACTGTCTCTATTTATGTACACCTTCCGGCTTCAAATGAAGTTCGTCGTTCTAGTTTATTTAAACATTTCACCTAATTAAATTTACAGATGTTTTTCTAGTCAATAGGTTTTCTCCCTTTACGCATTCAATGACATAGATCTTCGAATAATATTTTTGCATACCTTTTCTGTAACGGTATTAAATTAATGTGCATATTAAATTACTGATTTTAATATAGTTTTTTCTCTCAGATTTTTGTAAGTTTAGGTTGAGATAATGTATACATCGGTGCTAGTATCGATTTTAAATTTCACCACAGTATAACAAACCTTTATACCAAGGTTATTTTAAAATTGTTTCTGTAAGCTATCTTACCAAATGTGTTTTTTTTCATTTGGTGCCTGTATGAAATTAGATTTAGTTTTGTAGACTGCAGTGAAATGATTGTCTCCACAATTCTTGCTGTATTTTCCTTTCTTTGGACAGTGTTTAGAATCATGTTTTTAATTACATCTACGACATTTACTGTTGTTGCTGTTTCTACATGTTTTTAATTTTGTAGCTCGGAGGTTTATTTTGGTCTTCGGTTCGTCTACAATATTCTCGTGGATTTCTCCCTATAGAGATTTTTTGTTTGTTTGTTTGCTCAGTGCTCCTGATCATCTCCTTAGCTTTATCGACTTTCAAATCGAGAAGTAATTACAATCTATCAGATAGGTCTTTATTCTGTAGTCCAGTCGCAAGAGGGTCTCTAATTTGGATATGTGTCCTTTGAAACACACATGCTTTTGCTAAGTTGCACAAAGTCGTGAATAAAGGTTTTACATGTTCTTCTGATAATTGAACTCGAACTTAATGTTGTTGTGGGACCTCCTCTTTTTCTATGATAATGGACTCGACTTGAGTATGCGTATACTACTTCCATAGTGAGATACGTCAGAACAGTACAAGTACCGTAAGAAATCCATAAGATACCGAAGTTACACAGAGAATACCGCGTCATAAGTTATAGTAGCTCTGAGTACCACTCAGTCAGAATAGTATTGCACGTATATACTAACTCAGGCACGGCTTCACTTCAAATACTTGTATTTATATATTTCTTACTAATCGTATTCCTGGATTACTAATCTACGTTCTAGTGTATCTTTATGTTTAATATAAGCTATTTTTATCTCAAATATCTGTTCTGTTGTTCATTATTTTGTGTGGTTCTTCACCCGGAATCCACCAAAAAATTATGCCCGTCCATGAATTATATTTCTTTTAGGCATGAAGTAGTTATTAATTTTTCTCAAAACTGAGTTGAATCCATTTGTGTTTTCTCAATCATGAGAAAGAAATTATATTTTTGGCTTTGTCTCCTATGCAATATATTAGTGTAATGACTTGAGATATATTATCTTCTGCCAAGAGATTCAGCACTTATCGGAAGAATTGAATTCTCTGCGATCATTTCTGTCAATTTCCTAGATGGATTCTGTTCTGCAAGAAAATAAGTTTCTATGACATAATATTCCTCTGGGAATAAGGAGGAAGGATATATCATACGAAACTGTTGTGGGACCTCCCCTTTTTCTATCATAATGGACACGACTTGAGTATACATATATTCCTGCCATAAAGAGAACCGCAGAAACGCGTTGAGTGTACCGGACTGATCCGTAAGTTACCGAGAGATACCGAAGTATAAAGAGAATACCGCGGCAGTAGTCATAGTAGATCTGAGTTCCACTCAGCCAGAATAGTATCACACGGATATACTAATTCCAACACGACTTCACTTCAATGACATATATATATATATATATATATATATATATATATATATATATTCCTACTAATCGTATTCCTGTATTACTGACCTGCGTTCCAGTTGTAGCTTTACGTTTAATATAATCTTTCTGTCTCAAATACCTGTTTTGTTGTTCATTATTTTGTGTGGTTCCTCACCCGGAATCCACAACAGAGACTCGCCGTTAATATGTCGAAGCAGCTCAAATATGACAAACGACAAGTAGTAAACTTAACAACCCATTTTTTTTAAAACTGCCTGTTAGATCCGTCTTGAGTCAGCTTTGGCTGTTAGAACTGGAGGTCCTTACAATAATCATCATCATCATTATTGATGTCATTATAAAAGTGTAGTAATTTTTACTGATCGAAGGATATTGTTAAAAAATTAAGATCGTATTTACTAATCAAAAACGGAAAAGCTCACCGGAATTCATTGACCTGCAATATTTTTTAAAGTATTTAAAAAAGAAGCACGACATTATCAGAAAATCAGAATGGTAAATATGGTAAATTTAAAATTTATGGATAATTTTCTAACAGTTCTTCAAGAAGCGTCTTCATATATTAAACTATAAGTTCAATAAAATATTTCATTACTTACAATATTTTATTAAATCTTTAAGATTAATGTGTAGTAAAAGAAATTATAAAAATAAGAATGCGTCCACTTTGTTTTCATTATTAAATTAAATCTATTTGCTTAAAATTAAATTTAAAATTAAAGCTTCGAAAATGATTTTTTATTTTTAAAAATGCACTTGATACATCACGTATCACTTTTCTTTATATCTATCTATCTATCTATCTATCTATCTATCTATCTATCTATCTATCTATCTATCCCTCCCCCTCTCTCTCTCTCTCTCTCTATATATATATATATATATATATATAAAGGAAATTGATTTTCTGTCTTTGTTTGCTCTACTTTTGTATTGAGCGCTTTAGTGCTAGGGTTTTTGTCTTGGGGCTTTTTTCTTTCTTACGAGTGCTTGACTTTTTGTTCATGTATTTCATTTGTTTCTTTTTTGTTTACTTCCTCTTCTTTTCCCTCCGAGTTCGTTCTCGGTGGGGTGTACAAAACGATTTAAATTATAGCTTAATTAATACTAGTTTCGGCAGAGTTAGTTCTGTTGCTATTGGTATTGTTAATACTATAGTTAATATTATTAATAATAAGCAATTTTAACACACTTGTGTATGTAGCTGGATGTGTGCTAAGTAATGGGTAGTTTCAAACTTCATCTTCTATATTCTATTATTTTCTTCAATGATAGCAGTGTTGTTTTTTTAGATCTGGTTATATCTGGGGTTTTTTCTTGCTTGAAAATGTTCTTACATTTCATTTCGTTAAAATACCTATTCTTCGTCTTATTTTTCTTCGTTTTCACTAAAACGTTTTGTAAAATTAAATTTTTGTGTTACATTTTGCTATCATTGAATGAATCAAACATTTCATTTTACGAACGTAATTCATGAAAAATCTTAATTTCATTGCAATAACTAATGCTTAATTCAGTCTATATGAATTTTCCACATAAATTCAGGAATTTTTTTTTGTTTAATTTTTTTGTTTTTTTGTTTTTGAGGAATTCCATCATTTCTTAAATTATTCTAAAATTTTTTATTTAAAAATTCATATTTTCTTATCTTATTTAAGCGTTCATGTCTTGACTCTTTTTTTCGAATATAATTCATCATTGTTTTTTATTTACATATTTACTCTCAAATCATTTAGCATGTCATTTTTCTAATAATCTATTCCCCTCTTCCTTTTTAAATTGATCAAGCAAACCCTAAACTATTTGCCTTTTTACCCCTTCAATAATAAATAAATATATCTGTTTTTTTACTAAATATTATAGGGTTGGGGATCCCGAAAAATCTTCATTACCTATTTTAAAAATGTTCAAAATGAACAGACATGATATTGTTGTTTTTGTTTTGTTTTTTGTTTTTTTTTTTGCTTGGATTTTTGTTTTGTTTGTAAGTGATATATAGTCAGTCTTCTAACTTTTCATCACTCTTGCTTTGCATAACGGTTACGTTCGTTTGCTAATTCAATTTATAAATATATCCGGTTTATTTACTCTTTTTTTTTTCCTTTTTCCACAAATTATTTTTCAGGCAAGCAATATTTCTAACGATTTTTTTTAAAAAAAAGCTATTTGTTTGATTTCCTTATTTAAACCCACGCAATCTACTTATCTACATTTTTTCAAATATTTTGCGATTCCTGTTAATTTTTTGATTCCTTATATATGTTCTTTTACTGGTCATTAATTTTAACGAACCATCCATCTTTCTCTGAGATATTTTCCCATAACTTAATCGTATACTAAATCTAAATGTTTTCTTGTTCATTATTTTATGATTTCATAATGTTAATTACTTTAAAAATGATATTCCTCGGGCATTGTAGCGGCCATTATTTAATTTTCACTCTTTCAATAGTTTAACTTTGAAACACAGTCAGCCATTAACTTAATTTATTTTATTATTTCACATTTTCTTGGGCGTTTGAAATACATTCCAACATTTTCAATGTTCTTTTGAGTCGCTTTAGTTCGGCTTCTTATTATTATGTTTATATTACGGCTGTATCAAATTTAAACACCGGTTCTCGACCGTTCAACAACGATAAGCAACAGCGTACCCGGTCAGTACCTATATGAGTAACAGCTTCGAAATACCAGGTTCTTCTTTTACACTATATTGATACAAAGTGGCACAGAAAGACTTACCTAGATGTTTAAGTGGTCCTGTGTATGACGGTAAATTATATACGGCAGCAAGACCTCTGATTGGGAGGTTGTGAGAAGCATGGAAGCCCCTTTTAATTGTTGTTGTCCCTAGGTCTACTCTGACTCGGAGTGGTAGTACCTGTTTGGGGCCCAGATATGGGCAAATAGTTAACCCCAAACTGGGGTCAAAACACTACGAAAATATGAAAAAAATCTTTTATAGAAATATATACACACAAATAGGCCTTTACAAAAAAATATATATTTCTGAAGAAAAAATATTACCAATAATATATTTTTGAAGAAAAAAACTATTACCAGCAATATATTTTTAAATACAAAACTAGAAGACTTCAGTTTTCTCAAAATTTTTTTTTTTTAATTTTCATAAGCATTTGACTAAATCAACCTTTCTACTATAACTGAACATTAAAAAAAACATCGTACAATAATACGTTTTTGGCATTAAATAACCCACAGAATTTGATATGCCGTTAAGCAAAATTCAAACTCAAATTAGATTTTTAAGTTTTCAAGATCGGTAAGTGTTCAATAATTTTTGAGATTGGAGCAATCTTGATTAAAGTCTATACTTTGTGTTGGCCCACGTTAGCAGTTGGTATCATCATCAATGTCATATCCTCATTTTTGGAGATTGGATCTACAGCAACCAATCGCTGTTAAGAATCCATTCATGCAGGACCCGGTGCTGAATTCTGTAACATGGTATCTACACCACAAAGTGAGTACTGACTAATAATTCTGTTCTTCATTGGTTTGACTATACAAGGTGGTGTAAGTATCTATGCGTAAGTGCTGTAATGTATTACGATTCACAATTGGGACATCGGTTAGTAAAGTCTTCATTCTAGTCGAATTCGTTATATTTAGTTTTGTTTATTCATAAACAAAAGTAAAATGAGAGAAAAATATAGTTATGCGTTGAAATTTTATAATTAAGAAAACTCAAAAATATATTTAATGTAAACTGTATAAGGAAAATTAAAAGATAGAAGACGCTAAATATAAGCTAATAAACTAAAGAAATAAGAGTTGTTTTCAGTGAATTATTATTTAATTATCTATGTTCGAATGTAATTAATCATTCTCATTTTACTTTCAGTTGTTTATATTGATTATAGCGGAAAGGAACCTTACCCTGTCGATTAGTGTCCTCACAAAATTTTGAAGTCGGCATGAACCCGCTTAGTTACGTGTCATACTTCTCAGCATTAATGTTATTAATTATGTGTAAATGTATTTATATATATTTCAAGAATATTTTCTTTAAAAGTATATTTGAAAAAAAGCTACTGGATATGTTTTTCCTTTTCCTTTTTATTTACATTGGCTTTAGAGATATGTTGCGTTTATAACTGAACTAGCAGTATAACCCGGCGTTGCTCGGGTGTAATGAAAGCTTTAAAACTAATCCATGGTCCTGGAGCTCAGAAGTTTGCTGAGAATCGGATAAAAATTGTGGATTTGTATAAAGGACATACAGACAGATAAACACACACACACACACACACACACACACACACACAAAACATCTTACTTTATATATATATATATATTATCGATTTTCTGCACTAGTGTAAGAAATGCAACCTTGAAACTTCTGAATATCGTTTCTTATGTCTTTGTTTATGAGTGTATCAAATTTGATTAAAATCGGACCACTCCTTCTATAAACCGACTTTTTCGATTATCGATTTTCGGAATTTATCAGGAGTAAAACCTAGCTAAGAACACTGGCAGACGCTTATAGTACAACTGTGTATAAGACGCTTATAGTACAACTGTGTAAATTTTCAAGAAAATCCGTTCAGCCGTTTCGGAGTCTATAGGTAACGGATACACACACACACACAAGACATACACACACACACAAGACATACACACACACAGACAAATTTCCATTTATAAATAAGTTTAAATTTAGATATTTACAAATACACAAAAATACGATAGCACACACACACACGCACATGTAAATATGCAGGGAGCAATGGATGAATTGACACCATTTTATATTTTTAATTTCGTGAATGCGCGTTGATTGTTTTTGATTTTGTCGATCGGATAGTATGCTTGAACAAATTAGACACCGTTTATAATAAAAATAGCAACATGAAGCAAATCTACCAGCCAGAAATTTGGGAATGACATGTGCTACGACTTGGCAATGGCACCGAAAGCTCTAATACGAACATTGCAGAGGTTTTGGGTGTCTAGAAATCGTGGAGCAGAACTCGAATTCCAGCTGAATTCATTGCATTCACTTACGCGCAAATACCCTTGGGAAAGGTATTAATCTGTCTATTCCTTCCAGTTATGGGTTAAATGACAGGACAGATTGGTTTCTATAGCTTGGTCGGCAACCAGTCTACCGCAGAAGGCATTGGCAAATTAGTGCGGGATAATCTTCTGCCCAGTCAATCATGTCTTTTTCGAGACATGATCGCCCCAGCGTGTATCACGTATGGCACTTAACTGACTGATAGGAGGACATTGCAGAGGATTCGGAAAATGCTAGATGAGTTTAATGGTGATGATGAAGGTATAACAGCTAGTTTGAGTTTGAATTTTGTTTCATGGCATATCAACCAATTCCGGTTATTTAATGCTAAAAATATGGGATTGTAAGGTATTTTTTTAAAGTTCGGTTATAATGAGAAGGTTGAACTCGCTTCTGTTTAATTGCTTACTCGATGGCAACAATCTTCAAAAGTTTCAAAGCAACGTCAACTGCAATTTACAGGATTTATATTATTCGGACTATTGTTCTCATCTTTGTTTCCATTTGTACTACGTTTCGGCCGTTTTAAAGTCCGGCCTTCTTCAGATGCTAGGAATTTCGAATCGAAACCTTTAGTAAAATTGCTGTGGTATGTCATCCGTTTTCCTTGCGTAAAGCTTCGATTGGAAGTCATTCCTAGCACCTGAAGAAGGCCGGAGCGTACAACGGCTGAAACGTTATACAAATAGCATGAAAGATGAAGACAATAGTCTGAATAACATAAATCCTTTAAATACTTCCTCCTCTCAAAAATATAGTTAATTGCCCTTTTCTCTATATACTTGAATGTCATCTATCTTTTGTCCTTTCTTCAACATTCCCTTGTATCTTTGTTTTATCATTGTAAACCCCTGTGAACTTGTGGCAATCGCGTTTTGCTTGCATTGAAAAATCTTCTTCCCTGTGTTAGATTTTATTCAACAGAAGTGTCAGTCAGTTAATGCCATACTGATACACGCATTGGGCGATCATTTCTCAGAAGAGACATGAATGTCTGGGCGGAAGATTATTCCGCGGTAGGTTGCCATGGCTTTCTGCGATGGACTGGTTGCCATTCAACGGTGTAGAACCCAATCTGTCCTGCTATTTAACCCATAACTGGAGGGAAGAGATGGATTAATACCTTTCCCAAGGGTATTTGTTCATATGTGAATACAAGGAATTCAACTGAATTTCGGCTCCCCAATTTCTCGTTCCGAGCCGATATCCACTGCACCACAACGCATATTCCATAAGTGTACAAAAGTGAAGATTCGTTCTATGAGATAGTGTGTTTTTGCGTGCGTGTAATACAGAGAGTCAAACGGAAGGTGCACAAACCTTTGGAAGTACGCTGTGTTGTTCGCTTTCTTGTCTTTCTCTGCCCATTAATTTAAAGCTTCTACAACATGTTTACCTTGAGAAACACCTTTCAGTCATGAAAATTACTTTGCATTCCTGATGCGATTTAAAACATTGAAGACATCCATTCCCAATCCTTTTTCCTGTAAGTAACAGGTTTTTGAATAATGAGATTTTTCTTCCCTAGAGTTAAAAAAAATGAAGATGTGGCGGATTGGCTCTCTGAAAGAAAAACACAACAAAAAATCAATTATTTTAGCCTCAAGACTTTACATAATCGAAGAGAATATGAAAGACAAAAAAAGGAGTGATGGAAAGAATAAAACGCTAAATAAAATTGGAGAAATATCAACATAAAACAGTCTATAACACTAAGTATATATTATATAGATTTTCATATCACTTACATTAGAAGGATCTTTTTAATTATGTGATCAAGTTAGAGCAATTATCACCCCAAAGTCGATATTTCTCTCTTCTTTCATGGCAACTTTGTTAATGTTTTTGAAACTCAAATGTGTCAGAGTTTTTTTGTTCTTAATATTTTCACCTTGATATTTATTATTAATATTTACTTGCTTGTAATATATTTTTTCTTGTGGATTATTAATATTAATACTTTTCCGCGGAAAAAGCAAACGGTATGAAATCAAATAAAGGAATAACTTCAACAACTCACGTCTCTAAAATACTCTTCGATTAAAGTAAAAAACTGCAATATGTCATATGTTTAGCATTTAAAATAATATAACTGAAAAGCATTATATGAAAGAAATAAAGATAATGAGTGTTTCACGTTGTCATCCACGTTTTTTCTTTATATAATATTAGCCTTTTCTGGTTCAAATGGGACTAGATGCAGCAGTTTGGTGATGGTTTTGTGAATACATTGGTTGAGCGTCAAGTGATTTGGCACCATAGTTTTTGACTCAATGAAAAATGTTTAATGGTTCATAATCATTCAAAAAGAAAATTTTAAGAATTTTGAAAATTAAATTATTGAAAAATAAAGCAGATATAAATCGTTTAATTATTAGGACATACAATATATTTTTATTTAGTTCATTTGGTAAATATAAACAACGCTCATCAAGTTTGGTATACATGTTATCAATTCTAAAATAGTGTCATGGATTATAATACTTATATCTCTGTATTTCTTAGCTTCTTTGCTGGTTCATGCCAAACTGATAACCCTTCAAAATACGTATCTCTATACATTTTTAGTTCCTGTACTTGTTCATTTCAAGCTAGTAACCCTTTATAGTATCCATGTCTACATTTTTATTTTTATGGTAGTTCATACCCAGCTCGTGACTAATATATTTATAACAGATTCATAATATAGATTTCAACTAGTTCTTTTCTATACGCGGGTCATTTATGAAGTCCCAGACAGTCATTCTTTTCCCTTTTTTAATAAATTTACAAGTTTAGAAGTTTTAAAAGTTCTACCTTTAAATCATGAAGAATCATGAAGAATCTGTGGTCGGGACGCTGCTGTTATTTTTTTTATATCTCTTCGTGTGAATTTGTTCGAATTCTTCGTCGACACTTGTCGTGTGGGACGCTATCTTATTTTTTGAATATCCCTGCATGAGTTCGAATCTCATCTTCGTCGCTACTTGTCATGTACTCGGTTAAAATTCCAGCTAGAAATAATACCAAACCCCAAAGAATTTTTCCCAACTACCTTTATTTTATTTAAAAATGAATTTGGTCAACGAAGGTTTAATTTTCCATTTATATATTTTTATTCTACGAGAAGAAACGTGGCTAAGAATCTTTCCTAACCACAATGATTCCGGTTTTTTTTTCAGTTTGAAAGAAACAGGAATCTATCTAAAAAATTACATCTATTCTCACGTTTTTATGCAGTCAGGTCTTTGTCGATATTATCAAGCGCCTACGTTTATTTCTACTCGTCCCAAATAAGGTTATGTACCTCATCAACATTTTCCATTAACATTCACCGTTTATTAAACAGCTGAAATGAAGAAACAATGATGAACATGTTAACATTTGCACTAAATTGGCCTTGAAGAGCATTCCATAATCGATCTTTATGCATCGATTCTTTCAATCACTTTCTAAAGTATCCTTTCTACAAGAATATGTACAATCGTCACTTCCTTTTTTATTGTTCTAATTTAGTCTGTAAATGCACACTGCCACCGCCCATATATAAATGAATTTGTATATTAAAAGCTTCTTTACTTTCACTCTCTCTCTCTCTTCCCCCCTCTCTCTCTCTCCCCCCCCCTCTCTCTTTCTCTCTTTCTCCCTTTCGCCCTCGATGTGCGCGTGTTTTAATAGATACGTTTACAGAATGCTAAAATGGGAGTTCGAATTCTGGTTATGTTTGTTATATTTTGTTACGCCACTTGGCGGACCGGCCGCAACCACCCTCTCGCCGACGTGACGTGGGTTCCCTGTGCCTCTTCTACAAGAACTTTCACGGGCTCTGCTCCGATGAACTTAAGTCATTGGTGCCGCCTAGGTAGGAATTTACACGAGATACTAGCTTGGCAACTAGGTTCCACCCTTTTACAGTGAAACCCATAAAATATAACCGCAATTTCTACTCCAACAGCTTCTTTTCTCGCACTTCACGCTTGTGGAATTCACTTCCACATGCCTGCTTCCCCGACGGCTACAATCTCCAGGAGTTTAAGTGTAAGGTCAGTAGACACCTCCTAACACGGGAACTTGCAACTATTCTCTCAAACACTCACACCATCTAACCAACACACATTCTCGGTACCCTTACCCGTCTATCACCCTCCTTCTGACATTTCCTATATCTAACCATCCTTTCCCTTCACTCTCCCGACCCTATGTAACCCCCTGCGCTACAGTGGGGTGAAACGATTAAAAAATACCCTTGGGAAAGGTATGAATATATCTGTTCTCTCCAACTAGAGATTAAATGATAAGTCTTGTTTGCATTGTGGTGCAGTGGACATTTGCTTAGAACGAGAAATCAGGGAGCCGAGATCGAATTCCGGTTTAATTCAAGTCATTCACTTACATGCAAATACCCTTATGAAAAAGTATTAATCCGTCTCATCCCTCCAGTAAAGGGTTAAATAATATGACAGATTGGGTTCTCTGTCCTTGGCTTACAACCAAACTACCACAGAAAGTAATGACAACCTAATGCTTGGTAACCTTCTGCTCAGTCATTCATGTCCCTTTCGAGACATGATCGCCCAAGCGTGTTTATACGTATGGCACTTAACCGACTGACTGTATTTTGAAAGAATCACTGCATAAGAATTCAATAGGCTAAAATTAATCTTCTTAACTATACAAAAATGATTCAGCTTTTAAAAACACACAGTTGATAAGGATTAAAAAACAAAACTAAACACCTATCTCTCTCTATCTCTCTCTTTCTTTTTTCTTTCTTTTTCTCTCTCTCTATATATATAATTCTCTCTCTCTCTCTTTCTCTCTCTACATCTACGTCTTGCTGGCTTGGACATGTACACTATATATTGCGGGGTATCTAAATAATTTGCATGCTGAGAATACTGCTTGAATATTGTGCTGCACTTAATACTGATATAAATCGTCAATAATTAAATAGAGTTGGGCAATATTTACATTGGACAATGTGCAAACATTATGGAAAAGCTGTAAACAAACACTGGTATGAACATCATCCAGCACCGGTTACAGAAATAGAAGATGTAACCATTCTATGGGATTACACCATCTACACAGACAGAAAAATTGAAGCAAACAGGCCAGACATTATTGTTAAAAACCAGAAGGAGAAAACTTGTCTCTTAATTGATATGGCTTGTCCAGCGGATTGTAACATAGCAATCAAGGAATTTGAAAAACTGTCAAAATATAAAGACCTGGAAATTGAAATAGAAAAAATGTGGAAATTGAAAACAAGAGTTGTGCCAGTGATAGTAGGTGCACTTGGAATGATAAAAAATGGAACAAAACAACACATTGAAAGAATCCCTGGAAACCCCAGCTTAAGAGACATACAAAAAATTGTCTTATTAAGTACAGCCCACACACTAAGGAAAACTTTATCTATGTAATGCTGAGGATGATAGGGAAGATAGAAAACATGAAATGGAGCCATAACAACACGCCACTACCTGCCTTAGGTCTCCCTGCAGACTTGGTTGGTAGTGAGACCAAAGCAGAAATCGAAATATGATGAAAAATGACATAATAATAATAAACAAACACTGGTATGAAGATCACCCAGCACCGCTTACAGAAATAGACGATGTCACCATTGAATGGGATTACACCATCTACACAGACAGAAAAATTGAAGCAAATAGGCCGGACATGATTGTTAAAAACCAGAAAGAGAGAACTTGTCTATTAATTGATATGGCTTGTCCAGCGAATTGTAACATAGAATGTGAAAAACTGTCAAAAATATAAAGACCTGGAAATTGAAATAGAAAAAATGTGGAAATTGAAAACAAGAGTTGTGCCAGTGATAGTAGGTGCACTTGGAATGATAAAAAAATGGAATAAACTAACACATTGAAAGAATCCCTGGAAACCCCAGCTTAAGAGATATACAAAAATTGTCTTATTAAGTACAGCCCACACACAAAGAGAACTTTGTCTATGTAATGCTAGGGACAATAGGGAAGATAGAAAAAAACATGAAATGGAGCCATAACAACACGCCACGACCTGCCTTAGGTCTTCCGGCAGACTTGGTTGGTAGTGCGACCATAGCAGAAATCGAAATATGATGAAAAATGAAATAATAATAATAATAATATTTATTATAATAATAATGAAAGAGAGCACGAGGACGCTTCGATTAAAGGACGTCTTCAAAAGTGACATGACAGCGAGGGACATAGAGAGGTAGGAAGACGTCGCCAACAGTCGCTCATGCGGTAAACTCGTTTTCCATCGAGGGATGAAACGAGTAGAGAAGAAACAGATGCTTGCTGCTGGTATGGCGCGTGCTTTAATGAAAGAAAGCAACTCGACGACACCAGCATAGAACCACTTTACATTCATTAGTTGCAATCTAGACTGTCACTAAAGTAGATGCGTTTACAGCCATTACAGACGCTGCACCGCTGACGGATGTCATATATATACTAAACACAGACATATATATATATATATATATATAATCTTTTATACAGAGACCAATATACAAACGACAAAAACATTAAACATATAAAATTTATTAATATATTTGCTGTATCGCCGAGTTGGCACTTCGATACCAGATGATGTGTGCTGATGTATCTGCAGCACAATATCCGTCCTAATGGATGTTAAGTACAAACAAGACAAACATAGATAATAGTAAGCAACAAAAATTAGAAAGAAAGGAGAGGTTAAGATTTTAGAGTCGCAAAGAGCATATTTCGATAACAATCGCCAATGACACTCCGAATTATTTACGACTTCTCCACGTGGGCAGAAGAACTGGGTAGATGAGGTAGAAACCAACTAAAGTGCGTAAAAAAGATCCAATAAGCTCGGTCAAAAAATCTTGTTTGCTTTTTCTCAGACGAAACTGTACTTTTCGGCGGAGACTCGTGTGGGTTCCCCTCCGCTCGAAGGCAGAGAACCCGACAATGTGAATGACTGACGCACGCAGTCGATCTCCTCCGACTATCAATGACACTCCGAATTCTTGACTGCTATTAATCTTCATTTATACAGCTATTTCTGTCCACAAACCATTTCATGTTTGAGAGCGCTAGCGTGGTGCCAGCTGCTCTACAACAATATCATTGAAAGAAATATAACTATTTTCTCAGAAGATGTCATTCCATTTAAACGGGGTTAATTACTGTAAACGGTTTACATATTACGTCAAGAATGTATCTAATCAACAACTGATAAAAAGATCCATGATGACACAAAAAACATAAAATCGTTGTTTATAGGTAATCGACAATGTATGGAACATGTCTTCAAATTGAATCTAATAGTATTATTAAGCATTAAGACATTTCAAAGTAATAAGTATATTTTTATTAAATAGAATTTATTAATATACAGGCAATGTTTATGAATGAAAAACACCAATTGCGATTTAATGCAAATATATCCTGATTGAAAGTATGAAAATGAAATAATTTACCATATCAATAAATATATGTTTTACATTTTTACAGTAAAACATAAAATTTACTTCAGTATTTGTTTATACTTCTGAGATGAATTAATATATGCACTACTTACGTTATTCAGACTATTGTCCTTATCTTCGCTGCCTTGTTTACCACGTTTCAGCCGTTATACCCACTGGCCTTCTTCAGTTACTTAAAATTTAGAACCGAACCCTTTATAATGGTCACTGGGGTATGTCATTCTCATTCCATGAACGAAACCACTTTTGTTAGCCATGAGTTATCTCCTTTTATAACTTATTTGTTCACCGCAGCTGGAGACTGGTATAGAACTCAAAACGCATTTGGTCAAGTCACTAGAACTAACCAACGTTTACATCTACTGGGTGATGTGTCCTTGAGGATATTGACGTTGGTTTGTATATTAATCAAAAGACAATATGAATAAAGACAAAAAGACAAATTGTGGTGATCGATGAATCTTTGGCTTGATAATGTCAATTAGAGGGAAAAAAATCCTTTTATGTTAATCATATATATATATATATATGCAATTTATAAATTTACATTAGTCTGTATTGATTTTCATATCAATAAAAAGGTACGATCTGTTTTACGGTTTTTTGATTGTTATTTATGTGTATTCCATAAGTCCCAGAAACATGTTGCATTCAACAGATTCTTGCTAGTGTGCATACCAAAACATTTCCGTTACATCTAATGGTGTGTCGGGCAGCGTTTTTGCTGCTTCCGTAACAAGCAGTTTTTATGGGGCAGGGTTGTTAGCCTTGCGCTTAACCCCAAACATGGAAGAAGGTAATTTTCTAAGCGTAGCTTAGATGTGACACACGGCCGAAAGCAGGTGTACGCAGTGAGGATCGAACTCACTACTCAGTTATAATGATTCTAATGAGACGGCTTGCTAACCATTACACCAAGGAGCCCTTATACCAATTTACGGTTGTATAATCTTTGTAAATTTTGCATATTTTTTAATTGTTCAGGTCTATTTTCCGAGGTTTATATTCAGTAGATATCAATATCATTTAACTTGATACAAGACAGCCATTTTTTCTGAATGCTTGTCACAGAATCTGCATTTTGGCAAAGCCAATTTTTTACTTTAATATGTTTTATAGGTAATTTCTATTTGCAATCATTGTTTTCAGCTTTTAATCTTGAACTATGTAATCCTTTATGGAAACGGGGTTTATCTACATCATTTTTTGTATAGACAGAATATTCACCATGAGGGACTTATCATGCTATTGTTTTTTGTATCTGGTCCATTGCATTTGCTTTTACTTTCTTTTTTAAACTGTTTGCCACTTCAGTAGTAGTAGTATGTTATAAGTGCATTCCTTTACCAAGCTAAAATTCAATTTTTAATTTGTTGACTTTCTTTATTACTGAATACTATCATGTATTTCTTCCATGTCATGTGACACAGATTATTCAGTCTTTTGTAGTTTCCAGGGAATTTTGAAGACCGATTTTTTTAGTTTTGTAAAAACAGTTCTAGTTGAAACAATTCTCTGCCTCCTTTGGATCTGGGCATATACAGGCGACCAACACCATCCTTGGAGGGATACAACTAGTAGCAAGTGAGAAGCTCCTTCGCTTATTGTCAGTTAGGATCCAGTTAATGATGATGAAACTTTATTGCATCACTGAAACGGCGAGGGTTTTTGGCTGATATTTTGTTTACACAATTCCATTCCACTAGACGTACACTTTTGTAGAATTCTTTTCTTACCCTTCGCTTTATGTGCTTCTGATGTATTCAATCTTGATTTCTCTGTGTTTATTTTTGTTCTACTTCCTTCATATTAGTGACAAAACCAAGATCCACCGAATAAGTTTTTATATTTCTGCATTCTTGAAAGTTGTTTTTGCTCGATTATCTAATCCGAAACCAATACCTATGTCGTCACTGAAACATATTGCTGTTTTGATGAGACTCTTCAGCTTGTGATTTTTATGATCAGAACAATATAAGAAATGGAAAACTAACTAGACCTATGATTCATAGACTATGCAGGTGCATTTCATAAGTTACTATCTTAAAACCTATTTAAACTGATAAGAAAGTCAGAATCATTTAAAAATTATATTTAATAACAAGAATCTATGTTTGTGCTTTTTTTCACCAAATTTGTTAAACCACGTCAGAAAAACTAGCTTCGAGACAAATACACTATTGTGCAAATTAATTGAAACAAATATTTTAGTTTCCATTCTTTTACCATAGGGTCAGAAAGAGACAGCGGAAATTTCTATATACATAATGAGGAAAGAAAGCTTGGAGAATTTAATGTTCGCATAATATATTGAACGTAAGACGGGAAAAATCTACCTATTGTGCTTCTGTGGAAGGATGGCAAAACTGAGAGGGGAAAAAATTAAAAAGGAAAATGTAATCTCAGCGCCACTAACAATAAGTTGATTTGGAGAGCCATGATTTCTATCGTTGTGAAATAACATTGCTTAAAGAAAACAAAAGAAAGAATACAGTAACTTATGACAAAATTATACGCTTAAAGAAGAAATATATTATTGGATATTTGTCTATATTTCTGAGATGAATTGCTGTATTAATTAAATTGTTCAAAATGTTGACATTTACACGGCGTTGAAATGAGAAAAATCTATCCCGGTAATAGAAATAAAGAGTTCAGTTTAAAATGCCAATCACCTGAAGATAACCTGAAGATACACATCGACCAAAACGTCGTGAATATCGTAATAAAGATGATGACTACATTTTGAACAATGTAATTAATGTAAAGAAATTATTGGAATGTTACTGAAACATGAAAAGTTTTTTCATAGCTTTATATCCAAGTGGCAGTCACGGAAATTAAAACAAAAATAAGGAAAGATAGAATTTATCAACTTAAGACGTAAACAGCAAACAAGTATTTTAAAATATTTTAAGATCAGAAATAACAAAAAAGTAATAATCAACTGAAAGGGTGGTTTTACGAATGTAAACAGAGAGAAAAGATGAATGCACGTAAACCAGCAAGCTATCACCTATAATTAAAGTGCACAAATAGAAAAATATATTTGGGTAAAGAAATCAAGAAAATTGATTCCCCTAAAGGTAATATTTAGGGATAAATATAATTTTATAGTAGATGAATCTGATAATTACATACCTTGACTGAACTCATCAATTAACGTCTTAGAAGATCAGAATTAAAAGGTAGAAAAGGGTAGCCACCAGCCCCTGAGGCATGAAGTGAAAATATTGGACAAGGAGGAATACTGACTAGTTAAACGTCTAAAGAAGTCAGCGTGTATGTTGGACAATGAGGACCTCTTTAAGATAAAAACAATTACAACATGATAGCTACAAATAAAGAAAGACGAATATGAGCAGGTTTCAACAGAAGCAATGGCAATCAAAACATCGAAGGCAAGAAAAATAGCATCATTTAGAAGAGAAGTTTAGATTTATGACACGAAAATCATGCATGTAGAAAAAATGTTTATATCTAAGAATTCTTCTAACAGAGGTCGGAAAATTCAAAACCGAAATCCGAAAGTGCATTGGAATAGAGAATGTTGCCAAAATCTCAGCAAAAATTTTAAGAAATTTTAAAAATTATATTCAAAGAATAGTAATGAACTGTTGTGAAATATCGATGTATGGCAGCGAAAACTGCAGAATTTTCTTACAGATGAAGGAATGGGTTGAAGCAACTGAAATGTCGTTTTACAAAATCATATTGAGAATTCTATGCACTGAACATCAGAGCAACGACGATATTTCAAAGAAAATGAAAGCAAAAAGGTTTCTTATACTTAGAATCCGAAAGAGACAGTTGAAAGGCAGTTTGGAAATGTTGGCACTCACATGACACATAGAAGTAAGAGAAGCAATGTAAACAGGACATAACTTACCTAGCAAGCATGTGTAAATGGTTAGTAGAACGGGAATTTCGGGAGACCAAATGGGTTAAATAACGGGGAAGATTGGGTTCTATAGACTTAGTTGGCAACTAGTCTACTGCAGAATATAATGGCAACTTACTGCGGAAAATCCTCTACCCAGTCAGTCATGTCTGTTCCGAGGCATGATCGCTCAAGAGTGTATCACGTACCTCAATTAACTGACTAAATGACTGACTTTAAACAAGAGATTTTGAATACTGTGATTGCTCAAGTCAGGATGGTATACGACACGCAGAATAAGAAGTATGTCTGTTTAATATTTATATAGTACATGAATTGTCGTCTTATTTGGGAAAAAATGAAATTATCACTGACACCACATCTTAATAGATATATTTAAATAAAAATATCTTGAAATACTAGAGTTAATTTGTTCAACAAAACCACCATTGGTTTCAAGTATGGCTTGTGGATGACTTCAGAATTGTTTGAATTATTCTGAATATACTACATTTTGAAAGTGGTTTAATGCTGCCATAATCTTTGCCTTCGGTTTATCTTTAGAGTTACAAAGAATTGTGTTGGTTTCGCCCTCAACAGCGCTCCACACATAAAAGTCAAGAGGAATGCAGTTAGGTGTACAGTTGTTAAGCCAATATGTAGTACCAGAAATTGTCTGAATACTATGACTGGCTTTGCCTGCTTGTGTGACGGGGATTATTTATCAGACATAGCATCTCCCAGCAGCCAAAACCTTGATCTAAGAGAGTAGGGCTTTCTCTAGTGGCTGGATCTATCAACTCCTTTCGAATACTCTGAAATGTCGTATTACAGCTTTGACACAAATGCCAAGCAGAACTGCATGCCCTTTCCAAATTTCAGGCGGAGTCACTTGCGGTACGGCTCTTGTCTTCCCACAGATGGTTCCCAACTGACCGTACTATATTGTGCAGTACAGAAAATCAAAAACAAACAACGCGCATGTGTAAAGGGAAAAATATAAAATGGAGAGAATTTACCGATCCCAATATATATATATATATATATATATATATATATAGTGTATCTAGGCAGTTGATAATTTTCTAAACATATACTGTTAAAAATAACAATAAATGTTTATTATGTTTAATCATGTGCCGTTCTAAACCTCGTATTCTGGCTTTAATTTCACGTGAAAATAAAGACAAAAATTGTCCAACATGTGGATATTTTTTAATATTCTGGTTCTAATCATTCGGCTCACATGGGCCATCTTCGGAGAGGTTACAGGAACGTTAACATAAAGTCATCCACCATCAAAGGTGAAGCAACAATAATAGTCACCGAATGGCAGACGCAATTCGTAAATTTGTAATGCGGTTCTATGACGTCACACTGCCTGTGAGACAGAAATGTTAACAGAACCATATGTCTAAATGCAATGTAATGTCTTATGACCAAATTGGATTGTGATTTTATTAAGTGTGAGTTATTTTGATTTAATGTAGATGGCATCCAGTACCAACTAGCATTAACTCGTGTAACATCTCTGAAGATGGCTTATGTGCGTCGAAAGCTTAGAACTAGCATAATAAAAATATTTAAATATTAGACATTTGTTTTCTTTATTTTTACCTGAAATTGAAGTTAAAAGACGATGATTAGAACGGCTCATGATTAAGCATAATACGCATTCATTGTCTGTTATATTTAACAGTATATTTGTAGAATATATATATATATATATATATATATATATATATATATATATTTAGGTTTCATTAACAATGACCGATAAGGTATTATCATTAAGATTTTTTTTATATAGCATTGCTTGCCTTGTTGGCTGTTGGTTCATGTAATTTAAAAATTCTGTATTTAGGAAAGAATCTCTCTTTTATACAGGTTTAATTATTGATGATATTTGTTTTGAATTCTTCAGAGTACCTATGTTATAGAATAAGAAAAAAATAATGCTTAACGAGTTAGATTTTTGCAAATTCACGTGAAGATTATTTTCTATATTTTTATGGAATTTTTGTGAACGGTCTGCTGGATCTAGTGAGTGTAAAATCTACACTTGAATAAATATTAAAGACAGATTTCCATTGTGTTATTTTTTTCAATAGCTCAACTTATTTTTTTTTTTGCATTAACCTAATATTTGATTTATACCTGTCTGAAGTAATACCCTAAAGAGTTGTACTCATATGCGTCAGTGTGTTTTCGCATTTTTACACCTGATTTAATCATATCAATAGATATTACTTCTTTTAAGTCCATTATTTTTGCTTCTACTTTTTGCGGTGAAAATGGGTACTTTCTCATTAACTCCAATTCTTGAAGGACATTCTTGATAATTTTGCTTGTTTGTTGTTTTCTTTTAATTCTATTTCTGGCGTAATCGCGGAATAATATCCGCTTGATTTTGGAAAGGTCTTTAAGGTTAATTGCATGCTTTGATATGCAAAACATGTTTTATAAAAATGGCGACGAGAACGAATTCTTCTAAATATTTCCTTTGCCTTTAATCAAGACGTATTGAATATTTTGCATTTAATTCAGACTTACAGCATTCAACGTTTGATCATTTTTAAATATTCCTATTTAGATATGTAAAAGAAGGGGTGCGGACAAATAGTGTTCAAATTATTTCTTTTAAAGCTTACTTGTTTTCTTCCTCCCTCTGAATATGCTAAACTATTTCTTGTATTTGGAGTCACTGAAATGTTCTAAGCCGAAACACGACAAGAATTAATATTAAATTATAATGTTTGTTTTATTTAAGCTGAAGCAAATTGATTATTTTAAGGAAAATGGCAAAATATATTGAGATCTAATGTTAACAGGAAGACGTTGTTTGCGATTGCGCCTGTATTCTGAAGAGACAAGATACACAGAAGAAGAATTTATGTCTTAATAAATAAAATGACATTCAAAAATATTTTACAAAACTGTTTTAACATTCAATGCTGAGAGCTTTGCAAGTATTTATCTAACAATTATTAACAACTAAAAATATCTAAAACCAAGAACACAGGGTTCACTTTTTTACAAAACGCTTATCGATTTCGCGATCTCTTTTTGATAAAAGCGTCACACGCAATACAACTTTAACTTTATTTCCCTAATTGTGAAAACTCTTGCATTTTCTCTGAGGGGATATTTTCTCCTTAAAAGCTTTCAGTCTTGTTTGGAGTTGGACTGCAGTTCCACAGCGATAGTGCAGAGAAGAGGTCCAGACATGACTTTGTCATGACTTCCAGGCGAACATAGATCAATTAAACGTGACTTCTTGTGGAATGTTCCCATCGAGTAACGCCTTGAAACAAAAGCTAAACTTACTCGAACTTCACGGACATCATCTAACTGTCTACACCATATCTTAATGCGGGTAACGATTAGGTGCTGGATTGTTCTTTGAGTTTACAACGATGCATATTGTGTAGAAATAGCATATTTATACGGATATATGTTTGTGAGAGGCGAGCATTTAAAATAATTATTTATATTGCTATTTTTCTAAAACAAGCGAGAATGTTTTCTCTGTTGACGCAATAACTCTTCAAATCTCTTATCTTCCGCCATTCTACACAAACAAAATTATGTTGAAGAAACCTATGCTTATGAATTCGCACATGCTTAAATATATGTAGTATGTAAATGAAGCAGTTGAAATACCAGAGAACATTCTTAAACTTACTAAATACAATTAACTATCTTTGGTATATGAGATGAAATGTGGTAACCCCAAAATATTTTGTTTTTATTCGAAATCTTTTTCAAATAGATATTGCACTCCCTACCACACGAGAGTCACAACGGAGTCAGTTGAGTCAGCAAATTGATCTGGAATGTAATCACATAATTACATGACGCAGATTGACGACTTAAACTGATGGTCATAGTAGCTGAGATTAGGACATGCAGACTTTAGGCAACCGGATGAAAGGAAGTTACATAGTAAATCCGCTCAAGAGAGAAAAAATAAAAGAGTTTCTCACATGTTCAAGAGAAAAGAAATTCCTGAAGCTGCAAAGAAATACGTTGATTTAAACTGACGAAGTCTGAAATAATAAACAATAACTCATGAAAATTTAAGTGTTATTCTTCGGCTTTACAACAATAAAAAGATCTGCTTATTGACAGGACACAAAAAGAGCAAAAACGTTGATAATAGAAAATGAAATACTTCAAATATGAATGGAAGCCATAAGAGAAATCGTCTACGTCGTAAAAGTAAAAGCTTGAAATGCCGCAAATTTACAATTTAAAATGTAATCAGCTTGGGCGATCATGTCTCAAAAGAGACATGACTGACTGGGCAGAAGATTATCCCGCAGTAGGTTGCCATTGCTTTCTACGGTAGACTCGTTGCCTACCAAGGCTATAGAACCCAATCTGTTCTATTATTTAACCCATAACTGGAGGGGAGAGACGGATTGATACCTTTCCCAAGTGAATGCAATGAATTCAACTGGAATTCGAACTCGGTTCCCCAATTTCTCGTTCCAAGCCGATATCCACAAAAGGAAATATTGCAGTAGCTAGAAACTGGGAGGCGTTAGTAGTTTAATTTTCATAGCGCTCTCGAGGAAGCCAAATGAAAGGCGAATGTGGACTCTACGAATAATCAAACTTTTTACGTTGGAAAAGTATTAATCCATCCCTTCTCCCTCCATCTATGGGTTAAATATCAGAGCAGATTTGATTGTTCAGCCTTAGTTGACAGCTAGTCTAACACAGAATGTAATGTGTCAACCTACTGCAAAAAATAGTCTACTTAGTTAGTCATGTCTTGAAAGAGACATGATCGTCCAAGCGTGTATCCCATATGGATAACTGACTAAAAGCGGGAATGACACTAGTTCGCAGGAGTTACAGTGTATGAAAGTAAAAGAGAAGACCAAGAGTAGAAAGAATTCAGGAAAGGAAAAATGTGTAAGCAGATACAAGAAAACAGAAGATGATGATGAGTACAGGACTTAAATTTTTGATGATTTCAGTGATCAAAGAAGCACCGAAACGGAATGGTTTTCCACTTGTGGCGAGTGCGAGAAACAAAAATTTTGGAGTCGAAATGGCGGTTTCATTTAGCTATTTTGACAGTAAAAATGACTGACCTCGATGTCAATCCAGTAGCACGCTTAAATTCATGCGATCGAGACACCAGCGGCGAAAACACGTCAGACTAGCTGCCGTGAATATTTGTAGAAAAAACAGACAGAAACCACATCACGTCGATGAGAAAGTGTTTGAAATCGAGGTCTCTGGTCCAGATCGATTATATTGTAGATACTTCTTAGAACGTTGCCAAAAATCTCGATATCTCCAGCAGGAAAATCAGCCCAGATATGGCAGCTGTATTCAATGTACGGACGAATGATAGATCTTTTAAATGTGCAAAATAAATTTCTATGAGAAAAGTTTCTCGCAAAGCACAGCAATTCAACTTTCCTTGCGACAGTTTCAACTATTGATTCGATATATTCGCTTTTTACGACTGTGAGAAAACGTGAGGTTAAGAACGCGCAATATGCTTGCACTTTGGAGTCTAGCGATAGCTAAACTGGTGGCAAGGATAAAAGATTATCTATGATTGTTAACTTAAAGACACTTTGTTTTAGTGACGTTGAAGTTGACAGGCAAAATTATTTCCACTGTCAACAATTGAATGTTGTTTCCGGTTGGGAATCTCACTCTGTTTGTTCTGATGAAAGGGCTTCAGGCTCTACACGGAGTACTACACTGAGTGCCTGGAGAAGTTGTTGCTGTCCTGAGTAAAAAAATGTGGCTGTTGGAAAACTCGTTGACTTGCAACACAAAAAAGAGAAGCCAGTGATGGCTGGCAGACAATTTCAGACAATGTCAAACACCTAACTCAGTAAACTGCAATCTCCTTGGCTAATATGTATAGGGTGCTGTTGAGAGAAAGACGAACAAAACCTCCAAGGATGAATTGAAGACAAGGGGTATGGCAGCTTTCACCAACTTAAACAAGGAGACCGTCCAGAAAAGATGCATAAATTTCCAGTCTCGTCTGGAAACCGGAGTTGAAGCCAATGGCGATCTTATTGAATAAATTTACTCCTCAGTATTTCAAGATATCTTTGTTTAAGTTTGGTAAACATAGTTGTTAAAATAAAATACCAGTGTTATTTTTATTTTTGCGCAATTTAAAGGACAGCTTATCCATTCCATATTGAATTTAATTTACATTGTTGTACTCTTCTTCTTTTGCCATATTCACGAGGTTTGAGCCGTTTTACATTCCGATCTCCTTCAGGTGATTTGAATTTCAAAGCGTACTGTTTATTTCATCCAGTTTTCTTGACTGTTCTAGTTCCATGTGCTATAACTCTTCCAGATACATCAGTATCAATTACCTCCCTTTTAACTTAACCACACTAGTTTTTGTTCACATCTTCTGTAGCCAGGTATTGAAGTTTTTGAACTTTTTTCTTATAATCCTATTGCTCTAAGCAAGGCAGTTTAATGCCACTGTTGTGCAGGCAGTTACATAGGAGAAAAGTTATAAAAAAGAGAGACAGGTTATCGAGGGTTTCAGGTAGTGTGTGAGAGAAGGATGAGAATACTGATGAGAGTGGTGTTGACGGAGAAAGTAGCATGAGAGAGAGAGGATGCAGGTTAGTGAGATAGGAAATGACTATTGATTTACATTTAAATTCTTGGAGATTGTACTCTCGGGGAAGCACCTATACGGAAGGGATTTTCACAGGCGATAAGTGCGAGAAATGAAGTTGATGGAGTAGAATTTGCTTTTACATTTTATTAGTTTCACAGTGTAAATGTTGGGACCAGTTGCTAATCTAGTTGCTTGAGTAAATTGATATATATGGAGCACCAGTGAGCTAAGTTCATCGGAGCAGAAGCCGTGAAAATATTTGTAGAAAAGCCACAATGAGTCACATTGAGCCACATTGGTGAGAATGTGACTGTATCTGAGCTGCCAAGTCGGGATCGATCACATTACAGGTTCTCCGTTGGATTTTGTCAAGGACGGTGGATAGCAGGAGCACCCGACCAGATATGGCAGCAGTATTCAATGCATTGGTGGATGGTAGATTTCATAGGTACATGATTGTTTCAGACGAGAAAATCTTCCTGTCCCTATGCAAAGAACGGACCTTCTTAGCAGCAGATTTAGCTATGGATTCGATATAATCATTTCAGTTAAGTCACTGGATTCACTCAGGGCTTTTTTTCTACTCAGCCAAGTCTTGTTGGCTAAAACATACTTATTCTTTCTTGTCTTGGATTCAAAAACTGACTTGGCAGACCGGCTGCAGCCGCTCTCACACCGGCGTGATGTAGCCTCCCTGTGCCTCTTCTACAAGTACTTTCATGGCTTCTGCTCCGATGAGCTTAGATCACTGGTGCCGCCTAAGCACGAATTTACACGAGATACTAGATTAGCAACTAGGTCCCACCCTTTTACAGTTAAACAAATAAGATGTAACCGTAAATTCTACTCCAACAGCTTCTTTTCTCGCGCTTCCCGCCTGTGGAACTCCCTTCCACAAGTCTGCTCTCCCGACAGTTACAATCTCCAGGTGTTTAAATGTAGGGTCAATAGACACCTCCTATCACACTAACTCCCAACTATTCTCACAACACTCTCATCTACCCAACCCTCATTCTCGGTATCCTCACCCGCCTATCACCCACCCTATGTTATTTCCTATATTTAACCAGCCTTTCTCCACTCTGCATAGCCCCCTGCACAGTAGTGGCAGTGACATGCCTTGCTCGGGGTGAAACGCTTATAAAAAAAAAAAAAAAAAAAAAAAAGATAGAATCAATTGACTAATTCCCTTTATTATCACATTTCCAAGCTTGTGAAAATTTGACTCATTACAGTTGGTTTTCCTACTTTTGTTTTGCATATATATTCTTTACTTAATATTATTTTGCACTGCTTTTGGTTATTGTGTTTATTGGAAATGTTGCCAGTTCTGTTTGTTAGACATTTTTGCCTGTTGTACTAACAATGGTTAATTACACTGCAGGTCACCACTTTGCAATCGACATTATTATTACTGATTCTCTTAAACTTGCTGTTATTCAAGGATAGAAAGAACATTCTGTTTAGTTATTTAACACATTGGTAGTAGGGAGATTGTTGACTATCATAGAAAATTATAAGATTTGATGATATGTCTTGACGAGTGGGCCGAACAAATTTCCGTGTACAAAACTTCAGAATAGTGCGCTGAATATAACAATCAACAAAGTTAATAATTTTATATTTGAAATAATACATACAAACATATATATATATGTGTGTGTGTTTGTAAGTGTGTGTGTGTGTGTGTGAGTAGTGTTTTAATTTTTTATATATTTATGGTGTAAAGCGTATCTATGCCGTACTACAGAGACTTCCACACTGGGATCACCATGCATCGTTTGAAGTGAACTTCATAAAAAGTTTGCGATTATTGAAGAAGAAAAATTAAACAAAAATAAATCCAGATTTTAAAAATCAAGATACATACATTAACCAATATTAATCCTTCGACATAACACTGACGTCTGAGACATTTCCCAGTAGATTTCGGTATTTGAGCCAACAGAAATGTGGTTCTTCTGGGAAATTCTGAGAATAGTGTTGACAGAGCATGCAAACTGAGTAAACTACATTATGAATTTGTGTAAATATATGGTCGAAAAAGGAATGGAAAACAGAAAAACACATATTGCTAAAAGCAACAAAAGGCAGGAAGTTGTGGAGAGCTATGATCACTGCGGTTTTTGAGGGATACGTCACATAATGGAAAAAGAGGATTAATAAAAAGTGATTTTGCCTTAAAATAAATGAAAATTAATTATTTTTCGTGGATTGCCACAATGTGAGATAAATTGTTGTTTATCAACACAGGAATTGAAAGTAGGTAAATCGCATTCGATCGTTGTGTTCATTTGGCACGAATTAACATGTTAAAATATGAATCCACTACCATATGCTATGTTGTATCGCGAGATAAACAACAAATGACTCATTGAACATGTGCCGACTTTTGATGAAGAGAGTATTTGATTAGGCACTTTAGACAACCAGTCTTCCAGAACGGTCTTACCTCCGAGGCATAAGTAGAATTGAAGTGGAATTAGGCGCGTTGTCAGCTTTGGGAAGCGTCGAACATAAAAGGATTATAAGTTATTCGTGTTCTTTCATGAGATAGTACGAGTGACGAATAGTTTGTTTCTACAGAATCAAATCAGATTATGAAAATGGGCGAAGTGCATTGTTAATTTAATATTGGACTTTACAAACATGAGTAAGGTAACAGAATATTCTAGAATCTCCCAAATGCGTTATATTTTTTCTTTAAAATGCGAAGCCAGTTCTGGTGATGACAAAATTAGGGCCTTGATTTCACAAGCCACAATGAAACATCAAAGGATATGGTTGCAGTTAGGACACCTCGCTTTTCATTTCAAATGCATTTTGTATATTAACTCGATCTCTTCATTAGTGTTGAATGCATAAATTTCCATTTATTTACTGATGCGCACAAAGGAAGTACCATATTACCATAATGAAGTTTTGTTGTCATACGTTAGCTTAATAGAATATCTAAACTTATTTATAAATGGAAGTTTCTGTGTGTATGTGCGTGTGTGTCTGTGTCTGTGTGTGTGTGTTTGTTACTTATAGACGCCGAAACGGCTGAACCGATTTTCTTGAAAGTTTACACAGTTGTACAATAAGCGTCTGTGAGTGTTCGTAGCTAGGTTTTGTATCGAGGTACACCGGTTAAATATCTAAAACCGATAATCGAAAAAATCGTGTTATAGAAGGAGGGGTCCGATTTTAATCAAGTTTTATACACTCATAGGCAAAGGCATAAGAAACGATATTCAGAAGTTTCAAGGTTGCAGTTCTTACAATAGTGCAGAAAATCGATAATATATATATATATATATATATATAATGAAATATTTTGAACATTATTTTTACCGATACTCGTATTTAAGTAGATATTCTGTTTTTAATTAAACAGTATTTTACATTTATATCTACCGGCCTGATTATTTTACGATAAATTTTATTGCGAAAATGTGTGCTATCCCGCAGGATTCGAACCTACAACCCCTATTTACATAGGGGAAGTTACCAATAGCCTCTTGTTCAGACGAGGTTATATAAGTATGATAAATTGTCGGTTGCTTATAACCAAGTTTCGTTAATATATATATATATATATATATATATATATATATAAAAGCCAAGATTTTTGTGTGTGTGTCTGTTTATCTGTCAGTATGTCCTTCATAGAAATCCACAATTTTTATCCGATTCTCACCAAACTTCACACAAATATTCTTTAGGCTGAGTCTGAGCTCGAGGACCATAGAGTATTTTTAAAGATTTCATTGTACCCGAGCAACACCGGGCTATATTGCTAGCATATATATATATATATATATATATATATATATCATGTTGTCATTATATATATTTATATATATGCGCAAATAATGTTGTCATTATATATATATATATATATATATATATATATATATATATATATATATCCTCCAGGCTAAACGCCGTTTTTATCATGCCTGTATAACAGAATTTTCGATCCATCGTAAACAAACATATCTGCTCTGAAATGTATCGTAATATCAGCAAATGTAAACATGTTACGGAAATCAACGAATTTTAACGAAATTGGTTATAAGCAACCGACAATTTGAAATGAATTGTTTGAACCTTATTTTTTATCGATACTCGTATTTAAGAAGAAAATCTGTTTTTAATGAAACAGTATTATATATTCATTTCTACATTTTGGGCCTGATTATTTACGTTAAATATTTATTACGAAAATGTGTGCCATTCGGCAGGATTCGAACCTGCGGCCCTTATCTATATAGAGGAAGCTACCATTTGATAAATAATGTTCCTATTTTCACGTCGCAATAAAAGCAATGCTATTGTTTATCTCAACTCTGTCGACAACAGCACATAAATATTTGTATGATCATACGCCTTTATCAGCGCAGTGAATCAGAAAACTGCATTCCTACATTATTTATTCAAACGCTTCTAAATTGCCTTTTTACCATATAAATTGCTCTGTATGTAGCTGCAATTATTTAATACAAAATATAGTCTGACAATAAAAACAAACATCTTGCATTTTAAAAGAAAATTCATTCTAAATCATTTTCTTTATTACCTCAGTATTATATGCTCCCATTAAGCATTGAGTATTAAATATGTCATCGTCCTTCAGTGAATAAATGAAATTTGGAATTATATGACATCTATACTGTTGTGGGATTTCCCCCTTTGTATATGATAATGAACTCGACTGAATATACATATATTCCCACTATAGAGAAACAGCAGTAAATAGAATTCGTAGAGATCCGTTAGAGTTATCGTGTGTATCGGAACTGATATGTACGTTACCGAGAGATACCGAAGTTACCAGGAGACTACCGCATCAGAAATCAGACTAGCTCTGAGCTCTTCTCAGCTAGAATAATATACACGGATATACAATTTTCAACGAGTTCACTTCAAGACTTGTATATCTTTATTTATTACTAATATTATTTCTGGAATTACAAACCTGCGTGTAAGTTTGTATATTAACTTCAATATAACCTACTTTTCTATCTCTATATCTGTTTTGTTGTTCATTATTTTGTGCAGTCAGTTCCTCACCGGAATCTATAGCATATGCCCTTGTCCAAATTAACTGAAAAACAAAAAAACAATTAATTAAGAATTTCAAAACTTCACTGATCCTATATACGTTGTCCATTAGGGTTGTATTTTATCTTCCGACCGCATTTTTATTTACGTTTTGGACTGATGGAGCCAGTTTGTTTCTTTCCTTTGACGACACGCCTGGCAGTTGAAAGCTGACAACAACAATATCCACAATCTTTCGGAAAAGCTTGTTAGTGTGACCGTGCAACGTTACATATTTTGTGCAAATTACATCCATTGCAGACAATGGCCGTAGAACAAATGATCGACAGTCAAGACAATAGTGTCTGAGTGTGATGAAAATATGATGGAATCATGGATGAGGCAATATTTTTTAAAAGCAGACAAATTTCATCATACAACCCGAAAATAGGTTCATATTAATGCAAATCACTGCAAATAATTTGATAAAAATATATAAATCGATTACACTCTGTCACTTCACTTAGTCTGAAACTTTCCCCTTAGTGAAAGCAAAGAAACTAAATCAGTTGTTTTTGTTAATTTGCACAAGGGTTTGAATACGTTGGTGTTAGTTTCAATCATAATCCCATATTCGCGGATATAAAGGAAACACAACTGATCATTTAGCGAAAGCAAAGAAACTAAATCAGTTGATTTACTTCATTTGCACAAGGTTTTGTATAGGTTGGTGTTAGTTTCACTCATGATCCCTTATTCACGTATATAGAGGAAACACAACTGATCATTTAGCGAAAGCAAATAAACTGAATCAGTTGTTTTACTTAATATGCACAAGAGTTTGTATACGTAGGCGTTAGTTCCAATCATAATTCTTATTCGCGTATATAAAGGAAACACAAATGATTTTTGCTTAGAACCATAAAATGAGATTTGAAATTTCTTCAGCATATAATGACAAAAAATATTTAGCCAATTCCTGGCTCATACTGAAATTAAAAGTAGGGCAGACGAATGCAATGAATAACATAATGTGCTTGTTTCAGCTGATCGGGAAGTAGGAATAAAAGCAAATATACTAATTTATTTCAGCGCTACACAGAGCAGGAATCTTTAGAAAAACATTGCACGATATAACGAATAATAATAATAATAATAATAATAATAATTGATATGGCTTGTCCAGCGGATTGTAACATAGCAATCAAGGAATTTGAAAAACTGTCAAAATATAAAGACCTGGAAATTGAAATAGAAAAAATGTGGAAATTGAAAACAAGAGTTGTGCCAGTTATAGTAGGTGCACTTGGAATGATAAAAAATGGAACAAAACAACACATTGAAAGAATCCCTGGAAACCCCAGCTTAAGAGATATACAAAAAATTGTCTTATTAAGTACAGCCCACACACTAAGGAAAACTTTATCTATGTAATGCTAGGGATGATAGGGAAGATAGAAAAACATGAAATGGAGCCATAACAACACGCCACTACCTGCCTTAGGTCTCCCCGCAGACTTGGTTGGTAGTGAGACCAAAGCAGAAATCGAAATATGATGAAAAATGACATAATAATAATAATGATTTAATGAGTAAAATAGCAAGTCTTTAAAAAACATTGTTTGCTATGATGTTCTATAAATTTAAATTAAATTAAATTAAAAAAATATCATACTGCGTGTAATTTTTTTTTGTTAAAGTAATTTTCCAAACAAATCATCTCATCCTAATTACACTTTTGATGATTTTGCGACATTAAACAAAAGGTTGAGTCTCTAATTCTCTATCAATATTGTTATCAATATACTCAACAACATTAAATGCAGGGAGTTGCAAAATTAAATTTTCGCCTATCATATTTGAAAGAAATTGGTGGTGAGTGATAATAACGTCTCCGAAAAAAGCGTATAGTTAGGTACATCACAGAGAACTGTTAGAACTGTAAGTTAACCATGACATAACATATACTGTCATCAGACAGCCTGCATATCGATAAATAATGCCTTCAATATGTTTACAAAAATTGAAAGGTTTATATAAATGGTTTGTCTTTATCACCGGAGTCATTCAATCTAAACAGTAAGGACAATTCTGAGAGAACGATGATGAAGAAGAAGGAGGAGGAGGAGGAGGAGAAAGAGAAGACGAAGAAGAAGGAGGCGGAGGTGGAGGAGGAGGAGAAAGAGAAGAAGAAAAAAAGAAGAAAAAGAAAAAGAAGAAGAAGAAGCCTGCATGCGAATAAAAAATGTGTTTTTGATTTTGAGTTTTGTTTAACGGCATATCAACCTCTCTTAGTTTTTTAATGCAAAAAACTTGGGTTTTAAGTTATTTTTTAAATGTTCGGTTAGAGTAAGATGGTTGATTTAGTCAGATGCTTATGAAGATTTTTTTATTTATTTTTTTTATAAAACTGAAGATGTCTTCTAGTTTTATATTCAAAACAGTATCGCCGGTATTATTATTTTCTTTCAAAAATTTATGATGACACTAATTTTTTTCTTAAAAAATGTATTATACCAATAATTTTTTTCTTCAAAAATGTGTTATGGTAATAATTTATTTTCTTCATAAATGTATTGTTAGTAATACGTTTTATTCAAAAATATATTGTTGGTAATATTTTCACTTCAAAAAATGCATATTTTTCTATAAAAGTTTTTTTTTTTATTTCGTAGTGTTTTGGCTCCTGTTCGGGATTAACTATTTGCCTATAGCTGGAACCGTAACAGGTCTTATCATTCCGTGTCTGGGTGGACCTGGAAAAACAGCAATTAAGAGATGGTTCCTTGCTTCTCACAACCTCTCAATCAGAAACTTTACTGCCGGATGCATTTTACCATCATACCCAGAAACGAATAGAAAATCAGTTCAACACATATACAGAAATAGAAATCATTGTAAACCAAGCAAGTATACGTTTTTTTACTTAACTTACTTAGATTCATTATTGGCACCTAGAATCTTAGCCGCATAAGATATCCGGATGACTCAGTGTTGATAGCAGCCACATAAAAGAAATTACTCATTCTCCAGAAGTTAATGACGGAAACAGATAAGAAATGATTAAACATCAACTGGACGAAGAAAAAATTCATGTTTGTTACTTAATGGAGGAGACAAAAATAAGAACTGAAAATCGGAAATACAAAAATCAAGCAAGTACAAAATGTAAATATTTGGGGAATGTTTCAATAGAGAACAGAAAATAGAACACCGAAATACTAAGTCCTATTTGAATAGACAAATATGCATTAGGCAGAGTTGTGGTGCAGTGGATATCGACTCGGAACGACAAATCGGCGTGCTGAGTTCGAATTCCAGTTGAATTCCTTGCATTCACTTATGTACAAATACCCTTGGGAAAGGTATTAATCCGTCTATTCCCTCAATTATAGGTTAAATAATAGGACAGGTTGGGCTTTATAGCCTTGGCTGGCAACCAATCTACCGCAGAAAGCAATGGCAACCTACTGCGGGATAAACTTCTGCCCTTTCAGTCATGCCTTTTTCGAGACATAATCGACCTAAGCGTGTATGGTACTTAACTGACTGATTAAGAAACAAAAACGTTGTTTGAAACAAAGAAAATAATATTGAAATGTTTTATGATATTTCTTTTTTGTAGGTCTGTATTTGCTGCACTAGCTATACAAAGATGTGTGGGATGTTTCGGCCATGCCTGGTACAAGGCCACTTCCAAACATAGCCGACAATCCCCGCATTTAAAGGTATTATCAGGTTACTGAAAAAAAGTGAAATTTTGCTTGCTTTTAATGTTATAACTTTTTTGTGAGAAGAAAAAATTTCATTTAGAAAATGCATGTAGTTTTGTACTTAAAATTGTTCAAAGAGAAATGTAAGTATTAAATCTGACCCACAGAAGTTTAGAATTCATGTTTGATAGTGGCAGAATGTAAAGGTTTGTGTTCCTAGCCCTTTTTGATAGGTTGGCGACAGGTTGAAAAAGAAGGAAAAACGAATAAAGATTTGTACTTAGCGCGTACTGTTGTTGTTGTTGTTGTTGTTGTTGTTGTTTGCTTTGGTGGCGTGCAGTGAAAATGAAGAACAGCAAATTGTAAGTAAAGGCGTAACGTGACCGAGTCAGGTTGAAGTTTCTTCCTTACATTGTGAAGTGCTGTTTTGACCGGTCAAGGAACGTTTTAGTCGTTTGAATACGATTTCCCGGGTGTGCTATTTTACTTTGTGTGTTTTAGTTGAGTTTTTCCAAAATGCTTTTAGTCGTTTGGATCCGATCTGTTCGATGATATAGGATTTGTATTCTATAGATGAAGAAGAGAATAGAAACATGACGACGATTTAATTGACCGATTATCTAATGAGATATTAGAGAAAATGGAAATAAAAAGGAATCTTATATTTAATACTAGCTGTATAGCCTGGTGTTGCGCGGTTGTAATGAAAGCTGTAAAACCAATCCATGGTCCTGTAGCAGACATTTTGTACGTCGGCACGAAAGACTAAAATGCAATAGCTGTTTCTAGTGAAAGAGAAACCGTAGTTTGAAAAAAAAATGAATGGATGTAATCAAATTTGGATTTCAGGTATCAATGACTGAGAACTTCAATTATACCTACTTAGAGCAAAACCCAAAGTAAAAAACATAATAAAAGGGCTTAAAACCTGATTTTGATCACACCCGATAGGATATCGGGATATTGATTTTCAATATCGAAATCAAATAAGTCATTCAAGGTTAAACTAATCTAAGTCTATGAAAACGTATCGTACCCAACGGGAGAAAATGAGCCATATTCATGGTTGAATATCGGTTTTTGATCAGAGTAGATAGAATATCGGAGGTATCTTTTTCCGATATCGGGGAAAATAAGTTGTCTGGGAATATCTACTAATGTTTGAGACTAAAAACTATAATTTTACCAACTTAGAGCAAATTCTGCAGCAAGAACCACGGTAAAAGAGCTGAAATACTGATCTTGATCACACCTGATCGGATATCGAGGTATCGATTTCCGATATCAGGGGAAAATCGTTAAAAATAAGTAGCCTGACCTGGCCGGAAGCCTAAAGAATATTTGTGTGAAGTTTGGTGAGAATCGGATAAAAATTGTGGATTTGTATAAAGGTCAGACTGGCAGACACACACACACACACACACACACACACACACACACATACACACACAAACATCTTGCCATTTATATATATAGATCAAGAAAATTGACAGTTGAAATCTTTGTCACATGATGAAGAAAAAGTCTTGGAAATTTTGATGCGGGATACATTGAAAGCAAGAGCGACAGCGTAAAATAATGCAACAGATACATATTGAGATTGAGTAAGTTAATTGTAGAATAAAGTTTAGATGAAATACCAAAAGGCAAACTTTATTAAGAGATATCAAGATCAGGAAGATGTAGAAGTCCACATCCTGATGAGATACGGAAATTAAGAAGTAAAACAACAAATATTGTTAAGGGTTGAAAAGTACAGAGTTGTTTCGAACCATGATCGCCCACATCCTGAAAGGAACAACACATAAAGCTCGAAGAACGATTGATTATTATGCTTAAATTTACCCGCCGTTATTGATACATGTTAGTTTATTTTTTATCTAAATCCGTGAAGATATTGCTTAATTAATGGAATGTTATTGCTTGAACTGCGTATAATTCTGACCCAGGTTTGATCGAAAGTAAAAAGATTTGGTAATTAGATAAATGTCCTTTCATATTTCCCATATTTCAAGTATACACCGCTTACTCACATAAATAGAAGAAACTAATTAAGTTAAATCGTAACGAAAGCAAAGGGCAAGTAATCGATACGTCACGACCAAGCGAGTTGTCCGGGGAAATCTTATTAAAAAGGAATAAATACGGAGAAATCGCACTCAAACCCTCGTGTAAAAATGCATTAGCAATGTTCTTGCAGACAATCTTAGGATACCAAACCCAATACCGATGTAAATTGAGTACTTGATATAGATTTTTTGTTCTTAAAGGATAAATCAAGAAAAACATTAGCCGAAAATACTGGAACAAAATTAGTGATTATTAATGACAGATAGAACAGAACCAGAAGAATATATTGTTGTGGGATCTCCCCCTTTTCCATGATAATAGACTCGACTCGAGTATACATATACTCCTGCCATAATAAGATACGTAAGTATTGGGACTGATCCGTAAGTTACCGAACGATCCCGAAGTTACACAAAGAATACCCCGTCCATAATCATAGTATCTCTGAGCTCCACACAACCAGAATAGTATTACACGGATATACTAATTCCAGCACGGTTTCACTTCAAAGACTTTTATATATATATATATATATATATATATATATATATATATATATATATATTAGTCATCCACATACAAGCCCGTTTCGGTGTATCACAGCTCATCAGCGTGGCTACACATATCCACTACTTGCTTCAGGATCGAAACTCGACCGATTTGGTGTCAGTCGGAGTCTCTACTCCCTAAGTCATTGGCGTATGGCATCAGAGAAAGGAAATTTTAACGTCTTGTATATAAGCAGTGTATACCGAGAGAACTCAATTCATTTCTGAAGAGTCAAGCATATAGCCGAAATGGAAACTGTTTTTAAAATTTTCTTCTCCAGAGAGCTCAATCGTAATGAGAGCATAATAATTATATATATATATATATACATATATATATATATATATATATATTCGTTATTAATCGTATTCCTGGATTACTAACCTGCGTTCCAATTGAAACTTTACGTTAAATATAACCTATTTTTCTATCTCAAATATCTGTTTTGTTGTTCATTACTTTTTGTGATACCTCAACCTGAATCTACAACATATATATTATTTAATTAAAATCTTATGTAAATTTTACTGAAATAGTTTTGTAAAAATTTATGTATTTGGTTGATGTATAAGTTTCAATCATATTAGTTATAAAGTCAATTCATTCATATAAATTACTATGTTTAATATCAAATCAATATATCATATTGCAATCTGAATCCGTGCGTTTAGATTACTAAATCGCTAATAAAACAGTATAATATGCAAAAACAAAGGCCCAAACCAAAATAAAAAAAAAACATTTTCCATCAAAATGTTCATATCACTTATTAAGAAGAAAGATCAAATTATTTTTATTATTAAATAAAATAATGAATCCTTTCTAATACGTTAGAAATTTTCGTAGAATATTTGGTTTGAATTGAGTTAGTGGTAATCAACTCGTCACTAACGTTTATAATGGAAAACATAATATTGCATAACTCAGTTTTTTTTTCCAGTGACAAACACATTAAGTTTGAAATACTTGTCAAAAATCAAATAATTGCCAGATTTTAATGAAACTTTCAGGACTTATTCGAAAATAAATAAATGAAATTAATTTTAAAATTGTTATTTTGAAATTTTTATTTTGAAACAAATTTCGGTAAAAATATTTTTCATTACCTCTGTTACCCCACTCAACGTAAATTCATGAAATTTCAAAAAAATAAATTCTGTAAGAAATTCTTTCTTCCAGAATTTTTTTTTATTAGATAAACGCAGCAGTCTTTACGGAGTGTATATCATGTATTCTCATTAAAAACCATTTTACCGAAAATCTGCTCCAAATAGTAAAATAAACTTGCAATAAAACTATGATATTATTTAATTAGACAAACATTTAATTGCTGTAATAAATAACATAAATGCCAGATATTATAATCTGAAGAAAAAATTCAATTAATAATGAAATTTTAAAATAATTGTTTTCATTTTTGTTTTTTTAATTATAATAATGAATAGCGCTTTAAAAATATTTTTTAAATATTTCCAATTCTTGTAGACGTTAGTTTAATACAAATCATCCAGCCATCGTACTTTAAAAATAATTTTCGTTTTCTTTTTTGTGTGTGCATTTTAATTATTTTTGTATGGTAATTTTTATATGTAAATTAAAAGGTCGTTTGTTTCAACGTTATTCCCCTTTACTGGAAAAAATTGTACAATTATGGCATTTGTGATAGCCATACGCTTATCTTATCTCGATCTGTTTACACATTTCAATTAAGGTTTATAACTTAAAAAGATCAACTCTATGTTTAAAAATAGTTTTATACTAAATTTCATGCTATAAATAAGTAATACATATGTAAATCAGAATAATTTAACTTTAAATTTGAAAAGTTTTAAAAATTCATGTGTCACAGATGTGTATTTTTCCTAGAATTTTAAAACTGTCATATCTGTAAATCGCTAAACATTGGACTAAAAATTCAAAAATAAAAAAGTAAAAATCTTACATTTCAATCAATATAATTTTTGTTTAAAACACAGCATAGTATTTTCCTTACTGGAGATAGTATATTTAATCATTTAGCTTAAATTAAAACCTAAGTAAAATTTTCAAAAAAACTTTTTTATTTTAAAAAATTCAGTTTAAAATTTAGATATCGAAAATGAGTGGAGGTACCTAAAGATTACATAGTAAACACTTTCGTAAAAGAATTTTAAGCGGGTTTGAACCTGGTGCGAAATTTAAGAATATTTTGATGTATGAGTGGAACAATGGATAATTGTTCTGATTTGTTAATTGGGCAGCCAGTTTCTGTCGAGTTTGTTATATTCACTGACGTGCAAATAGTTAGGGCAAAGTATAAAACCGCGCTTCTCCACCAGGTCTGTATTAATTAGTGAAATTTCAGTCATTATACTGTTATTATCTACATAAAAGTTTCTACAATCTAAATATGTTTTCTCAAATAGTTTCAAATGGGTTGATAAGCTGTAAAAACTAATCATTCAGTCAACCGAAATAATCGTCATGTACAAAACGTAACACTTCTTTTCTTGTTTATATAGATTTGTTTTGAAACAATATCATTTCCCAGTTTTTTTAGCTAAATATATCTTTCAAAAATCATGCAAAGTATTGCGTTGGCGAAAGATTTTGTTCTTAACTAGAAAATGTATTTGCTAAAACGAGCAATTATTTTTGGCCAACCGATTATTAAAAATAATTGCTGGAGACAAACAAAATACATCAGTATGAATCTACTATGTAAGAACTAATCAATTAAAAGCCAGTCAACGTTAGTAAATTTCTCAGAAGAAGTCGATTCCCTTAATCAACAGAAATTTTTCTACTAATGAATGTTTGTAATTAAATGAACAGAACATGTGAATAACAAAGAAGTTTTATGTTCATTACTAGCAGTATAGCCCAGCGTTACTCGGTTATAATAAAAGCTTTAAAACTAATCCATGGTCCTGGAGCTCAGACTCCTTGGACATTGGCATGAAAGACTAAAAAGAATTAGTTGTTTCCAGTTAAAGCAAAACCGTAGACTGAAGAAAAATGAATGGATGTAAGTCAAATTTTGATTTCCTGCTATCGATATCAAATAAGTCTTTTTCGTCATAAACTGAATTTTGAAGGCTAAATAAGTCTTCAAAGTAAATGGTATCATCGCTGAGACTAAGAACTACAATTATACCTACTTAGAGCCAAACCCGAAGCAAAAACTAAAATAGAAGTGCTGAAAAAATACAGACATACAGGCAGATAAACAGACACACACACAAACATCTTGCCTTTTATATATATATATATATATATATATATATATCATCGATTTTCTGCACTATTGTTAGAACTGCAACCTTGAAACTTCTGCATATCATTTTTTATGTCTTTATCTATGAGTGTATGAAATCGGAGCATTCCTTCTATAAACGGATTTTTTCGATTAACGATTTTCGATATTTATCGGGTGTACCTCGACACAAGTCCTATCTAAAAACACTGGCAGACGCTTATAGTACAACTATGTAAATTTTCACGAAAATCGGTTCAGCCGTTTAGGAGTCTATAAGTAACGGACACACACACATACACACAAACAAAGTTCCATTTATAAATAAGTTTAGATTAGAACACATACAGTGGCCAAAGAAAAATATTTTAGCCAGGAGATATAAAGTGCATTCAATTTCAAAATTCAATGACTTAATTCCAACTCGAAATAAAAAGATAGTGTTTGAAACTAGTATGGTGTAGGTCATCCATTTGCTAGTTTCAGTGCTTGTACTCGATTTTTCATGGATTTAATCAAGTTATCAACAATCGTTTTATCCATATTTTGCCACCCCTTTAGCCAAGTTTCTTTTAGGATTGCCACTGACGCCATTTTATTTGCGCGCTCTCAAGATATCTTCAGGGTGATTCTAAACGTGCTCTATTAGATTCAAGTCAGACTATCCATGTCAGAGACGATATCTTCCCGGCCGTTTCTACTTTGCTTGTATGACGTAGACATTCTTGTCAGTCTGGTTGGCTTCAAATAATAAATGTAGTCTTTTCTCTAATATTCGATATCTTGGACCATTAAACCGCTCGTCAACCATAATCAGCTCAGATTACCCTCCAAATCGGACAGCGCCTTACACCATTGCTCTAATCCCTCCATAAACTTGTCTCGAATTTGAATATTGGCAGAATTTGTTTTAATCTAAACAAACTACATGCTGCCAAAATTAATAATCTTTCCTATCAAATTATCTTGGCCAATTCATACGCGTTTTCTTGATAACCTCTGAAAACAAGGGCTTCTTTCTTGCGACTATTCTTTCATAACATGTCTCTTTATCGTCTTTCTTACCACATATTACTGCTGCCATTTATGGTCAGGTGCCCCTGCCGTTCTCCTCAGTGTTCATGACAAGCTCCAAAGGAGAGTCTGTAATGTGATAGGTACTGATCTGGCGACTCGACTGCAGCCACTTCCCCATCGTAGAAATGTGGCCTCCCTTTGTCTCTTCTATAAATATTTTCATGGCTTCTGCTCGGACAAGCTTAAGTCACTGATGCCTCCTCAACAGGTGTTTACTCGTGCAACCAGACTGGCAACTGGGTCCCACCCATTCACAGTCAGGTTAGCCAAATGCAGACGACAATTCTACTCCTGCAGCTTCCTCTCTCGCACTTCCCGCCTGTGGAACTCACTCCCGTATTCTTGCTTTCCTGATGGCTCCAACCTCCAGAAATTTAAATGCAGTCAATACTCATCTACTAACCACTGGCCTCTAGCTCTCTCTCCTCCCCTGTATAACCTTCCCTTTCTCTCCACCTATGTATCTGTCATCGCACCTGCTTTCTCAGCTTTCTATTGTTCCTTTCTAACTAGTTTGTACTCCTCACACTTTTCTAATTAATCTTTTTACATTTATGTAACCCCCTACGCATCAGTGGCGTTTCCGCCTTGCTCGGTGTGAAATGATTAAAAAAAAAATATGGCGACATTTTCATGCTATTGGTGACATGTTTCACGAAACCTGACGACACTTTCTGATGGCTTCTCTTTTAAGCGCCCTTTTCTTTCTCTCAGACAAGATGATTTGTTTTCTTGAAGTTTGTTCTACACGACAATGACATTCATCACTATATCTGTTGACAAAATTATTAACCGCTTGACGACTAACCTGGAAAAACCTAGCATTTTCTCTAATTGACTGGCCGCTCTAAATGCAGACTAGTGTTAGTCCTCGTTAAAATTCACCAATTTCCTTAATTCCACGAACATTCATTGCAAAATATGACTCAACTATCATTTATAGATGAGAATAGTATGGTAGTAACACGGTATTGTTTTTTACATAATCCAAAATTGCTTTAGTCATTAGCGACTAAAACTTATCATATCCCATTGTAAATAATAGGGTTAATGATTGCCGTAATAGCACATCGGGAATTTAATACGCAACGAATATAGTGAATCTTAGAAAAGTATGCCCATGCAGCAAGTAAACTAATGAACGAGTTTGTATAGATGCTTGTCAAAGTATGGTAAAAACGGAATGAAAATTGTTAATGGTTGTGTAAAGCAACCGAAGATGTGGAGATATTTAGTCGCTCACGTTCTGACCGAGACGATGCATTAAAGAAATAGTAATAACTAAAATATATTCCCGATGTAGCGTGTTAGATAAAAATATCCGATTCCTGGTGATTTAATATAATGATTCTGATAAAATCCATCCGGACAGTGCAAATAATTTTTTTTTTGAGAACCATTTAAGGTGTGACCTTAGAAGTTGTTCCGAGTTTTTCCATGATTTTATTCAGTTAGGATTCACATTAAATGCAGTGTAACCCGGATTTAATAAAGTTGTCGGGACCGGATACGAATTCTCTAATATCCGGGTTCTCTTATATTCGGGTTTGGTCTATTTCATATACATTACCACAGGCTCTAATTTGGCATCATAGAAAATATCTCTTATATCATTGTTTATCTTATATCAGGGTCTCTTATATACGGGTTATACTGTATATCTAATTTTAATCCAGAAAATCTAAGTACAGGATTGACTATGTCTTCATGCTTTAACATTACACACAAGGGTTTGATATTTGCGGGTTAGTAAATCTATTTATGCTACAGTTGGGGTGGATGGTCATTGACTCTGAAGAGTTTATCCTCCCTTTAAGAGCTTTTTTTTTCACTGAGATTTCACCTTCATCCACTAGCATCTGTGTGATTGGGGAGGGTTAGTGGACGACATTTCGACCACTGAAATATTGAATTCACTGTTATTCGTTATCTAGGCCGGTAGCCAATCAAATCTATAAAATCCTGACTGACCTGAACGGTAAAAATCCATCTCTTCTCCACACTGGAGTGGTGAGAACAGATAGATTTTAACCTTCGCCGAATTCGTACTCGTTTCACCGACTCCACAATCTGTGCAGCCATCTTGTGCTTCATATGTATATTTTATACAAACGACGACTATTCCTATATAAAGACTTAGAAATAACTTAGATAATTGCTTAAAGGCTAAGTGCAGATCAATTCAAATGGATAACACGTCTCTTTTTTCGGAACATTTCTTATGAATTATGACCTATAAATTGTCGAAGCATCAAGTAAACTTCTAAGATTCTCAAATTATGTTTCAAATGATGGTACTAGATTACCCATTATTAATCTATTAATTTTCGCTTTGTTTTTTTTATAAATTTGTAGTCTATCTTGTATATGAAAATAAAGCACGTGGCACGGGTGTCATTTGCGTGGTTTCAGAAGGTTACTGAAGACTGAAAATTATTTGGTAGCATGATATTATGTAATATAACAATCTGGCCCCACCCGAGGAAGGTTGATGCAAGCGATGGTGTTTCCCGTCGGTGAAGGGGTCGGCGAACGACAAGACAGGTGTTTGAGAAATACATCCTGTCGGGGCCTGGAGCGGATGTCGTTTGACCTTATTTCCGACAGCGGCGGAAATGACTACGGAGGCAAATAGAACAGGTGTCTCTTGGCATTACGTGGGCGTTGCGTGGGCGAGGCAAAATCGGAAGGAAAGTCCCGTTTCTAGAAGACTATAAAAAGACCTCGACACACGGCTTCGCCAGCAGAGAACGGCCAGTGGAAGCAGAGAAACACCACAGACAAGACTACACTCCCGTCGACCCATTCTATGTGCGCTCTCACCCTCCCATTCTCTGTTCCACACGGGTTCGTCGTCAAGAATAAAAATATAACCTTATATTTTTATATATGCGTGTTCTCGTTATTTTGTCGTCGTATGGCGATATATAACAATTAATTTGATATTAAGCACTAAAAGATCTGGCAATATTTTTAGCTTTCGGAATGCTGCTACTAAGTGAAACCAGTAAAAATTTCCACGACATAAAAAGCTTCTAAAACTTACAAATGGAATTGAGTTTGGGATCAAAATCTTCTTATATCTGTTCACGTTATGCTAACACTTTCGATTTCAGTAGCGAAATCTATTTGTAAGAAAAAAGCTAGATTTGTTCTATATAGGAGCATCTATAGATCAAGCACGATCGTGTAAAGTGGAATTGATGATTGTGTACAGAGTGGAAACAAAAGCTGACTTTGATGAACATTAGTGAAAGAAAGACGGGTGCAGCTTTAGGCCAAATCGACAACATTCTTATTTTGTAACTTCTAATTCTCTTCATAAATATATATTTATTTTTGTGGTGCCATTATCGTTTCATCACTCCTGAGTCGGAGAATAAAAGATTATTAAAAATGGCCTCCTTGTTGCAGAGTATTTTTTCATAATGAAACAATCATCATAGATAAAAATAGACTTCATGTCTCACCATTGTATCTTACATTGTACCATTTAACAGTGTAAAGTATATTTAGTTCTTATTTTCCTATATTTAGAGGTTATGTACTTGAATAAGATATAGTCAATCAAGTAGTTTCTAAATCCTAGATTTTCTAGATTAAAATTAGATGTGTTTTATGTTCTTCTAGTTTTAAATTAATAAGAGATCATATTCATTATATTTTTAAAATTACTATTGATAGATGCCCAAAGACATATTTGTTTATACTTCTGAGATGAGGTATCATTTACAATATTTGCACTAGTCGGACTATTGTCCTCATCTTTGATGTCATTTGTACGACATTTCAGACGTTGTATGCTCCGACCGTCTTCAGGTGCTTAAAATTCCCGAAATAAGAAAAAAAACAGTGTGGGTTCGTCAAAGACACTGGAACAAGGAACGCCATATTTCTGATTACAATCCTCTCCGAAAGGACAATACAAATGTAGAAGGGTGTGTACCTATATATCGATTATACAAAGGACTTTGAGAAAATACGGCACAGATAATTGATGGAGATGCTCAGCAGCCTCGAGATATTTGTAGAAGACATAAGAGTAATCAAGAATCTCTACTGGAAGCAAACCGCCTGCATACTGACAGGTTACAATTTCAGCAGATATACAAACATAGAACGGGGCGTAAGAAAAGGATGTGTCTTTTCACCAGATCTATTCAAATTTGACAGCGAGACTATTCTGAGGACCCTAGATTTTATGCCAAAATTTGTCATCGGAGGCCACAATTTGAAAGAAAATAGTACGGGGATGATACAGTGTTGAATGCAGACCCGGAAAGGAAACTACAAGACCTCCTACAGAAGGTAGCTGAAGAGAGTGACAAGAAAGGACGACAAATAAACTGCAAAAAACCTGAATTCATGCTCATCAGCAAAAAGAGCAGTCCAAATTGTCAAATACAGGTGGCGTATATTAAAATCAAGCAGATACAAAAGCTTAAATACCGAGGAAATGTTCTATCAAGAAAGAAAATGTGACACAGCGATCCGAATGCGAATTTGTATAGAGGCATTTCAGAAGCTCAGTAGAGTATTAAGAAAAATGAAAATTTTGCTAGAAACAAAGAAGGAGTACTGGATTGCTATGTGATGTCTGTTCCTCACTATGGCAGTGAATGCTGAACAATATCATCAAAGATGAAGGAAAAACTTGAAATGTGGTTCTACAAAAGGATGATACGAATATCATGGATCAAACATGTGAGCAATTATGGTGTTCTGGAAAGAACTGAAACGAAAAGGAAATTGATACTGAGCGTCAGGAAGAGACGTCTATGTTTTTGGGACATGCAATGATGAAGGGCGGCTTGGTGTAAGTCAGAGGAAAACAGCATGTAGCGTACTTGACTGGCCTGAACAAATGGATTGCAGAACGGTGGCTGCGAGTTGTAACAGAAGAAAGAGTGCTAAGTGCTACCAAATATAAGGAGATGTGAAAGGCCATGATTGCCTACTTCCTGAAAGGACAATATAAATAGAAAAAATAAATATACACTGTCTAATAAATTTAATCATCTTCTTTTGCAAACTAGGAATATTTTTCTGTAAGTCTTGTATAGGTTACACAAATTATCATTATATTATACCAACTTACGAGCGATTTATCCGAACAAAATGGTGTTATACACGATATGAACAATCACCAAAATAAGATTAGTTATATTGTTCATCAGAAATTACAACAAAATAGTGCATAAATGACAACATGATTAATTATCTTTTAAGTCAATAATCAATAACAAGCGTAAATCGGTTAGAAATAATTGTAGATTTTGAAATTATTAAATTCCAATCCATTTTTAAAAATTGTTACACACACACACACACACACACACACACACACACACATATATATATATATATATATAGAGAGAGAGAGAGAGAGTCATCCTCAGACCGATCTGTTTCTCTGTATTACAGTTCATCAATACGGTTAGACATTCCATTGAAACCCGACCGAAAATACATATATGTTAGGGTTTTCGTCTTGGGTTTTATTTTTTCTGATGAGTGCTTGACTTTTCGTTCATGTACTTTGTTGTTTTTCTTTCTTTGCTTCCCCTTTTTATCCCTCCGAGTTTGTTCTCGGTGTGTTATACAAGACGATTTAAATTATAGCTTGATTAATACTAGTTTTACTATATGTATAGTCGTTGCGAAAGTTAATATTATTATTATTATATATTATTATATACTATATATATATATATATATATATATATATATATATATAGTATATATAATATATATAATATATATTGTCTTCCGCAGACAGATCTGTTTCGCTGTATCACAGCTTATCAGTACGGTTAGACTCCGATTGCTTTTTAACCCAAGATTGAAACCCGACCGAACTGACGTCAGACGGCGGTTCTACCTCTGGGCTATGGGCGTTCGGTGGAAGAAGGCAGACGTTTTAGCGCATATATTATCATTATACGCGTCCAATATATATATATATATATATATATATATATATATATATATATATATATGTGTGTGTGTGTGTGTATGTTTGTGTGTGTGTATGTGAGTGTAGAATTGTTCATTGAAATTACCACCCAACGACAACAGTCTGTTTTCTGCTTACATATATAATTGTCAGGCCTGATAATTTATACAACATCAAAAGCTGTTTACTTCAATGTCCACTTTTATATTTACATTCACCCTAACCTTCCTGGCATTTTAATCTTATATATATATGTATATATATATATATATTTATATATTTATATGCTTGTGTCTGTGCGTAGGCAGCACGCTTTACTTGAATCATGTTTATTTTCATGTTACAAAAAACTGGAGTGACTGTAATTCGTTATGGAGAGTGTCGTCTGATGTCTAGACGGACGTTCTTCTCTGCCAGGTGAAGATTTGTAAAGGAAATATCGGAAATCCTATGTTACGTTCCGAGTAATTTTGGCTTCGTCAATTTTTGGCATATAGTAAAAACATGTTTGCAGTCTTAGCTAGCAAACCTCATCTTAATTTCAGATTTAGTCTATTAGCAAAATAGACACCATTCACCCTCTCTTTCGACTGACATTTGTTGTAAGCTACGAAAAATAACGGAAAATAATTATTATAGCAATTTGATTCAGATGTCTACATCTGACAACAAATGACTTATTCGAAACCAGAAGAAAGTCATCAAATGTTCATGAGTCATTTTCTCTCTGTTCTGTTTCAGAGAACAGGTTTTTATATATATATATATATATATATATATATATATATATATATATATATGAGATTTGAATGGGAAGTCATAGATAATAAATGATTGCACTGTATTAGTGATAAAAAATTATTATTATTATCATTATTACTAATGCTATGAATCTTGATTTAGAGAACTATACATACAAAATTAAAAAGCTATGCCGCAATCTTAGTTAGAATATGATCGTATATATATATATATATATATATATATATATATATATGTAGTTTCAATGAAAGTAACGCATGAAAGGTTTCAGTTTCAGTATCACTTTTTTTTATAGACAGCCTATGACTCTTTTTGTCCAACCTCATATATTATCCTACTCACGGTAACCTGCCGAATTATTTCATATATTAATATAAATATTAAGAGTGATTTAAATGTCCTTGAATATGGCATGGTATTTTTACCGACGGCCGTGTTTATATATTTAAAAAATAAGCAACTGACTCTCCGCTTTGATTTTTACGAACAATCATGTCTGGGATTTTCAGATGATGGCTGAATTGCAAACATTCTAGTGAGTGTTGGTTCCGTTGTAAAAATTCATTGCTTTTTAACGAAACAATTTGTAGAACATCCATACGTACTCAAGCTACTAAAAGACCAACAGTACTGCTGCGATATCTGGTTGGGTCCTGCTGCTATTCCTCTCGGGATCTTGAAAAAATCCAAAGGAGGATCATCAACGCAATCGATCCCGATTTATCAGCTCGTCTTGAGTCACTTTCTCACCGACGGGATGCACACTTCTTCTGACTTTTCTACAAATATATCCACGGTTCTCTCACCAGTTTCTTTCGCTAGTGTCCTGATTACATGAATTTAATCATTCTACTTGATTGGCATTATACTGTCAGTACAGGCAAATATAACCACCACTTCTTTATCAGGTATTTTCTTGCATTTTACGCCTGTGGAACTCCTTTTCGTATAATTGCTTCCCTGATAATTACAATCGCGAAAAGTTTAAATGCAACGTCAATTGCCGTCTTCTATCTCGTTCATTTTCATCTTTCTTTTATGCTTTTTCCGACATCCACTGTAACGTTTTCTTTTTCCTTTTTTTCTTAACGTAAACCCCTGCAAACCAGTGAGTGTCCTGATATGCTTGTAGTGAAATGGTTATAAAAAATGTTCTGTTAACCAATCTCAACTATGGAATTATACAAAAAACCTCTCTGAACAAACGAAACAAATGTTTGAGTTAAGTACGTCTCCTGTCTAATTAAAACAATTATCTGATGAAAACTAACTCGATTTCTCAGGAGCATTCAGGTAGCTGTGCTAGTATTTGGTGTAAACACTATGCATGTATGAACCAATGATGTCATGTATTAACGGTTCAGGCTGGTGGTTTGTGGGGGAATATATGTGGAATATTTTTGGCATAGATTGGGTGTTTTCTTTACAAAAAATGATCGTTCCATTTTACAGACTGTCTAGTCATTGACGGACCATTTACTTCAAGATATCTGTACGGTGCTGCCAAATTTTGATAGCCTCTTTCAGTAGAGCAAACCAATAAAAAAATTAGCTGCAAATTGATTAAATAAGTTTTCTGTGTCAGGGTCTCCTTCAGAGTAACCAAATCTCAGCCTCAGAGACCACCTATAGCGTGTAAAGAGAATCCATCTAGTTGAATTTTTAGATGTCGTCATAAGAGACTGCAATCTAGATTTCCAAAGACCTTGTCCCCGGACATCGATGAATATATGCAAAGCAAAAGTAAGATTAAATATAACTCGGAATCTGACAGAATTACTGGATAAAAATTAATTTAGTTAGAACTTGGAAACAATTCGTCGTCTTCCTTGAATTCGGTGTACCATAAATTATTCTAAAGTTGTATTCAATTCAAATGCAGCTTTAGACTGATTAATTTCTGAATTGACACAAATATATAAATATCAAATTTTCTTTCTTTTTTTCTTCATATCTCATTCTCTGATGATTTTTCAGAAAATTAATATGGTCCTTGACATGACGGTAAACTGCATCCGAGAGCAAGGCCTCTGATTGGGAGGTTGTGAGGAGCATGGAACCACGTCTTAATTGTCGTTGTTCCAAGGTCCAGCTTGACTCGGAGTGGTAGCACCTGTTAGTGGGGTCCCAGCTATGGGAAAATAGTTAACCCTCAAACTAGGGTTAAAAAAGACTATGAAAGTATAAGAATACACATTTATAGAAAAATATATACTTTTTAAGAAAAAAATATGATAAACAATACATTTTCGAAGAAATGATTATCATAAAACATTTTTGAAGGAAAAAAAATATTCAGCAAAACATTTTTGAATACAAAATTAGAAGACATTTTCAGTTTTGTAAGATAAAAATTAATAAAAACAAAACATTGTCATTAAAATCTGACTAAATCAATCTTCTCTCTATAAAAATATGAAAAACAATATTTTCAAAACCCACCTTTTTGGCAATGAATAACCCACAGACGTTGATATGCCGTTAAACAAAACTCAAACAAACTCAAACTCAATAAAATTAATACATTTTAGATTAATAAACGTTTCATATTTGTTCATTATCATATCATTACTAGATGTGTATAATTAATAAATTAATTCTGGAGCCAAAATACAAAGATTATCATTAATAGAAGCAATATTTTTTTTACTTTTATTTGCTGAAAATTCGGAATATTTTTTTCATTTTGTTCATGTACATGATACATCTTGTATTTTGCCTTGTTTATCATTTCTTTTATTCTTCTTCGAGGAAGCCATTTTTATGTCTCATTAACGCCTGCTACTTTTAACGACGCTTTTTTTCATATTCTTAGATCGTTGATCAATATTTATCTTTGTATATTGGTGACTTCAAATATGTAATAAAAAAGAAAATCGTTAACGGCATAGTGTTTCTGCTTTACGTATGGAAATACTTATTTTGATTCTTTCCATTTCAAATTGCATATGTCCCCCAAATTTCAAGTTGCCATGGTAACAGTGACGTCAACACATCACCATTTACGAAAGTACATTGCCATTGTAAAGTCTATAACAGCATTCAAACTCAGATATTCTAATCTTCTCAGAGTATTGCATTATACCATATTCTTACAACAATACCCGTCATTCCTGCTGGGTCAGCTGATTTAAATCGCTTCAGCATCCTGCGGCTAAAGCTAGAAAAAAAGAGAGTGCGTGTTTGGAGCTAGTTTGTTCCTTTTGTATGACTTTATACAATGCTACAGAGCGTTTGAGAAAGTTCTCTGGCAGATAAGATGGCGTAATCCCATTACTTTTAGAAACTATCATCATATTATTTATTTTATATAACGTGAGTCATCAAGAGATGGGCGAATATAATTTTGCAGAACATTATACTCCATTTTGATCAAAGCAATGTCTAAACCTTTTATCAGAAATCTATGTCTGAGCCCTGCCTTTTATTCACTCAAATTTGATATTTGCTTTGGCTGCTCATTATTTCAGTATGCCATATGCGTTTGAATAACTTTTTCCTCATTATGTATCACAGACATTCCATCTGATATTTCTACTATATAAAATAAAGAGGCCTCGTTGTTCAAATGTTATGTCTTTGTTATTGTCAAAATCCTTGTGTAAACTACATATCTGTAGCATCTTCATCTATGGGAAGATTTCCCAGTGTTTACTGATATATAGGATTTAATATTACAGAGCAGTTCAGGATTATTTTGCTAGTTCTAACAAAACTTTCCTATTTCATGATACGTTGGTCAACGTAGAGAATACTTCTAATGCTAATCGCAGGCGCCCTCAGATTTCTGTGTAATATTTTCACAGTGTGTCTATAAAACACACATAGACGTATAAATAAATAAATATCAAACGCCGAAACTTCTGTTTTTATAATGTTGCTAGTGTATTTCTTCCGAAAACAAATGACGGCAAAACATTTCAGAAGATTATTCGCTGTTTCTTCACGGATTATCGACTTTGGCCGTGATTAAATAGAATATATATATATATATATATATATATATATATATATATATATATATATATATATATCTGTAAATTCAGTCAAAACTTAGTGTTGAAATAGCCATTTTCAACATGTCTATTGAGTCATTCATTCTTCGACCACTTATAAACAAAGAAGGAAAAGGAAAAATTCTAAACACAGAGGTTAGCTTAGATAAAGGAAGGGATTGGGATTTAGTTTTATTTGGGATATGCATAGGGAAAGAATTTTACAGTAATTTCCTCTTTGGTAGTGAGAGGTATGTCACTTGACCCTTGGGTAGGTGGTAGGTGGTGGGGAATTAACAGATTGATAAACTTTTTTAAAACATTTTCTTGGGATTAATTAGGAGAATAGGATAATTATTGTAATGTATGCTTATATCTGTAGTGACACATACTTATGACCTCCCTTTTTTATTTAGGAGTATATTTTGGACTTGAAATTTGAAAATTTTAACTTTTACTGTCAAACATAGATAAACATTACATCTCACCATATTATATATATATATATATATATATATATCATTCTTGTCACGCAACTATAAAGAAAAAGAAGCAATAGTGAGGAAGCGTCGGTCCAGTTCATTAATTTTAGTACCAGTTATAAAACTTTACTACCGGTTATTAGAGCAGTTGTCGCATGTTTACCCCTAAATAGCCTTATTATTATTATTATGTCATCTTTCATCATATTTCGATTTCTGCTTTGGTCTCACTACCAACCAAGTCTGCGGGGAGACCTAATGCAGGTCGTGGCATGTTGTTATGACTCCATTTCATGTTTTTTCTATCTTCCCTATCATCCCTAGCATTACATAGATAAAGTTGTCCTTAGTGTGTGGGCTGTACTTAATAAGACAATTTTTTGTATATCTCTTAAGCTCGGGTTTCCAGGGATTCTTTCAATGTGTTGTTTTGTTCCATTTTTTATCATTCCAAGTGCACCTACTATCACTGGCACAACTCTTGTTTTCAATTTCCACATTTTTTCTATTTCAATTTCCAGGTCTTTATATTTTGACAGTTTTTCAAATTCCTCGATTGCTATGTTACAATCCGCTGGACAAGCCATATCAATTAATAGACAAGTTTTCTCCTGATGGTTTTTAACAATAATGTCCGGCCTGTTTGCTTCAATTTTTCTGTCTGTGTAGATGGTGTAATCCCATAGAATGGTTACATCTTCTTTTTCTGTAACCGGTGCTGGGTGATGTTCATACCAGTGTTTGTTTACAGCTTTTCCATAATGTTTGCACATTGCCCAATGTAAATATTGCCCAACTCTATCGTGGCGATTTTTATATTCGTTTGGGGCAAGCACAGAACAGGCTGAGATTAGGTGGTCTATTGTTTCTTGGTGTTTATCACAAAACCTGCATTTTGGATCCATATTATTATGCATAATATTTGCCTGAAAGTTTCTAGTGAAAAGACTTTGGTCTTGTGCTGCAAGTATAAAGCCTTCAGTTTCAGACTTTAATCCAGATGCACGTAACCATCGATGAGTATTAACTTTGTCAACATTGGATTTATTGGCACGTTCTGGATATTGGCCATGCAGAGGTTTGTCTTGCCAGCGCTGTTTCATCTGTCCAAGAGCTTTATCTTTGGCTTTCATTTTCATGTTTTTTGCCGCAATAGTTGGTTCTTGGCTTCTGTTTTGCTTTTCTATAGAATCTACTAACTGTAAATCTTGTTTGTATTTACTGCCTTCTTTTATTATTGAATATTTTTTCTTTCTTTCTTCATGTTGCCTTACTAATTGTATCATCCAATCCTTTGTTGTTTCTATGTATGTTAGTAAGCCAATAGTTGTTGTCTTGTATGACAATTCCAGCTGAATAAGACCTCTTCCACCTTCTTTACGGGATATGTATAGACGGTCTACATCAGATGATACATCTTATGCTTAGAAAGAAGCTTTCTTGTTTTAGCGTCCATTCGCCTGATGTCGTTTAGAGTCCAGTTTAAGATGTTAAAGCTATATTGAACAACTGGGATTGCAAGGCTATTAATGGCCATAACTCTGTTCTGTGAATTTAATTCAGTTTTTACTATCATTCGAAGCCTTCTATAGTACTCTTTACGCACTATTTCTTTCATTTTTTTATGGTGAATGTTTTCGCTCTCATTTACACCTAGGTATTTATAAGCTTCTTCTGGTTTCAATTCTTTTATTGTTACAGCAGGGTCTAAGCTAATTGAGGATGTTTCTTGTATTGATCCACGTAAAACTGTAGCTTTAGCACATTTATTCAAATTAAATTTAATTCCAATGTCTTCGCTGAAGCATTTTACAGTTTGCAGAAGACCTTACAGCTCATTATCATTCTTAGCATATAACTTTAAGTCATCCATGTAAAATAGATGGCTTATTTTCTTTTGGCCTATTTTATAACCACATTCTGTCTTATTAAGTTGACTGGTTAGTGCTATTAATGATATGAAGAATAGTAAGGGAGATAAAGAATCACCTTGAAATATACCTCTTTTGATGTTTATTTCATCAGACTTATCGGTTCCATTTATATGATTGAGGTAAAGGGTTGTTTTCCATATAGACATGCACTGTTTGATGAAATTGATGATGACGGGCGATATCTTGTATATATTTAAAGTCTTTAAAATGACGGGTGATATTTTGTATATATTTAAAGTCTTTAAAATCCAGGAATGTGGCACACTATCGAATGCCTTATTATTATTATTATTATTATTATTATTATTATTATTATTATTATGTCATTTTTCATCATATTTCGATTTCTGCTTTGGTCTCACTACCAACCAAGTCTGCGGGGTGACCTAAGGCAGGTAGTGGCGTGTTGTTATGACTCCATTTCATGTTTTTCTATCTTCCCTATCATCCCCAGCATTACATAGATAACGTTTTCCTTAGTGTGTGGGCTGTACTTAATAAGACAATTTTTTGTATATCTCTTAAGCTCGGGTTTCCAGGGATTCTTTCAATGTGTTGTTTTGTTCCATTTTTTATCATTCCAAGTGCACCTACTATCACTGGTACAACTTTTGTTTTCAATTTCCACATTTTTTCTATTTCAATTTCCAGGTCTTTATATTTTGACAGTTTTTCAAATTCCTTGGTTGCTATGTTACAATCCGCTGGACAAGCCATATCAATTAATAGACAAGTTTTCTCCTGATGGTTTTAACAATAATGTCTGGCCTGTTTGCTTCAATTTTTCTGTCTGTGTAGATGGTGTAATCCCACAGAATGGTTACATCTTCTATTTCTGTAATAGGTGCTGGATGATGTTCATACCAGTGTTTGTTTACAGCTTTTCCATAATGTTTGCACATTGCCCAATGTTATTATTATTATTATTATTATTATTATTATTATTATTATTATTATTATTATCACTGTTATTGTTATTATTATTATTATTATTATTATTATTATTATTATTATTATCACTGTTATTATTATTTTGAAATCATTATGTCGTATTTAAAGAATACCGTTTGAGAAACGTGCGCTACCATGTCGTACTGGAACCAACTTTTCTGAGTAATTTGCCAAAATGATTCTTGCTGTTTACTCATGTTGAATAACTACCTGCGATATAGTGATGTTAATAGAACCAGTTTTGTGATTTCTACGAGGTTTGACAAACTCAAGCAAATTGTCTGCATCAGATTCTGCATAAAAGTGGCAAATCTGCTACCAAGAATTTCGATATATATTAATTTTTGTAAAATTCGCGCATTTCAATATATTGACTCTCCTTGCATGAACAGTCGAACGATCAGGCAATACGCGAATGTTTGTAAAATTCATTTTGTGATTAATTAACACAATTAAAGCGAACACATATTCTCGGCACCTGAATATTTGCAATTATTTGTGAAAATGTTTCTGTAGAAGTAGAATTTCGCAAGAAATAAAAATATTCATACTTTAAAAATACACTTAACATATTACTCACATTTTAAAATTTTAAGGTGAAATTATTTCTACATCAGAGCTTATTTAAAGTTATTTCCTTTCGTTGTCTACCATTTCATTAGAACCAAAGGAAAAAGTTTTAAATGTGTCGGAAATATCAATCTTACTATATCTTTGTGATGTTCGAATGAATAGCAGGAAAACTGTGTTTTATAGACTATGTTGCCAACCAGTGTTTTACAGAAATAATTAGCAACCTACTGTGGAAAAATATTCACTCTCTTCCAACATGCCTTGAGCTAGTATTGAAGAGTAGACTCATGAATATGACATTTGAATAATTGCATGCTGATGCATACATTGAATCAAGCTATGTAAACAATTTTTTAAAATTAATCCCAAAACGATGATGATACTAATAAAAGGCAAAATTACAGAAACCTTTGAAAAACTCTGTAAACACCTACGTAAGCCCTGAAAATGGAAAATGACAAAGAAAGGAAGGAGAAAGAACTCATAGACAAGGTAGAAAATGAAAGCGGGTAATAATTGGTAAAATTGATTTGTTTCTTTTTATGGCCTATGAATCTTTTAAGGTAATTTTCATGGCGGCATCATCGACAATCTGAATGAACTCTTCCAGCCATTACTTATACCTCCGCTCACAAGAGGTGAGAGGGGGTAGCCTGAGGAGAGTTCCCTCAGAGCGGTTCGAAATCAGCCGAGAGTCGGTCTACGAACACTGCTACCTTAACGACCATTACGAGTCCCAGTTCTAAGGCCAAGGGTCGAATCATAGTATTCCACACTAACTCGTATTATCGGTACTACTAACAAAGTTTCAAGTATTGTATTCTTACCGTATCCAATATATATTCGTTATTACGTATTTTGTTGTTTTTGCGTTATACTTACTGGACCTTTAACCCGGCCTACAACAGTAATTTAAAGCCAGAAAATATTGTTTGATTGTAAGAACTTGTTTATATATAATAATATTTTACTGTTATATGCATAGATTATTTTACAGACACAAGTTAAAGCATTGAAATTATAGCTGGGGAGAAATGATTTAATATATTTCTCAAGGTCATTGGCGCGTAAATAAATATAATGAACCCTACTGGAATTAGATCTTGTCTCTCTGATGTCCACTTCAATGTTTACAATATATTTTATTCCCAAGTGATCAGATATCTAGCTACTTACCAGGCTTAATTTTACTTAACCACATTGATCATATGAAAACCGTTATTCAACGTGATGACTGCAAGACTAATGTGTAGAAAAGACTTAACATCAAGTTTATGAAGAGAGAATGTATAGTTATCAGTAAGAAAAAAAAACACCCAAGTTGTGAACTACTAATTTGACATGTTAAAATCAATGAAGTATGTAATATTAATAACTGGGAAATCTTTTAGCACATTGACGGAAAATTGGACACCGAAACCAGAAGATGAATTAGAATAGGTCAAGCATTTTTACAAAAGTCAAACTGCGTATTAAAAATTACATTATAAATTTCAAAATTTCATTAGAAACAAAGAAAAGAGATTCAAATGTCTAGAAAATATCAATTTTACTATATCCGTGATATTTGACAATTTTATTACGCATTAGGGAGACATTTCAGGCAACAGAGATGTGTATTTTCCGATGGGTGTTGAAAATTTTATAAACAGTTCATGTGAACAACGAGTGAAATTGAAATGAAAAGGTAGAAATACTTCGAAAATGGAAGAAATATTTAAAATTTCTTGCATATATAAGGAGAAAAGATTGCTTGGAGAATTTTATTTTCCCAAGATATATATAGAGCAGGGAAAAACGGCGACAAACAATTGCACAATTCTACTCCTGCAGCTTCTTCTCTCGAACTTCCCGTCTTTGGAACTCGCTTCCATATTCTTACTTTCCTGACGGCTACAACCTCCAGGAATTTAAATGCAATGTCAATACTCATCTATTAACCACTTGTCTCTAGTTCTTTCACCACCCCGTATATCCTTTCCTTTCTCTCCACCTTTGCAACTGTCATTACTTCTGTATTCCCATCCTTCCAATGTTCCTTTCTAACTGGTTCGTCTTCCTCTTCACTCTCTTCTACTTAATATTTTTACTCTTATGTAGCCCCCTGCACATCAGTGGCGTTACCGCCTTGCTCGAGGTGATACGATTAATAAAAAGGTTTGAAGTTACAGTAAAACGACAATCGATTCACAGTCCTAAAAATTATGAGACTGACGAGAAGCATAAGTACATACAATCTGAAAGAACACTGCCATAAAAGAAAATAATCTTATGGTTTGTTGTCAGATTTCTTTATCACGTAATGAATAAATGTTTTTTGGTGTGGTAAAATTATGTCATTTTAATTTCTTAAACGTTAAAACTTTGTTAACTAGTGTAGTAATAAATTTTCGTTCTAATTATCTCCCCTTATGTAACACTTCATATCTACATATATAAAAGTCATCAGCCTGACGCCATTTTAGTATTGCTTATCAAACTAAATAAATCTTTCCGTGCAAATATTTATTTCAGTTAAATTCATTACAGAAAGTATATTGCATCATACCATTTGTTGCTAATTTCAATATATTATGCCATTATAAATTTTAGATATCTGTTTTCTCATCAGAATAATTCATGTTATCATAGACGTATCATTCCGACTTCTCCGTCTTAAAAAATCGATGAAAATGTTAATATGTAATTATACATAATCACACATACATGCACAAATACAATAATATGTTTAACTAATAAAAATAAGAAAAATTATAGATATTCGTCGTTATTTTCTAAGAGAATTCTATTCTTTATAATTCCAATTTCCTTTTTGTGATTAAGTTTCAATAGGCATGCATGAAATATTAAATATATTATGAAGTCTGCCAATGAATAAATTTAACAGTTTTTATTTTGGTTTGAAAATATCATATGTGGAATTTTAATTTTTTTATGAATGTTATAAAAATGTTTATTTTCTCGTTTTCTTAAATTCTACTTCCATTTTAATGGTGAATAACTAGTATCTGATTATGAATACCTGCTAGGACAGTTGTCCAATCCTTGTTGCAGAGGACTGCTCAGACACGTTTATGTTTAGATTATTTACATTGTTCAGACAATTGTCCTCATTTTTATTGCCATTTCTACGATGTTTCGGTCGTTGCACGCTTCTTCTTCAGAGGCTAGAAATTTGGAAAGAAACCCTTTATTACTATCAATGGGGTATCCCGTTCTAATTCCATGTGCAATGATAATTCTGGTGGGCATGTAGTTATCTTCTGGTAGCTTAACTCTCTTGGTCACCACTGATGTAGCCTGGTATACAACTCACAAATTTTGGTTCAATCATTGGAACGTCTATATCCACTGTGTCATGGGACCTTAAAAACATCAGAATGTAAACTTCTGGAAATTATTAGTTTAATTATTTAGTTAACATTTTTTCCAGAGCTTATATTATAGCACGACCTCTGGCTGCGTTCAGTCAACCTCCCTGATCGTTGGCCGATTTTGTTCACGTTGTGTTGTTGATCACGGATTAGCCAAAACAGGACCGCTTATTATCACTTAACGAGGCTGATCTAGGCATGTGAGGGATTAGTATATGATGACAACCAGATTCAAGCCCGCATACCCACGGTGTAGATTTATATATGTATATTTATTTTAGCAGTATAGCCCGGCGTTGCTCGAGTGTAATGAAAGATTTAAAACTAATCCACGGTCCTGGAGTTCAGACTCTTTGGACGTTGGGATAAAAAACTAAAACGCCATAGTTTTTTCCAGTTAAAGCGAAACCTTAGACTGAAAGAAAAATGAATGGATGTAAGTCAAATTTTGATTTCCTCGTATCGATATCAAATAAGTCTTTTTCGTCGTAAACTGAATTTTGAAGGCAAAATAAGTCCTCTGAGTAAATGCTATCATGGTTGAGACCCAGGACTACAATTATACCAACTTAGAGCCAAAACGAAGCAAAAACTAAAATAAGAGGGCTGAAAAAATACAGACATACTGGCAGATACACATACACACACACAAACAGCTTGCATTATATATATATATATTATCGATTTTCTGCACTATTGTAAGAACTGCAACCTTGAAACTTCAGAATATCGATTCTTATGTCTCTGTCTATGGGTGTATCAAATTTGATTAAAATCGGACCACTCCTTCTATAACACGATTTTTTCGATTATCGATTTTCGATATTTATCGGGGGTACCTCGACACAAAATCTAGCTAGAAACACTCGCAGACGCTTATAGTACAAGTGTATAAATTTTCAAGAACATCGGTTCAGCCGTTTCAGAGTCTATAGGTAACGGACACACACACATACACACAGAGACAAAGTTCTATTTTTAAATAAGTTCATATATATCGAATAATTACAAGATTACAAGCAAGTCAAAATAAGTGGTGGTTAACAAAATACGACACAAAGAATTGATGGAGATGCTAGGCAGCCTCGACATTTTCGGGAAAGACATGAGAATAATCAAGAATCTCTACTGGCAGCAAACAGCCTGCATACGGACAGGCAACGATCTCAGTATATAAACAAAGGTAGAAAAAGGCGTAAGACAAGGATGTGTCTTTTCACCGGATTTGTTCAACCTATACAGCGAGAATGTTTTGAGGACCCTAGATGACACGCCAGGATTTGTTATTGGAGGCCACAACCAGAACAACATAAGGTATGCGGACGATACAGTGCTGATTGCGGACACGGAAAGGAAACTACAAGACCTCATACAGAAAGTAGTAGTGGAGAGTGACAAGAAGGGACTGCAAATAAACTTTAAGAAAACTGAGTGCATGGTCATCAGCAAAAGATACAACCCAAAATGCCAAATACAGGTGGGGGATAACAGAATCAAACAAGTACAAAAATTTAAGTATCTAGGAAGTGTTCTAACAGGAGATGGAAAGTGCGACACTGAGATCCAAAGGCGAATTGGCATGGCAAAGGACGCGTTCCAGAAGATGAGGAAAATACTAGCACACAGGAAAATCTCAACAGAAACGAAGAAAAGAGTGCTAGACTGCTACGTGATGTCAGTTCTTCAATAGGGCAGTGAATGCTGGACAATATCATCGAAAATGAGGACAAAACCGGAAGCGGCCGAAATGTGGTTCTACAGAAGGATGCTACGGATATCGTAGACTGAGCATGCAAGCAACGATGAGGTGTTGTAAAGAATGGCAACAAAAAGAAATTGATGCTGAGCATCAGGAAGAGACAACTGAAGTTCCTGGGACATGCAATGAGGAAGGAGAGCCTGGAGAACCTGATACTGACTGGTCAGATAGAAGGAAGGAGAGACAGAGGAAGGCAGCGGATAACATATTTGCAGGGTCTGATCAGGTGGATGACGGAATGGGGTTTGCCAGGAGCAACAGGAGCAAACATACTAAGAGCCACAAGGGATAGGGAGGATCGTGGAGAACCATGATCGCCTACGTCCTGAAGGGACATGGCACATAGAAGAAGAAGAAGAAAGAAATATCAGTTGGATTGTATTTCAGTAGAATGTTCGTGTTGTGTTATTTCTACCGGAATGATTAGTTAGTTGAATGTGCTATATTTCTCTTTCCGGTCTTCTATTTCTAGCAGCAGGCTAGTTTTCAGGCCGACCTTATTTTAAATCTCTTTCCAATCTCTTCTTCTATGATAAGGGAGCCTACTCACAAATTTCGTCTTTGAATTCTGATTTTGTTAAAGAAGCACCACGACCGGGGTGGGAAAGAGTGGTCTAGGGTTTTTATTTCCTTCACTGTATAACTTTTACCAGTTCGAAATAAAAATATTTACATTTAAACATTTCGACTTGTAGATACACTCTCTCTATTTGTGTGCTTGCTCGTATCAACTGTCCTTGTAACCTAGTACACAGGAAATTGTCAAGGCCTCATTTTGAACTAGGATCACCTATCGTCAATACCCACTGAGAGATGTTGTGTCTGGAATTACATTGAAAAATTCGCTACAAATACTTTCATGGCTTCTGCTCCAATGAACTTCACTGGTGCCCTCTATGTATGACTTTCCACGAGTTACTAGACTAGAAACTAGGTCCCACCCTATTGCAGTGAAACGGATAAAATGTAACCGCAATTTCTACGCTAACAGCTTATTTTCTTGCAGTTCCCGCCTGTGGAATTCCCTTCTGTATACTTGTTTCCCCGACAACTACAATCTCCAAAAATTTAAATGGAAGGCCAATAGACATCGCCTATCTCACTAACTCGAATCCTTTCTCTCACGCCCTTTTCTCCATCCACTCCACCTCCATTACACCGATATTTTCATCCATCTATCTCTCTTCTTCTGACATCCCCAACAATCTACCCCACTTTTTCATCACTTTCTCCTATGTAACCATCTGAGCAACAGTGGCAGTAAAACTGGCTTGCTTGCTTGGGGTGAAATGATTATATATATATATATATATATTACGAAATTATAGCGAAATTGACGAAACTGGTATTAACAGACATTTTTCTTTCAATATTTTTTAACATTATTTTAATGGATACTCCTTATTCGAGTAAACAGTCTTTCCTTGTGTATAATTAACCGGTACATTTTAAATAATCATCAGTCTAAAATCTCAAGAAATCTTATGAAGAAAATATCGATATTTCGACAGGATTCGAACGTGAATACCTCCATTGAAACTGATGTGTCTCACCACTCGACCACAGAAGATATCATGGCGGATAAAATCTGAATTATGCCTTAAATCCATACCCTCCTGATCCCGAGAAAAGATAGATTTTTTAAAACAAATCATGAGAACATTTACGAGGAAATGTACGAGATTTCAAAGACATGTTTTCATTGAAGTTGTTATTAAATAGATGAAATATTCAGGTGAGTACGTTTATGAGAGTGAGCTCTTTTATTGTCGAATTTAACGCATTAAATAGCTTAGTAAATGAAAACTAATTCGTGTTAAAGATTGCATTGGAGGCTCATATAACACCTGAAACTGCGAGCTGTCCTATCAACGTAGGACAACATGTATATTTATTAATATATATATATATACATACATATATATATATATATATATATATATATATATATATATAGTGTGTGTGTGTGTGTGTGTGTGTGTGTGTGTGTGTGTGCGCTCTTGTTCCCAGGTTCAACCTGACTTTGGGTGATACTTCATCCTACGGTAACAGCTACGCCAAAATAGTGAAACCCTAAACACTATGAAAGTATAAAATTACATCTTTATTGCAAAATATAAAAGCAATATCACATATTTTAAAAAATTACTAACTACATTTTATTGCACAATGAACAACAATATATTTTATTGCACAATGACCAACAATATATTTTATTGAGCAATAACCAACAATACATTTATCTTTACCTGAATCCATATAACTGTGTACTGAATATTTAGATTTACACATTACGTAACCCATTGAAGTGTTGTTATGCCAGTAAGCAAAAGAAAGCAAAACAAAATATGTATGTTTATTTTTAATCGTCCTTCCATTTTCGTATTTCTTTAATGTTAGAAAACAGTTTTGTAACTCAAGATTTTTTTCTTAAAAAAACATTCCTTATAGATGAACATTTCAGAGTTAATCGGTTAAAAAATACTTTTATTATATTCTATCTCTAGAAGCAAATTTGACGGAAGTAAAATCATCCTTGACACTAATGTTTCCGTTTATTAGATTATTTTATCGATATTTCGTCACGTATTTTTTGTCAAACATTAGTTTAGATTCTCTTCAAAATTACTTTCTGCATATGTCTACCATTTATTTTCCGTTTATTTTTATTTTTTTATAATATTTTTATATTACCCTAAGGCGAAGTTTTATTTCTTTATTAAGCCTCCTGGACATGATAAATAGTAATACTGATTCGTTCTTTTATTTATATATTTTTCAAATATGCTGTGCGTACATTTTGGAAGTTTAAAATTCTGAGTAAATTTTCTCCTTCTTAAATTTGTTTTAATTTTTATGTCAGTTATTTAGTTAGAATCTTTGTACATGTGAATTCTCTTTAGATAGGTTTTTCGCTGGCGCCCAATATTGATGTGCTTAAATAAATATTTATAAAATAACGCGAGATTCGACATCATTCAAATTAAATATATCAATTTTACAATATTTAGTCTGTCAGACACTCTTGGAGTTGGCTCACTCACATTCTACCTTTCACTTGCGTCATTGTACCCTGTCAGGATAAAATTTTCAAAGCCTTTTCCTCTAAATTGTGCAACAAATCTCAGTTATATATTTCTCAATCTGAATGGAATTGTTATATTTGTTGTGATTTTCTCTAAGACTTCCTCGTTGCTTATTTGGGTCATTTACGGAATTATCAGCATGCTTCTGTTGAATTTATCAGCATGCTTCTGTTGCTTCTGTTGCTTCGTATATGACATTTTTTTCAATATTTCGATCGAGGCAGTTGATACTCGTATTTGAATCAGACACTTTTCATTTTAATTTTCACTGTAAAAACCTGTGTATTATATCTGTCTAACTATTGCATTCAGGAAATCTTAAGAATGCGCAAGGAAATATTTATAATACCAACTATTTACAATGTTTCTAAAAATAGGGCACCTATTCAAATACGATTATTAAGTATAATAACTTTTGAAGTAATATAAATATAAATATCCACACACACAGGTACATATATATATATATATATATATATATATATATATATATATATATATAGTAATGAACTTAATCACAGTAAGTTAACACTAATCATAACAGACTAAATATCCGAAAATAATGCTAACTAACAGTAATATAAACCGTCTTCTAACCCGGCGAGGACTACCTAGTGGGTTAAATAAAGGGGGAGAAAAAAAGAAACAGACAGCGCACAAGAACAATACGTCTAGTGCTCGTTTGAAAAAAAAAACCAAGACGAAAACTTAACATCAAAGTGTTCGATACGAAAGTACAAAAGTAGAGCAGAATACAAGGCACAAATCTAGAATTGAGCCACCACCTACCGCGGTTTCACCGGAAGAGCCGTTCGTGTGATAGGTGCTTGCTCAATTCTAGATTCTTGTACTGTATATATATATATATATATATATATATATATATATATAAGTATATATGTATGTGGCATATATATATATATATATATATATATATATATGTATATATATATATAAATATATGTTAAACCAATGTATAATTTATCTAACCATTCATGATATTCGCTTAAAGAATGTGTGGCATGTAAATATTTTTCCTTAAGTGAATAAGGTACCTGTAAGAAATTTATATTATCCTGGGTGCAGAGGATTTTTAGGTCCTTTATGATTTATATTACGATTCGTCTAACATACGATTCAAGAGAAATAAAGACAACAACTCCCATCTGTAACCAATAAATGTATGTATATTCAATAAAATACAACAATAAAGAAACAAAACATGTGATATTAGTACACATAGAGTGAAAAGAAAAGTTGTTCCCCTTTGACTGCTTGTTGATCAAAGCCGACTAAGTGAGGAAAGTTTTTTTCTTGCTCTGAAAAGAATGTTTTATAAGTGTTAGAAAGGTTTTCATTGTAAGAAGGAATAACATGAAGAATACAATTATTTTGAACGTGACTGTATATAACACAAATCTTGGTCAAAAGTTCACAAGAAGTTATTGACAAAAATGTTCAGAGAGAAAATTGTGATTACAAAGTTCTGTGTCTGTGTGTGCGTTAAAAATGTTTGAATAGACTTACGTGGATTTCTTTCGCAGTCTGGTGTCTACTGGCTAACTTGCGAAAAGTAGCCGAATATAAAGAGATACAGAGGCTCCAGAACGAAGCGCGGAAAAACTGATTTTACATTAAAAATATGATTGGCTAAAAATTAACCAATCACTACACCGATATAAAACAGCTGCTTTAGAGCCGAAAGATTCGAAGGCGACTGCGATCGCTAAATTGTCCTATACAAAAACAGTAGGGATTTTTTAGTCATTGGCAGACGAGTAAATGACTTGGAGTGTGTGTGTGTAAGAAAAACATAGCTACCGCTATACTGGGTAGGACAATAAAATAGCTCCGACAGCAATGTCTCTGAACGGGAGATTTTTTGGATTGTGGAACCACGTTTTAATTCAGGATGTTTCAAGGCTCACCCTAATTTCAAGTGATAACACCTGTTATGGTCCAACATGGGCAAATTGTGAATTTCCAAAAAGAAAAAACAAAACATCAAAATATAAACATACTTCTTATATTATTGGTTGAGGTTTGTTTAACGTCATATCAACCTCTGTGGGTTATTTAATACCAAAAAGATGGGCTTTTAAGTTATTTTTTTAATATTTGGTTATAATGAGAACCTTGATTTAATCAGGTTTTAATGAAGATTTTTTGCTTTATTCTTATTTTAGAAAACTGAAAATGACTTCTAGTTTTGTATTCAAAATTGTTTTGCTGAGAATAATTTTTTTTCCTTCAAAAATGTGTTATGGCATTAATTGTTTTCAAAAATGTATTGTTGGTAATATTTTTTCTTCAAACCTGTATACTTTTCTATGAAAGTCTATTTTAATACTTTCATAGAGTTTTGACCCAAGTTTTGGGGTTAACTATTTGCCCATAGCTGGGACCCTAACAGGTACTACCACTCCGGGTCAGGGTGGAACTGGAAAAAACAACAATTAAAAGGTGGTTGCATGCTTCTCACAACCTCCCAGTTAGAGGCCATGCTAATGGATGCAGTTTATCTTCATGTCCAGGAGCCACTTTTTTATATTAAAAATACCCACAATACAATTTTATATAAAAGAAATTCCAACAGTTCATATTTATATTTAAACTACCAGTAATACATTTTATAGTAAAATGAGCTACTATATGTCTTATTTTATTTGAAGAAAATCTTGTTCAAAATATTTAGATTTTGGTATTAAAATCACATAGAGTTTGATTTCTCGATAAACAAAATCAATTTAAACTTATTTATAAATGGAACATTGTGTGTGTGTGTGTGTATGTGTGTGTGTATCTGTGTGTGTGTCCGTTACCTATAGACTCCGAAACGGCTGAACCGATTTTCTTGAAAATTTACACAGTTGTACTAGAATCGTCTGCGAGTGTTCTTAGCTAGGATTTGTGTCGAGGTACCCCCGATAAATATCGAAAATCGATAATCAAAAACCTCGTGTTATAGAAGGAGGGGTCGATTTTAATCAAATTTGATACATTCATAGACGAAGACATAAGAAACGATATTCAGAAGTTCCAAGGTTGCAGTTCTATCCTTGGATGATTTATTTGACGCCGATATTGGAAATCGATATCCCGATATCCTACCGCGTCTGATCAAAATAAGTTTTTCAGCCCTTTTATTTTAGTTTTTGCTTCGGGTTTGGTTCTAAGTAGGTATAATTGTTATTCTTAGTCTCAGCCATGATACCATTTACTCAGAGGACTTATTTAGCCTTCAAAATTCAGTTTACGACACAAAAACTTATTTGATATCGATACGAGAAAATCAAAATTTGACTTACATCCATTCATTTTTCTTTCAGTCTACGGTTTCGCTTTAACTGGAAACAACTATTGCTTTTTATTCTTTCGTTACAACGTCCAAAGCGTCTGAACTCCAGGACCATGGATTAATTTTAAAGCTTTCACTACACCCGAGCAACGCCGGGCTATACTGCTAGTCTACTGATAAATAAGAGGCAAATCCACCAAGCAATATATATTTATATATAAAGAAAGTAGCCAACAACACCTATTTATGGTAAAATTATTAGCAATACATCTTTTACAAGAAATGACTTCATGGATTTGCCTCTTATTTATTGGTTGGTTCCTTCAGCATGAAATAAATTTTCTTGCATTAATCGTTATAGCTTGCAATTTCTTAAAAGAAAATATATTCCTAAATATACTTTCAACAAAACTACAAAAATAAAACACGCATATCACCGCCTCTAATTATTGTGTACACACAAACATTTATATACACAAAAGTCGGGTATCATCTACCATGTATTTAATTGTAAAAGAAGTTTACTCTGTATTGTATTAAATCAACGTTTATAAAAAAAATTAATTTTGGCCTAAAATAGCCCATAAATGTAGATATACCGTTAATGAAACATATATGAAATACGTCAGAGTTTGTGTGCGTCTAAACTGCTGCGAAAAATTGGATATATTAATCACATCTTGATCGTTAATCCTTGAAACAGATATGACAAATAAAACATCTGAGGCGCATGGATAGTTGACTAAAACACGCTTTATTAAATGCATCGCCCGCTAATTGTCTACTTCTGATTACGAATAAAAAGTTTCTGTCCAAGGCTGTTTCTCTTTGGTACTGGAATGACGTTATTGTACCAAATTTTGCAAAAAAAATTAGAAAAATCTCGCAGATGGAACCGGTAAGTTTTGGAGGAAAATGAGTTTGAAAAAAAAACAGTGTCCGTTTTGGCTTTTTATATTTCTAAATATATTTCAGACTAGCATAAATATTTTCGTTTAATTGTTACTGAATCCTTGGTGCAATTTGGTATATAACGGTTTATGGCGTGATTTCTTTACCCGCCAATATGAATGTAACCGTACAATTACATTGGCAAATGTGTGTCATTGTTTTACTTCTGAAATACCTAGATGTATTTGCATGTTTTATTCTAATGGTTTCTACTTTTACGCTTGTCTTCTGTGAAACTCACTGCTGGTTTCTTGATTCTCTGTCGCAACCGATATTCAGAAAATTAACTGCAACTTCCGTCACCCTATTCTCTCTTCCTCATCCCAGTTATTATATGGTTCTTTCTCATCAATAAAGTATGTTACTTCCATTTCACTTTCAGTAAATAGTTTCTTAGTTTCATTATCTCCTTGCTTGCAATGAAATGACTAAAACAAATGTAAAGATGTCTGTGAACAAGAGGTTTGAGGTTGAATTTTCAGTTTGTTTATTATGACAAAGATGTTTTTTTAAAACAGTAGCACACTATATGATATTTAATACATGCCTTACTCTACCGACCATAATTATTAAAGTCACCCCAGTTTTTTAAAGAAATGATATATTTCATACTATTTTTAAGTGGATATTTCTGTATGAAAATAGAATGGTTCTTTTGTTATTATTTTTTATGGCGAAGCACACCTATTCCTCAGATAATGGACTCTCCCTCTTATATTAATAAGAGTTAACAGGAAGTTAACTCGAGGAATTCTTGGGAAGTTCTTAGTTCTTAGAAGTTCTTTAGAGTTCTATTGGAGTTCAGTAGGACTATTAGTTAGTTCCAGTTTGGATATAGTTGGACTAAGGCAGTTGATATTAGTCGGCAGTTAGCCGAATACTAAGTAGTCAGATCATAGTGGAAGATTACAAAGTTCCTAACATTTTGGGTGCGTTAAGTCGATTAGCAACAGACAGAGCACGATTATTACCTTAAGTGCGAAAAGTACTCCACAACATTTTTACTTTTCAAAATTATACAAGGAAGCTAAGATGAACTCGTCCGAATCACTCTAAATTTTTTCATTCTTTCATTGATGAAACTGCGATATAGGTAATTATAAAATATTTATAAATTCATTTGATGTACATATTATTGTGCAGTATTATCATAAGAACCATTCTATTTTCATTTACAATTATTCACTTGGCAATGTATACTAAAAATAGTATGGAAAAACATCATTTATTTAAAACACTGGGATGGCCTAATAATTACGACTGGTAGTGTAAGTCTACCAAAAAATAAATATTAAAATTTGTCAATAGTAAAAGATATAAAGAAATTCTTAGAAGAGTATTTGCATTCGTATCAGCTTAATACTACTTGAAAAATGAAGCCTTAAAAAACATTTTAAATGGTTGAAAATGCTTTATGTAAAAACTTATAGAATAAAAAACAAACATCGATCGGGATTTAAACATATATTTTTCTAGCTTGAACACCATAGACAATATCAATTTTAAACAAGATAATTGATTTGAATGCTTGTTATATACAATTATTTTCATTGCTAGATTCAGACGAGCAATTAAATGTATTACGATAATTCAAAATGAAAGAAAATGAAGGAAAGAATAGCTAGCCCTAGGTGATTCTTCAACATCTCAAAATAAGTTGAATCCATAATAGAAGAAAGCTCGGAATAATGTATATTTCGATTTCTAAACTGTTTTTTCTCTTTGGAGTAAGAAGTTATCTTTATTTAAATTCAGACAATTGTCTGTGTCTTTGTTGTTGTTTTGCAATGTTCAATGTATTCAATTCGACATTCCTTGATGACCTGGATCAACAAATACCAAAAAAATGAACGGACGGTGCAATACCTCAAAGGCGATAATAAAAAGAAAATAGAGGTATTAGTCCGAATGTAAATTATTTAAATTATATCAAAACTTGATGCTTTACACATTTAACTCTTGAACAGTTATGCATTCAATATATCGTTTATCAAAATATATCATACTCAATAGTTTTAAAACTCAATAATTTTAACCTAAAGATTGCAACTATGGAAGTTATAAATTGCTTTCTTTGAGATTGATATTTTTATCTTCCTACTGAAAATGGTGCCATTGAAATTTCTTTTTGGGTTAAAGCCGGCAATGAAACATTAGTACCTTCTCAAAAATATCAGGTGAAATCACAATCTTCTCCTTGGTCCGCATCAGCCTGTTCAGTAGCTATAGCCCATGTGAATCACCTACTTCCGGCTGTACAAGTGTGATACTTCTGTTCACACCGGATGCCTATATTAAACTGCACAACATAATTGTAAACGTATCCTCAAAATGGTTAACATTTTTAACTGAAAAAATGAAACATCGTATAATCTCTAACAAGTTTGTTTCACGTGAATACTGACGGTTGTCTAATAGTGTGTTAAATAAAAGAAAGTTTCCTATTTGTCCACTCTTCACTCAATTTTAGGTGTTAGCATCTACTGATAAAGCAGAATGTCTTTCTCGTAATTTTTTAAAATTCTACTCTTGACACATCTAGAGTATATTTGCCTGACTTTCGCCTTATATCTGAGTTTCAATTGAATGACGTGCATATAATTTTATCTCTGGAATCTTTTATCATTTCTAAAGTGAATCCTGAGAAAATATGTAGACTTGATAGTATCCCTGTAATAGTCCTTAAGAATAGTGATCTTAAACTGTGTCATTTTACCTCTATATTCTACAATGAATGCCTTACTGTTTCTTGATTTCGTGCTCATTCGGAATATTCCTCTGCAGATCGCGTCTTTAAGAAATCAGTCAAAGCGTATGATCTTTTTAACTATCGGCTTTTCACCTCAGTTTTTGGCAACGTAGAACAGGATCGATTAAATTTGAATTGTTTTGGCCTTACATTCTCGGCGGACCTCAAATGGAATGACTATATCGAATCCATTGCTAAATCCGCTGCTATGAAAGTCGGTTCTCTGTGCAGGGACCGGAAGTTTTTCCCGTCTGAATCTATCCTGCACATATATAAATCTACCATCCGCCCGTATATTGAATATTGCTGCCACATCTGGTCGGGTGCCCCTGCTACTCTCCTCGGGCTTCTTGACAAAATACAATGGAGAATATGTAACCTGATTGATACCGACTTGGCAGACCGGCTGCAACCACTCTCTCACCGGCGTGACGTGGCTTACCTGTGCCTCTTCTATAAATACTTTCACGGCTTCTGCTCCGATGAACTTAGATCATTGGTGCCGCCTAGGTAAGAATATACCCGAGATAATAGATGCCAGCTTTTTACAGTGAAACAGATAAGATGTAACTGTAATTTCTACTCCAACAGCTTCTTTTCTCGCTCTTCCCGCCTATGGATTTCCCTTCCACATGCCTGCTTTCCCGATAGCTACAATTTCCAGGAGTTTAAATGTAAGGCTAATAGACACCTCCTATCACACTATCTTGCATCTATTCTCTCAAACACTCTCACCTCTACCCAACCCACATTCTCGGTATCCTTACCCGTCTATCACCCTCCTTCTGACATTTCCTATATCTAACCATCCTTTCACATCACTTCACCCCTATGTAGCCCCCTGCGCAATAGTAACAGTGGAATGCCTTGCTCGGGGTGAAACGATTAAAAAAAAATAAAAAAAAAAACTAAAAAAAATAACCCATCGCAGGGTATTTTTTCAAATAAGCAATATGGCATTCGATTGTCAAGGTCAATCGCTGATGTATTAACGATTGTTTCGAAAAGAGTCTATCAATCTTTAGATAAGAATGGTGGAATCTCGGTTTGTTGCTTTGGATATCTCGAAAGCGTTCGGGAGAGGGTTTGGTATTCTCTTCTTCTTGAGAAAATGAAAGGTCATTGTCTATCTGGACGAGTTTTTTTTTATTGTTGATTCCGTATTTCTTATGAAATCGCGATACAAATGTTGTTTCGAATCTCTACGCTTTTAGATATACAGTGTAACCTGTCGAATGCGACCACCACTACTGCTATCAAAAACTGGTCGCATACAGCAGCTGGTCGTTCACTAAAGTCTCATAGTAATGACCTATTTATACCAGGAACGTATATTCCACTCATCCGAAAGTACATATTAGAATTTCACCATGTAATCTGGTAATAAATAAATGAGAACATGAGAAAATGGCCTAACTTTAAAGAAATTTATTCAGCATAATTGATTTAAAAATTTTAAAAAACGTATTTACAACGGTCAACAAGAGACCAAAATATTTATTCACGAAAATATTTATCAAGTGGACATTAAAAAACGTATACGGTTTCAGTTTTTTCTTAGAATTCAGTGAAAGCAAAAGAGAATCTGCGATAATAGATGGAAAAAAAAGCAAAACATACAAAAAACTGACAGAGATCGTGGGTTGGGGTAGAGAAACAGAGAGATAAAGATAGATATACCCAGACAGATATAGATTAGATAGATCTAAACTTATTTATATATGGAACTTTGTCTGTGTGTGTGTATGTCTGTGTGTGTGTCTATGTCCGTTACCTATAGACTCCAAAACGGCTGAACCGATTTTCATGAAAATTTACACAGGTGCACTATAAGCGTCTACGTGTGTTTTTAGCAAGGTTTTGTTTCGCGGTACCCACGATAAATATCGAAAATCGATAATCGAAAAAATCGGGTTGTAGAAGGATTGGTCCGATTTTAATCAAATTTGATACACTCATAGAAAAAGACATAAGAAACGATATTCTGAAGTTTCAAGGTTGCAGTTCTTACAATAGTGTAGAAAATCGATAATATATATATATAAAAGGCAAGATGTTTATGTGTGTGTCTGTTTATCTGCCTGTATTTCTGTATTTATTTCAGCCCTTTTTTTAGTTTTTGCTTTGGGTTTGGCTCTAAGAAGGTACAATTGTAGTTCTTAGTCTCAGCCATTTACTCAGAGGACTTATTTAGCCTTCAAAATTCAGTTTAACTCGAAAAAAACTTATTTCATATCGATACCAGGAAATCAGAAGTTGACTTACATCCATTCATTTTTCTTTCAGTCTATTATTTCGGTCTAACTGGAAACAACTATTGCTTTTTAGTCTTTCGTGCTAACGTCCAAAGTGTCTGATCTCCAGGACCATGGATTGGTTTTAAAGCTTTCATTACACCCGAGCAACGCCGTGCTATACTGCTAGTAAAAATAAAGGAGACAAATAAAGGAACGAATGATTTTTCCAGTTCGTGGATTTATCCAAGTCAGTACAGTGACTGCGATAAATCCCTTAAGCATGTCAAATGCAATACATGTTGTACAAAACAGCCAATGTTTGACCGTCTGGTGAATTCAGGCAATGTACACTCCAATAGAAAATAACAGTTTGATACAACACTACAATAACAAAACATGGCTTAGATCAAATCAAATTGAAATAGATTACTCATTTAGTTTATCCTTAATTAAGAAGTTCGCAATATACGACCAAAATAGACTTTTTCTAAAGCAGTCGCTTGATCTGTGATTTAGCAAATTGTCCATGCATAGAAAAACGTTCGTTAACAACAGGTTGTCGCTGACGAAGAGGGTCACATACGACATATTCCACTGTATTTGCATAAATGCTGTTGTTTCTCAAAGCTCTATCCTTGGACCAACGTCGTCTTTAATTTGCCATAAATGACCTTCCAAGTTTTCTAAGTTATCAACTAGTTATCTATACTGATAGCACGACGATTTACTTTTGTCTTAATAAATATTATCAGTTTGATAACAGCAATATGATCTAAAGAATTTTTTAAATCATTTGACCCCAAGCAAGGCATTCCACTGCCACTATTGCGCATGGGGTTATATAGAGGAAGGTAAAGAGAAAGAATGGTTAGATATAGGAAATGTCAGAAGGAGGGTGATAGATGGGTAAGGATACCGAGGCTGGGGGTTGGGTAGATGGGAAGAGTGTTTGAAAGAATTGATGCGAGCTAGTGTGTTAGGAGTTTACCTACAATCTGTTGTTAGATGGGGCTAGTAGTGTCCTCTTAAATCTAACTTTTGAAAAACGTAACTTCCCAATTTTCATCATCTGTGAGGATAATTTTTGCTTCAATCAGAGTGGCTGATGCTAACCTCCAGTAAAAGTGACTCATTGAGGCGACTAACAGTTGCTTCCGACATAAAGTAAACATAGTATTTTCGGTTAATATCTAAATCTGGAGTTAAGAAAGTGTGTTTATTTTGTCGTCTTTTTTTTTTAATCATTTCACCCCAAGCAAAGCATTCCACTGCCACTATTGCGCATGAGGTTACATAGGGGAAGGTAAGAGAAGGAGTGATTAGATATAGGAAATGTCAGAAGGAGTGTGATAGATGGGTAAAAATACCAAGGCTGGGGGTTGGGTGGATGAGAAGAGTGTTTGAAAGATGGTTAGTGTATTAGGAGGTGTCTAGCGACCTTACATTTAAACTCCTGGAGATTGTAGCCGTCAGGAAAGCAATCATGTGGAAGGGAATTCCACAGTCGGGAACTGCGAGAAAAGTAAGTACTGGAGTAGAAATTGCGGTTGTATTTTATCGGTTTCACTGCATCCGGTCTGCCAAGTCGGTATCGATCACATTACAGACTCTCCGTTGTATTTTGTCAAGAAGCCCGAGGAGAGTAGCAGGAGCACCCGACCAGATGTGGCAGCAGTATTCAATACACGGGCGGATGGTAGATTTATATATGTGCAGGATAGATTCAGACGGGAAAAACTTCCGGTCCCTGCACAGAGAACCGACTTTCATAGCAGCGGATTTAGCAATGGATTCGATATAGTCATTTCACTTGAGGTCCGCTGAAAATGTGAAACCAAGGAGGTGTAGTGTTTTAGACATTTTTACTATTAAATCCAATTCGTCAGCAAAGGTGAATTTCTGAAGGAAGACTCCATAAAAAGTTTATATTCCTGAGAAGTGTGCTTTAAAGCAAAAAGGAGCCCCCGGTTTTTATCCTTGATGTCGAATTGTAGTCCAGTATCTCTCATGGGCAACATATGTCATCTCTGACACCTGGGCGCTGTCCAGTAAGGCATTATATCACATGTTAATTAGGGAACCCATTCAAGATGATCTGATAAGTAAGCTTAGTCATACAAAGCAGGAGACACGCACCATATGGCCTTCGAGACCCGGCTAAACTGACTTCCTAATCATGAAACACCACTCATCAGAATGGAGATATTTAATCTCTCAGGGTGAGCAAAATTCTATATTCGGTGAGTTTGGCAAAAACTTCAAACTATGTTCGCTGTGGTGAGTCGGTGTATACGCTGGGACACATTCTTCTAATGTACTTTCGTAGTGTCTTGCAAGTTTAAAGATATCATTGTTCGCATAGTGCAGAGAAAGTTCTTTGTCCTCGAGGTCAGTTCTGTTTATAGCAATGCGGTGTCGCCTTTGACTAAGGCTGAGTACTATGCGTCCCTTTGCTTCCGAGGTGTTATGAGAGTTGTTATATGGATGATGCAACAAAAGTTAGTCCTCAGCATATTGGAAACTCTGTGTCGAACAACAACCCCGCACAAAAATTGAGTTTGTGTTATACTTAGTTTCTTCTATGCTGTTAAGTTAGGGTATCTAAACTTATTTATAAATGGAACTTTGTGTGTGTGTGTGTGTGTGTGTGTGTGTGTGTGTGTGTGTCCGTTACCTATAGCCTCCGAAACGGCTGAACCGATTTTCTTGAAAATTTACACAGTTGTACTATAAGCGTCTGCGAGTGCTCTTAGCTAGGTTTTGTGTCGAGGTACCCCCGACAAATATCGAAAATCGATAATCGAAAAAATCGGTTTATAGAAGAAGTGGTCCGATTTTAATCAAATTTGATACACTCATAGACAAAGACAGAAGAAACGATATTCAGAAGTTTCAAGGTTGCGGTTTTTACAATAGTTTAGAAAGTCGATAATATATATATATATATATATATATATATATATATATATATATCGATAAAACCGATAAAATACAACCGATAAAATACAACCGCAATTTCTACTCCAGTACTTACTCAATATATATATATATATATATATATATATATATATATATATATATAAAGCAAGATGTTTGTGTGTGTGTCTGTTTATCTCTCTGTATGTCCTTTACACAAATCCACAATTTCTATCCGATTCTCGCCAAACTTCACACAAATATTCCTTAGGCTGAGACTGAGCTCTAGCTTTCATTACACCCAAGCAACGCCGGGCTTATACTGCTAGTGTATGATAATTGTCTTCTTTTATTTTTGTCTTTAATTAAATTCCCCTACCTTACACAACCCTCCACCGTTATCTGACAAAGTAGATGTGGGACACTATTCATTTTCACCCTGTGTATTTCCTATTCGTTTATGTGTTTGGATGAGTGTGTCTTTGAGTGCTTCGTCAAATGATTGTTCTTGTCCCACAATAATTTCGTCCAGTTAACAATTTTCTGCCACAATTAGTAATTTTGAGATTGTGTTTATTTTACTAACACTATTTTGTTCAGTTTCTTGTATATAAAATGTAAATATACATTAGAGTTTTAATTTTAAATGTCACCAGCTTTATTATCCACAGAAAAATTCTACATATGGAGAATAGTTAGGGCTTTATTGAGTTTTGTGGGTATTGTAGTGGCTGTAGAAAGAATGGTATGTAAGAATGTGTTGTTTTTGTTGTTTATTTTTGTTTATGTAAGGAATACTGATTTATTGTTGGGTCAGTAAACGTCGTTAGCGAAGTTTTACTATTCTCCCTTCTGGCCATGTGCCACATTTTTGTATTATACCCAAATAAATATTACTTTCCTTTATGGTACGTAGACTTATGAACTTAACCGCAGTACGAGATTGGCGCAATGTCTCATCATCTTACATTTGAAATGGGGAAATATAACTGCACATTCAATTCTAACAGCATTTTGTATCGCACTTCTCGCTTGTGGATCACTCTTTCTGTTTTTCTCTTCCCAGTCAACATTGATCTTCAAAAATTTAAATGCGATATCAATCGTTATTGTCCGTGTAATTAATTCTGATGATATATTGACGGCTCTCCTTAATAGTACTTTTCCTAATATTCTCTACCAAGAGTAATATTTTGTATTTTAGTGGCTTTATTATCTTACTTGCAATAAAATTATTAAAAAGAACATTGTTATTTCTTTATATATATATTTCTTATTCAAGTTCTTTTCTCCTACAACAATTCAAGTAATGGACATTATCCCTATGTCAAGAAAAATGACATTTTGAATAATCTCTGGCGTTTTTGGTTTACCGCAATGGAAATTTTAAGCAGTTCAAATTGACGCTCTATTTAACTGTCAGACACATTTATATCGATTACGAGTATTTTGTTTGCGCTCACATACACTTAAAAATTTAAACACAGACACACATCCACAAACAAACATATATATATATATATATATACATATATATATATATATATATATATATATATATATATATAGCAACAACAATACTAATAGTAAAACTAGGATTAATCAAGCTATAATTTAAATCGTCTTGTATAACCCACCAAGAACAAATTTGCAGGAAAAATAAGGGGAAGCAAAAAAAGAAACAAACGAAGTACATGAACAAAAAGTCAAGCACTCGTAAGGAAGAAAGAAAAAACCAAGACAAAAACCCTAACACTAAAGCGCTCAATACAAAAGTAGAGCAAAGACAGACAATTATATAAACAGATTTTCTGTTCATATATATATATATATATATTACAAAATTATAAGTAAATTTACGAAACTGGTATTAACCGACATTTTTCTTTCAGTATTTTTTAACATTATTTTAATGGATACTCTTATTTGAGTAAACAGTCTTTCTTTGTGTAGAATTAACTAGTACATATGTATGCATAGTTTTGGTTATAATTATTGTTATAATAAAAGCATATTGCAATACAAAGCAATCAACTGTTCAATACGAAATAGTCAAGCGGTCCTGATGATGGTGCATTCAACACCGGAACTTCAGTGCTTTTAAGTTGCAGGATGCTATTATTATTAACAATAATTATGACTATATAAATATAAATGCTCTATTTCTATACTGACTACATTTTTATGAAAAGTAAATATTAAAATATATATGCATTAGTTTAAAGCATATATATATATATATATATATATATATATATATATATATATATATATATATTCTACAGGTAAAATATTTGAGGTACCTTGCATTTCTTTCAACATGATCGGTTGATGGCTAAAAATAGCATATCGCATGTATGGAGTCACGTGATCCATTACAAAGAACTTTGGAGGAGAAATACCCTAAATCAGTTAGGCTTCGGATCTAGAGAAATGAAAAGTGCTTCTCCTGATATCGTCGAATTAAGAGATTGCTTAAAGAAGAGACCAAGTCGTATATCTAACTCACATATTAAGGGTTAAGTTAGATTACAGACCTCTAGAAATGAGGACTCCTTTTTCATCTTATCTACAGATTTGTAGATGAAACTCAAAAGCACTCAAGTTTCTGTGTTCAATACACTATTATCAAACTGTCCTCATGATGGTGGATTCAGTACCAAAACTTGAGTGCTTTTTTGTTGCAGGATGCTATTATTATTAAAAATAATTATGACTATATAAATATCAATGCTCTATTTCTGTACTGAGTACTTTCTTATGAAAAGTAAATATTAAAATATATATGCATTAGTTTAAAGAATTTATACACACACACACACACACACACACACACACACACACACACACATATATATATATATATATATATATATATATATATATATATATAGGCTACAGGCAAAATGCTTGAGGTACCTACCATTTCTTTCATAATGTTATTTTGGGGTTATGAAAGTAATATATAGTATTTGAGAATCTGCCGTGTATTTGCGTTGATTTGTCACTCTTCCAGACTTTTTTTTACTATCAGAAGGTTCAAATTTGGTTTACTCTGTCTACAATACATTTTGCTAAATTATGAATATTTTGTATGAGAAACAATATTTTATTTTCACCGTTAACCTCTCAACATACATTTTGAGATTATCAAAACTGGTGGTGATTTGATTTAGAGCAAGGATCTCATGAAAAATGTACGATATCCTTCGATTTTTATCTTGCTGCTAAATGCATCTCCAATGCGCATGAAAAAGAAAATAGAGAAGTGAACTGAAGAAAAAAATGGAAACCAGAAAAGTAAAATGTAAAAGGGAGTGCAAGAGAAGTCAAAGAAAAAAAAAGTACTTTTGAGATTTCAGACAACAGACTAAAGCTAAGTGTATTTTGTTTTTTGTCTGTTTTTTTTTTTCATTTTCGATTCTCATATAGCATACATCGCACTCACTTTCTTATATAGTCATGTAACCTTGTATTATGTATTATTTTTACTCTCTATTAAATCTTGTTAAATTCAAATACTCGTGATTATCTCAATTCATTACTTTCCATATCCTTGTATTTGACCCTGGGAAAGAATTATTGGAAAAGAATAAAAAAATGCTTCGAAAGTGATATGTCACTGAAAATAGTTGCTAACGAATCTTCTGAGGACAATATAATTAACGCAGCCATCGCAAAGTGTCATTTACTTGGTTTATCTCTTTTTCTACTTCATGTAAACGAACTCCTTGATAGTATATTTTGTGGATATTTTGTTGATATCAATGCTGATGTTACAACTGTAGTAACCCAGCCGAGATTCCGCCGAGTGATAGAGATTTGTTTGGGGGAAAATAGACATTCGATTATGCCGAAGATATATGGCTCGGATTACACACTTTGGAAAAGCCTTGTGCCACATTTTGTTTTAAGTGGGAAGGCAGCTAACTACTCATATTGCTGTCTAGCAGTTCATCACTAGCAACGGTTATGTACTTCATGCTACTTGTGAGTATTGTATTTTTTGATTTTATAAACATTACCATTTCATTGTCTCCAAGCTGTGTTTTGTTATTTCTCATTATATATATATATATATATATATATATATATACATATTCTTTATTTGTAAACGAGTCATTACGTGATCTAGGCTTCTACCATGAGTGGTGTCTTCAGGCGATTTGTAATAACTGATTTTACTGTTTGCCGTTTTTTTAAGAACGCTCACGCAAAGATGTATTTTCTAAACGCTCACGTAACAGAGAATTTTTGAACGCACAATTTTTGAAATTACAAGAATTTATAACGTTTTCCACCATGGTTATATGAACCTAATAAGCATTCTTTGCTATGATTACACTTAGTCATAATTTCTGTTTTTTAATTCAATAATTCATTTCTATTTGGGAATAGCAAAATCGCTAAGTTTTCTTCCTTGCACAGTCTACATATTTTGCCACCTTTGTAAGGTTTGGCTGTTTTCATTATACTTCACGTCTTTTCCATATTTTAATTCAAATTTCCACACATGGCTAGCAAATTTTGTACAATTTTTTAAGTTTTCTGTTATGAATGTTGATTTCTGAATGAACCACCTGGTCTTAAAGGTGTCTTTTGCTGATCCCAAATATATTTTGATTTGACTATTTAAATCATGTACTTTTGCTTTGTAAATAACTTCTTTTATAATATAAAGTCCTTGGAGTGGGCTTTTATTTTTGTTGCTGCAGTTACATTCTGTATTAGTGATCTTCTTTTGTACAATGCTATTTAAATTTCTGGCGTTTTGTTTCTTTATGAAACTTTCTAAATTACTAGTACAGCTAAAACTTAGCTTGATTTTATTCCTATTGAAAAGTTTTGTAATATATTTGTATTAAAACATATTTTATAAATATGTCTAATTTTATTATGACCAAAAACTACGTAGTTAAACAGTCACTATAGTTATATATATATATATATATATATATATATATAATATGTAATGCAGAAACATTGATAAAAGTATTAATAATCTAACGAATTTCCTTACAGAGACGAAAGGTGTTACCTCGACGTGTATTATTTTTCATTCTATAACCCAATGTAATTCTGATACATAAATGGGTATTTTCTTTTTTTTTTTCATTTACTATCATACATATGAGAAGCTATACAATTTATTACAGCTTTTTCTGAACTTGTATATATTTATATTTTGTTCTTAAATACTTAGACATGTTCTCAACATCGGTTACATCCATTGATCTTTTGAGATCGATTAAGTATTTTTAAGTTTTGATCCATGAAGTCAAGCACCGTCTAGTTCAACTAGTACTTAAATGATGGGAGACCGATTGAGAAAACCAGATATTTTGAGTGACCAATCATGAATAACTACAAATTAATATGTTCCTAAATATTGACGATAGGTTCAATTTTTTGACAAGAAGCATTGAAATAAACCGTGTGTTCTCATCCGCGAATCGGGTTTAATTTAACGCTGTACCACTTATAGCAAAGGCATACTGCCTATCACGTTGAATACATCGGTTCTCGCACGATCATCGAAGTTAAGCAACTTTGAGCCTGGTCAGTACTTAGATGGGTGACCGCTTGGGAATACCAGGTGTTGTAAGCGTTTAGTGACGGATGTGCGTTGTTGTGCAGTGGATATCGGCTCGGAAAGAGAAATCGGTGAGCCGAGTTCGAATTTCAGTTGAATACCCTGCATTCACTTAAGCACTGGTACCCTTGAGAAAGGTATTAATGCGTCCCTTCTTTCCAGTTATGGGTTAAATAACAAGGGTAGGACACTGCCTTTATAAAACAAATCCCAATGATTCTTGATGCCCGAAAAAGAAAAAAGTATTACTAGACACAAAACTTCTATAAAAACAACAATAAAATTGTTGAAAGAAAAAAATGGTATTACCAGCAATAAATGAATAAAAATTACTTAGCAATAAATGACCCGCCGTGGTTGATATGCCATAAAAACAAAACGACCAACAACTTGTAGCAACTTTAGTAACTGAGAGACAAAATTGGATATAGAATAGGCGGTATTAATGGTACATAAAATTTCGACTCATATTCTCAAATAGCCTTATCAGATCGAGACTTTCATTTTGATAGCGCCACAATGATTCAAAAATATATACACCGTCAGCTGGATACAACAGATTTCTATGATAAGCGATTAAAGATTGCTTCAAACGAACGAAGCCTTAGTGTCTTGGAAAAACAATATTTCATTATCGTCTGCTGTCGCTGTAGTATAACAAATGATGAGCTGTGCAAATAAGAGAAATCACTTCACTTGAGGAATACAAATGCAGCAACAATCATAACAGACTGCATATACAAAACCAAGAGAGAATAATGACATAATGAGCATTTTGACATTATACACATCATCAAATAAAAGTTTAGGAAGGAATCACCCATTAATACCGAAGTAGTGCAATAACAGCTAATGGAATTCAGAAAAAATGCTTTCCGGAAAAATTCTTTGAAAACAAATATTTTATAAAGATTAATCGAAAGCAGTCCAGGCAGCTCCCTTATTGAATAATCACTTTTTACTTTAAAGGGAAACAAGTGATTTCAATTTGTAGGGATGTCGTTAATCCTTTGATAGAGCCACTGTTAAAAATGGGACAAATTGTTTTCTATTGACGTAAAGGATTTCACTATCAACATTTTTACTATTCACTTTATCATTCTCTCGTGCTTTTTTTCTCAGCCTTTTTAATGCATTTCCTTTTTATTTCAATATTAACCGATTTATTTGTATGATATTATACAGTTATGTGCCTTTACTTCTTGTCATCTTTCTGCTGGTTAATTTTATCATGTCAAAGGCAATTTATTTATGCCGGCATAATAACAGAACTAAAATAATGATAAAAAATTATTTACTAAGAAACTGTACACAAAACATCATACTCTCAAGTAAAGTCTACTGTGTGTGCAAGGTACGTAATTATGGATATTCAGAATCGAAAAGCTTTCAAGATAAATGTTTGCATTTTCTAAATTAAAAAGCATTTCTTGGTAATATTTCGTCATATATATTATTAATTATAACACTGTTTTATGCTTTAAAACTTAAATGTCATATTATTCGTATTTTTCACAGTATTTACATTATTCGAACTGTTGTCCTCATCTTTGTTGTCATTTGTTCGAGGTTTCGGCCGTTGTACGCTGCGACCTACTTGCTAAGAATTTCGAACCCTTTATTACAATCACTGAGATATATCGTCCTCATTCCTTGCGTAAAGCCACGATTGAAAGTCATGAGTTATCTCCCCCTAACCCTGCTTGTTACTTGTTCACCGCTGCTGTAGCCTGGTATTGAACTCAAATTAGGTCACATGAACTAACCAACTTCTATATCCACTGCGCCAGGTGTCTTTAAGAACAAGAACAACTGAATTTTGGGGACTTATAGACCTAATGTCCAGTAACCCTTTATACCATAGTTCCTATTGCGATTTTTTGGTGTTAATGGTTTTCTCTAGTATTTTTTATATTAATTGTCATCTCTAGTATTTTTATGTTAATTGTTTTCTCTAGTATTCTCTCGAGAAACTGCCAAAAACGTCGTAAAATTGGCAACAAAGATGAGGACAATAGTCCTAATAATGTAAAAACTGTAAATACTACCTCGTCTCAGAAATATAGACAAGTATTTTTTAGTTAACTTTAGAACCGATTCTAGATATAGATTCATGATATGACGGTAAAACTTGAATTTGCATCAATGTAATACGTGATCGAATGTCTTCAAAGGTGATGTTGAACCATGACATTATTGTCCAGAACATCCTTATATTTTTAAATACAAGGCGTTGCTGAAAAATCTTTTTTCCTCTCCAGTAATTACTAGAGTGGGTTTATAGACTTTGCCAGCAATTTCGACAATACCACTTAAAAACTTCTAGACTCTATCATATTGACATCACAATGACGTAAAATGTTGGAATAACCTGTTACTGTTGTGGTGCATGAAAAAGAACATTGGGTGCAAACCATTGTGAAGACGTTCAGGGTTAAGGACTTTGTCAAAGATCAACAAAGTTTTTTGATGAACCACAGAAACCAAATGATGCACCTTGAATAAATAACCTAGGATCATGATAAAACATCCTAATGTATAATGTGTTGTTCACAGCACTTTATGAGCCATACCCAAAATATACTATCAGCACAACATGTTTTGTGACGAACTTAAAACGCTACACATTGCTATTTTAATTAAAGAATTCATGAGCCAAGACCTCGCATATTTATTACCAACTGAACTTTATGTTTAAACGTTTAAAACCGAATATGAACGTATACACTCACCTACTCTAAACGTGCCTGCAGGATTAGAATCCAAAAATATCAATTGATCATGCCCTAAATGGATACTATAATCAATCAGTGTTTTTGGTTCCTAATTATGCAGGAATTTAAGGGATGATTAGCCAATCCTGTAGCTCATAAAGTACACTTGCTCTCGTCAGCTTTGTGCTGCAGTGGATATCGACTCGGAACGTGAAATCAGGGTGCCTATTTTGAATTCCAGTTGAAATCTTTGCATTCACTTAGGCACAAATACCTTTAGGAAAGGTATTAATCTATTTCTTCCCTCCAGTTAGAAGTTAGATAATCGGACATATTGGGTTCTATAGCCTTGGCTGGAAACCGATCTACCACAGAAAGCAATGGCAACCTACTTCTTCAGGAAGTCATGTCTCTTTCGCGACATGATCGCATAAAACATGTATTACGTATGGCACTTAAAAGGCAGTCAAATTCCTGCATTCACTTACGCGTAAATAACATCCAGATATGAGTTCACTAGCAAAACATATTGGGTTCCATAGCCTTGGTTTTCAACCAGTCTATCACAAAAAATAATAGCAACATACTATGGGAAACTCTTCTGGCCAGTCTGTCATGTCTCGAACGAGACATGATCGTCCAAGCGTATATCCCGTATGGCAATTAACTGACTAACTTGTTCTGTATAATGAATATTAGGTATTTTCTGGTATTATAAATATCTCCATTTCCTTCATTTTTGACAAGCAAAAAATTACAAGAATCAAATAAAATTTAATAATTGAAAATAACAAAATACTTTGCATTGTTAAAATTCAATGGTGCAAATATACACGGAAATGAATCCCAATAAAATCAGTGTTATGTAGTATGAAAGTGTTTCACTGAATGTGACTTATAGATGAATAGTTGACAGGGGAAGTAGTTTGTTTTTATGCATATGATAGAATGAATGAACAAAATCACTGTTATTGGTGTCGGATTTAATTGATTTTAAATTCTCTAAAGTGGAATTCTACGCCGATCATTCACTCTTTTGTCGAGTTACATTTCCACTCGGTAAAGCGCTACTTCTACCAGAATCTATATGTACAATATAGCTTTAAACCAATCTCAAATGTTTTCTGTTACATTATGAATTCGTATATAATGATCGGCACAATCTTAAGAAAGGATATAAAAATTAGAACGTATTGATGAAAGATACAGAAGATAAGAATGCAGGAACACGTATACAAGATAAGAAAGGCGAGCGGAAAGAAATTACAAACCAACAGAAGGGGCTGACAGTTCAGCGGCAGCATCTGCGGACGTGGTGGGGTGTGGCTGGCAACCGTACTCTCGCGAAACGCCACATATGTCCACCGACGATGTTGTGTCATGGCGAATCTGTCCCGCCAAAAAAGGACTTGGCTGGGGAACAAGAGGGATCCACCGGTCCTCCAGGTTTTGGGGTTGGGTGCAGGGCTAACAACCCTGCCCCCATAAAAGCAGCTTGTTACGAAAACAGCAACAGAGAAAAACTCTACTTCTGTGTGGGAGGGGCCTCTCGAGTCCAATGAGGCTCGTAGGAACGCTGGTGGCCAAAGCCGCGAGGACGTTACAGTAGGAGAAGGGAGGACCTGAACGACATGGAGAAGTCCGGTGGAGAATAAGATGAAAGCCATGCAGTATTCTTAGGGTTCATTGACTAGTCTGACCCAAGATAGGCAGGGGTGGAGAAGCTTTGTTGTTACCCTACACACCATTGGATGTAACGGATGATGATGATGATTTATAAGACGAGAGAATATATCGTTGTCAGCATCTGAAATTGTTACAATTTAAAATATGTCAAAATATGTCAAAATATGTAAGAAATTACAAACCAACAGAAGGGGCTGACAGTTCAGCGGCAGCATCTGCGGATGTGGTGGGGTGTAGCTGGCAACCGTACTCTCGCGAAACGCCACATATGTCCACCGACGATGTTGTGTCATGGTGAATCTGTCTCACCACAAACGAACTTGGCTGGGTACCAAGAGTATTTCACTGGTCCTCCAGTATTGGGGGTTGGGCGCAGGGGCTAACAGCCCTGCCTCATAAAAAAGCAGCTACTTATGAAAACTCTGCTTCTGTGTGGGAGGGGCCTCTCGAGTCCAATGAGGCTCATATGAATGCTGGTGGCCAAAGCTGCAAGGACGTTACCAGTAGGAGAAGGGAGGACCTGAACGACATGGAAAAGTACGGTGGAGAATAAGATGAAAGCCACGCAGTATTCTTGGGGTTCATTGACTAGTCTGACCCAAGATAGGCAGGGGTGGAGAAGCTTTGTTGTTACCGTACACACGATTGGGTGTAACGGATGATGATGATGAGAGAATATATCGTTGTCAGCATCTGAAATTGTTACAAATTAAAATATGTCAAAATCAAGAAATTACACATCTTTTGGAATCTTTGTTTTTCAATCGTTTCATCCTAAACAAGAAAGTACCGCCAGTGATGCGCAGGGGGCTACATAAGAGTAAAAGATTAGTCAAGAGGAGAGTGAAGAGAAAGACGGACCGGTTACAGGAAGTTTCAGAAAAAGGGCAAGAGAAAGATGGAAACACAGGTGTGGAGACAGTTGTGAAGGTAGAGAGAACGGAAAAGAACAAGATATACAGCGTGAGGTAGAAAGAACTGGAGTCAAGTGGATAAGAGATGGGTATTGACATTGCATTTAAATTCCTGCAGGTTGAAGCCGCCAAGAAAGCAAGTATATGGAAAGGACTTCCACATGCGAGAAAGAAGCTGATGGAGTAGAATTCTCGGCTGCACTTGGTTAATCTATCTGTAAATGGGTGGGAACTTTTTGCATGAGTCTGGTTGCACGAGTAATTCTTGTTGTCGGGACACCAGTGACCTAAGTTCGTCGGAGTAGAAACCATGGAATAGAAAGGGGGAAGACAGATTCCACCGGGAAGAAAGTGGCTGGAGTCGAGATACTAAGTCGGGACCTATCACATTACAGATTCTCTTTTGCAGCCTGTCGACCACACTGAGATGGACAGCAGGGGCGCCTGACCATACATGACAGCACGGACGAAAGAATCTTTTCAAACATGGCGGGAATTAGAACAGTAAAAATGCAAGGAAACATTGAAATCAAAACAAAACCATATATCACGGATAAGGAGGATATTTGCAGAGACAGTGATGTAGTTTTATGCGTGAATAATGAGAAGAGGATAGACGGAATATGTTGAAACGAGCATGTATTCAAAATAGTAGAATCAATAAAGGTTCTGATATTTATAATGTGATTTAGACAATTAAAAAGTTTGGGACATACGAAATGAAAAGAAAGCTTCAAAATATTACACTCATAAGATATACTGTTATACCAGAGCTTCTATCAGTTATAATTTTAGTCTTGCTTAGGCACTCACGGTGACGTGCGTAAGAAATATTCTGAAGACTGACCCCAACGGTTTAGACTCATTATAGTTATCTATTTCAGCGTCTACATTAGCATATTTTGTCACAGGGACTGTATTATTTACTCCTAACATCCCTACTTTTGAGATTTCTTTTTATAAATAAACTAGCAGTATAGCTCGACGTTGCTCGGGTGTAATGAAAGCTTTAAAATTAATGCATGGTCTTGGAGCTCAGACACAGCCTAAATAATATTTGTGTGAAGTTTGGTGAGAAACGGATAAAAATTGTGGATTTGTATAAAGGACATACAGACAGATAAACAGACATACACACAAAAATCTTGCCTTTTATATATATATATATATATATATATATATATATATATATTATCGATTTTCTGCACTCTTGTAAGAACTGCAACCTTGAAACTTCTGAATATCGTTTCTTATGTCTTTGTCTATGAGTGTATCAAATTTGATTAAAATCAGACCCCTTCTTCTATACCCGATTTTTCGAATATCGATTTTCGATATTTATCGGGAGTACCTCGACACAAAACCTAGTTAAGAACACTCGCAGAGGCTTATAGTACAACTGTGTAAGTTTTCAAGAAAATCGGTCCAGCCGTTTCGGAGTTTATAGGTAACGGATACACACACTCAGAGACACACGCACACACACACACACACACACACACACACACAAACACAAACACAAACACAGAGAGAGAGACAAGTTCTATTTATAAATAAGTTTAGATATTTAACTTTATTTATAAGTAACCATTCACTCTTCTTTCTGGATAGTACACATAAGTAGCTGACTTTGTATCTTTTACATTGAGGAAAAAAGTTCCAGATTTTCTGTTCGTTTCGCTTTTCTAGAAACTATATATGAATGTTTAATGATTTTGGGGGGTGAAGTTACATTAAAACATCACACATTAACTTTCATAGGTTCTTCCCTGCTTTCGGGCGTTTCTTCGGTAAACTTTTTCTTTAACTAATTATCATGTCTTTTATGTTCCAATGTTTTTCTTTTTACCATAGTTATCATCTTTACTATTTGTGATATGTGCTTTGTGGTATAGTGGATATAGCCTCGAAACGACAAATCGGGTAGCCGAGTTCGAATTCCAGTTGCATTCTTCACATTCGCGTAAGCGCAAATACTTTTGAGGAAAGTATTAATCCGTCTATTTCCTCTAGTTATTGGTTAAATAATAGGACAGATTGGGTTTTATAGCCTTGGCTGGCAACTAGTCTACCCAGAAAGTAATGACACTCTACTTTGGAATAATCTTCTTCCCGGTCAGTCATGTGTCTTTCGAGATATGATCGCCCAAGCGTGCGTCACGTATGGTACTTAACTGACTGATATTATTACCACCTTGTTACATTTATTTTCTATTTTATACATTTTGAAAAACACATTTTTGCTAATCTTGACTGATTTAATGTCCTTTTAGTTATTCATCCCTATAGTTGTTGAATTGTTAACAACTTATTGAACACCAATTTAACTATTTTTGCAAACATTAATTTTACCTGAAAGATGTTTGACGGTGTCTTCAAATTTAGCGGAATCCAGTAAACTCACAAAATTTCATCGTTCACTTTTCATGATTTGCTTTTTCATAGTTCTTTCAAATGTACTCACAAAACTTCCTGCTTGTCTGTTTGGCCTGGGATAATTCAGCGGGTTAGTAATATGTTCAGTGGGGAATATTTTACAAAACTTTTGGCATTCACGAGCAGTGAATAGCGTACCGTATCGGAGACTATTGTATATGGAATTACATATCTTACAAACAGTTCATCTAAAAAAATGTGCTGTCTCTGAAGTTGTTTGTTTTTTGAACTTATAATTCCCGGCGACATAGTAAAACTATCTACTACCACAATATAATGTGATTCTTTTTAATACACCTGCACAAACTATATGCGTTCTTGACCAGGGAGTATCTGACTATGGCCAAGGTTGTATGTTCATGGTAGGTAAATTTGTTGACAAAGTACAACCTCTGAAGAATTTTACTTTTTTTGCAATGCCTTCATCCATTTTGGTCCAGTGTATATAGATTCTCATAAGAGATTTCAACTTTAAAAATTCCCGGATGTCTAAAACTCATTTAATATTTACTTTTGTGTTATGCTAGGTAGTATAGATTTTGTGCAAATATCATTACACTGTCACAGCGAGTAAGCATTCAAGACAGGACTGAGTTCTTTTTATTTGTTTTAGTTGGTTTATTTCCGCAATAAACACGTCTTTTTCTAGGTTTCATTTATTTTTTCTTCAACGCTAACTGTTAATTCACGTTCTACATTGCATAATATATTTTAACTTCAATTTTACTTTTTAATGTTGCAATGACAGTATCCTTCAATGGTTCATTATTTTAGCATCCATCTTGATAACCAATCAGTATGTTCTAATTTTTGTGACGTTTGCTGTTCGATCCCAAAATCCTTTAATAAGATGGTACCGTAGTGTTGTTATTTATTCGCTGTATGTGTAAGAATCCTTTTTTCAAAACATAAATTTGTAATAGAAATTTGTTTTGTCTGCAACCGAAAACTTCTTTCGAGATAAAGTTTTAAAATATTTGACAGTAAATATAATTACCTACCGCTTTTTTGGCAATATGGTTGTAGGTTTTTTCTTCTTCTAATAGTAGGGAACGTGAATCATGTGCGATTACTTTCATATCGTCGCACTTATGTAAAATTACTGCTCCTGTACCGTCATCACTAGCATCTGAAGCCACGACTATTTCTGCTTATGGATTGTAGTACGTTAAGTATAAGTTTGATCTTCATATACGCCTTGAAATTTGTCATTCCACTTCCATTTATGAATTAGTTTTCTAGTGGAGCGCTTAAATTGTGCATATTCGGAACATAAATTCGATAATGTTCGCTAGTCCCAGGAATGCTTGTAAGCTTGTAACGTTTCTTGCAGGAGGCATATTCTTAATTGTACTTGCCATGAATAGATATGTTTGACGACCATTTTTGTCAATGATTTGTACTTGATTTTACATAAAACAATTCGAACTTTTACTCAATGAGTTTGAACTCATATTCTCGTATTTTTCGAAAAGAGTTTTCACATGTCCTATATTTTGTTTCTTAGATACACTTTTAATTAATATATCATCCAGATAAGCAACTGAGAAAACGAAATCTGCAATTACGGTATCTTGTTGAAATATAACTAGACTTACCTTAATACCAAAAGGAAGTCAGTTGAAAATATACAATCTTTTGAGCGCATTTATAGCTGCTAACTCTGCATAGCCTTCGACAACCTGTATTTGCAAATACGCTTCAGAACGAATCGGCTTTGAAAACCTTTTTCATCCTTTAACTTAGCAAAAAAGTATTTCTGTAGTTGGTATTGGGTTGTTATGGTGTTCGAAGAACTTGTTTAATTCTGTCGAAAAATCAGCACAATCACGAATATTTTTTCTTTTAAATACACTGCTGTTTCTGCTTTTTTCTCAAAGATTTATCTTTTGAAATACCGGTTTTTCTCAAGCCTGTCTAAGTCTTCGTTGACTTTCTCCATTGCTTGCGAATATTAAACAATGTTTCGTATTAAATACTGACATCAAACATATTTTACATGACAATTTTGTTTTTAACAGAACAGAAAGCAAGAAAAAGCTTTTTTCAATTCTTTCTTTAAATTTTTATTAGTTATCTAAAATGATCACTTGTCCGTTTTTTAAATCAACAGTTATAGACAAATCCAAAGGCTCAAATAATTACATCCAATCAGTTACGACTACGTTCATAGGATTTGTTAAAACATAAGCCTTAGCATATAGATACTTGTTACGGAATGGGATATTAGAAGTCATTTCGCCAATAGACAAAACATTCTCACTTGAGATACTACTCACGACTTTCAAAGTCTTTCTTAATAGAGGTTTTCTGATTTATTCTCATGTGGTTTCTTTAATTATTGTAAGATTACTATCGGTAACGAACAGCATTTTTAAATGCACACTATTTTTTTTTTTGAATTCCAAAATTTTCTTCTTTTCAATGATTTATTTTCCGTCGCAATGCATTATGCGTATTGTTACAAAACAACCTATGGGGCAAATTTGATTTTTGTCTGATTACTACTATTTCGGTGATTTCTTTGTTGATTTCCTGGAAACTGATTACATCTTTGTAAACTTCATTAGCCTATTGATTTAAACTCATATAAGCTACCAGGTTTTACAAGCATGTACAACAAGTTATTAATTGAATTCATAGAGTTGTGATTTGTAATCGCAGAAAAAATATACTCGCTGATCTACACATTGTGATGTGTAGATCTTTGGCTTTCATTTTCATATTTTTTGCCGAAATAGTTGGTTCTTGGCTTCTGTTTTGCTTTTCTACAGAATCTACTAACTGTACATCTTGTTTGTATTTACTGCCTTCTTTTATTATTGAATATTTTTTCTTTCTTTCTTCATGTTGCCTTACTAATTGTATCATCTAATCCTTTGTTGTTTCTATGTATGTTAGTAAGCCAATAGTTGTTGTCTTGTATGACAATTCCAGTTGAATAAGACCTCTTCTACCTTCTTTACGGGGTATGTATAGACGGTATACATCAGCCTTTGGATGATGCATCTTATGCTTAGAATGAAGCTTTCTTGTTTTAGAATCTATTCGCCTGATTTCGTTTAGAGTCCAGTTTAAGATGTTGAAACTATATTGGACAACTGGGATTGCAAGGCTATTTATGGCCATAATTCTGTTCTGAGAATTCAATTCAGTTTTAATATCATTCTTAGCCTTCTATAGTACTCTTTACGCACTATTTCTTTCATTTTTTTATGGTGAATGTTTTCACTCTCATTTACACCTAGGTATTTATAAGCTTCTTCTGGTTTCAATTATTTTATTGTTACAGCAGGATCTAAGCTAATTGAGGATGTTTCTTGCATTGATCCACGTAAAACTGTAGCTTTAGCACATTTATTAAAATTGAATTTCATTCTAATTATTATTATTATTATTATTATTATTATTATTATTATTATTATGTCATTTTTTATTATAATTCGAAGTCTGCAGAAAGACCTAAGGCAGGTCGTGGTGTGTTGTTATGGCTCCATTTCATGTTTTCTTTTTCTATCTCCATAACATCCCTGGCGTTGCCTAAACAAAGTTCTCCTTAATGTGTGGGCTGTACTTAAAAAGACAATTTTTTATATATCTCTTAACCTGGGGATTCCAGGGATTCTTTCAATGTCTTGTTTTCTTTCATTTTTTTTTTATTCCAAGTGCTCCCACTATCATTGGTATGGTACTTCTTTTCAATTTCTACATTTTTTTATTTCAATTTCTAGTTTTTTATATTTTGAGAATTTTTCCAATTCTTAGGTTGCTATGTTACAATCCACTGGAATTATTATTATTATTATTATTATTATTATTAATAATTCTCTCTTATTCTACCTATACCCGCTTTTGCTAATTAATTACTCAAGTTTGCTAGGTAGGTGATGCGTTATTTTCCAATATCTAATATATCTGCTATTAACACTCTGTTATCTGAATATATTATATAGTTAACATTGTATCCGTCATTAATGAATCTTTATAAGAACTTATAGTTTCTCAGAATCGCCTTACTGTTTTAATTGGATAAGTGCGTTGATAAAGACAAACCCTTGGTTTCCACCTTTCAATTATTGTGTATATACTGAATGCATTTCCTATCCAAATGCAGGCTGTTTGATGACATTATATGTTCCAACATTTCTTTGTAGCGTACCTAACTAAACGCTTTTTCAAAGACGATATTACCAGTAACTACCAATGTCTTTCAAATAGAATATACAATAATTGTTTTGAAACACGCTGTATTTAGTAATGTTAATGTTATTGCTAACATTTTGGTTGTGCTTTCCAACTCTGCGTTTCGTTTAATTTCGCAAAGCAATCAAATTGAAATTAGAATAACCTGTTTGGAAAATACGTTGAAGAAACACTACTTACCAGTGTAATAAATTTGGAATTAAATTTAATTTGATATGACTTCATGGTAAACAATATTATTTAAAGATTTTTTAAAATTTTATTCATTAAATTGTTTTGGAAATAGCGGGAGCATTTTGCATGTAAAACAAAAACATTTTTTAATTCCTACAGAGAAATAAATGTAATAAAACTTTTTACTAGTAAATGTCACAGACTAATAAAACAGACTGTACGCTGCTTCCCTAAACTTGTTTATACGTCTTCCAAAAATTTCGTTTCTATCTGTCAGTGTAGTTCTATTTTAGAGGGTGTGATAAACGGACGGTCTAGCGGAAGAGACAGAATTTTATTTATTCATAGATAAACGAATGAAGGAAGCACGTTAGAAATTAATAAATATATGAAAGTATATAATGATAAGGCAAATACATTTGATTTTAGTCGTTGCGAATTTACTTTTTCATTTTACTGCACGATTGTTCACTTATGCACATCTAATCTTGGTAAATATCTAGAAACAGTCGCAGTATAATTTCCACAGTAATATTAGTAAGCACATATGTAAATGCCAATGCAATGCAACTGTTTGGTCTAATAAAATAACACTTGTATTAGATAGCCGACCATCAACTTGCTGTAGTAGTGAAAAAATATATATCAGAAATAGAAATTTAAAAAATCGAAAACTGTTGATATTTCTGTATTCTCTTAATTCGAAATGTAGTTAAAAATGCAAATGATTTGTGATGGCTCATTTCGCTGTGAGTCCTCGTTTTAAGGCTGCATTCCAAGGTTATTTGGTTTTGCATAGTTCGAGGTGATTAGATATCGAATGCATTCAATAATAAATTCCAGAAAGTGAAAAACATATTTTTCATACTGTTTTATATTTGGTATATATTTATATAGTACCAGTATTCAATATTTTTGGTTTCCCTTTACAAAATAGACAGCCAGGAATAGGTCACCTACGAATAGATGGCATTGCCGATTATAAATTACGATAGCAATTACATATTATATTATCATATATATATATATATATATATATATATATATATATATATATATATATATATCAGCATGCAGTATGGGAATGAAGAATCCAATAGAGTATCATGTACATACAGCGGTAGGATAACGCTCTAAGAGAGCTCTAAATGTATATGTATATAAATACATATAGAGCAAATATAAGAAGAATAAAGGTAGATACATTATTACATGGTAAATCGGAAGGCTAGGCCTATTTCAGGCAAACCATCATCAGCTTCCGTCTTTATTTTACAAATTGTAAAATAAAGACGGAACCTGATGATGGTTCGCCTTAAACAGGCCTATATTTCCGATTTACCATGAAATAACGTGTCTGCCTTAATTTTTCTTGTGTGTGTGTGTGTGTGTGTAATATATATTAGTGTAAGTTCCAGCTGATTTTTATGAAGAGTTATGTTCTATTTACAAATATTAGTAAGAAACATATTACTGAAAGTATTGTCTTTTGCTAGACAATATTTTTCCAAAATTTTGGCAGCATTCGAATTCAACGTAGGAAAAACTACACGTTTTTAATATTAACCACGGGTCGACTAATTTTTTGTACAACTTCATAAAAATGATAATGCTTCTCAGCCAAGCCATGTTCCATCGATCGGAACAAGTGATAATCTGACTAGTGACTTCTCATTTAAGCGTTTCCAAGTAGGTTTTCACCCGTTTTTGCAATATGTGAACTAGCGTTGTCATGATACAAAATCACTTTGTTTTCTCTATACTCGTACTGTGGCCGCTATTTCTCCAATGCACAGCTCCAATGCATCAGCTGTTGTCGACAGCAATCTCTCGTGATGTTTTGGGTTGGTTTAAGCAGCTTATATTAAACTACGCCCAACTGATACTAGCAAATGTTGCACAGAAGCTTCGAACCATGGATATTCGGCTTTGTCGATAATGTTGAAGCATCCAATCTTTTGCGCTTAGAATCAATCTGTTAGGTGCCATACGTGATACACACTTTGGGCAATCGTGACTGGGCAGAAGATTATCCCGCGTAGTTTGCAATTGCTTTCTGCGGTAGTGTTGTTGCCAACCAAGGCTATAAAACCCGATGTGTCCTATTATTTAATCCATAACTGGAAGGAAGATACGGATTAATACATTTCCCAAGGGTATATATGCGTAAATTAATGCAAGGATTTCAACTGGAATTCGAACTCGGCACACCGATTTGTCGTTCTGAGACCTACGCTTAGGGTATTCGTAGTGTATTCTCTTTTCATCGTCGGTCAAGATATGATAGAAAAAAAGTTTCTTTTTTAACTTTTGAAGCAGATGTTTACGCGTGACAAGATGCTCTTACGACAACCAATCTCCTTGATATGGAATTATTCCTAATGTTTTCAAACGTTTCGAAACAATTGTAATCGGCTCCTAATGATTCTGCAAATTTAGCTGGCAACTGACATAAGGAAGTATTGCCTCTAATTTTTTGTCTTCAAACTTTTCCGGCGATCCCGTGTTTACTTTTATCTTTAATATCAAAATCATTATTTTTTAAGCATCTAAAATAATTACTGCATGTTGTTTCTGATTGCGTATGGTCACTGTAATATCAGCAAGAATTCTCTATGCTTCAGCTGCAGTAAAATTCATCGCAAATACTTCTTTGGCACAACATCCGTGTTGTTTGCACTTCGGCGAAATGACATACACTGAATATCAAGATTGTTTATACTATTTTATAGTATTTATAATATTTCCTCGTATTTTCCGTTTTTAAGCTTTTTTTTTTGTTCGTCTTACGCAGTTTAGACACCGAGAAATTTACTAAGAAAATATGTATATTTTGGAATTTTTTTTTCAATATTGTCGTTTTAGTTCGTGACTTTGGCTGAGATTTAAAAACATTAGCCAGCTGTCCGCTGGTTGCATAATAGTTTCTTTCAATATATATATATATATATATATATATATATATATAAATATATATATGAGTGTGTATGTGTGTGTGCGTGTGTGTGAGTGTGTGTTGATTTCAATCTTATAGAAATGAGTATTTACTATTACAATAATGAATATCCATTTCTATCAGATTGAAATCAACAAAAATGCAATAATTATTGTTCAAGGCCAAAGTGTAAGTGATGCCAGGCTGGCCACCACTTCCTACCCTAGAGCTAGCTAATAAGATTCCCGACTTATTCACTAATTAAAATGTATTTATTCACTAAAAGAAATCATCCATCATCATCCAGTCCTAGATGTTCACCACTACTACATATTCACAGGGGGACTTAAAAATAAAAAATAAAAAACAAAACAAGATATAAAATCTTCAATATTTTTAAAATTGTCATTTCTCTAATTATATTTAAAAAATATATCTAAAAATATAATGATACGAAAATCATGTGAAGGATGGGTAAAAACAAAACTAAAACATAACAAAGTATTCAAGAATGTTCGTTGTGTTCTGCTGATGTTTATACATATATATATATATATATATATATATGTAAACATGAGTAAATGAATATCATTTTTTAAAATTAATAAAGAACCTACCGTTTTATATTACATGACCATTGCTCTTGTTCGGATCGTAGAGCTTTCATTACATCCTTGTATCTCAAGTGTTTAGCTTACCTTTGCCCACCAGGTTAATTGTTGTACACTTTGCTTACAGCTCTGTATCATGTTCCTTTAGTTCCATATTTAATTCAACGAAAATTCAAATGAGATGCCTCACACAAAAGGATCTATTGTACAATCTTTGGTTTCAATTAATTACGCGCCATTATCATTATTCATGAGCGACAAATTTATTTTCAGCTACCGGCAATGAATATGGATATTCTTTCCACTTCTTTGTTTTCTTTTCATATTTTCTTTAAATTACTAACCCAATACAAAAAATAATAGATTAATTTTTTCCTGGGATGCTTTCAATAAAAAACATGATGAAAATTGGAAAATATATTTTGCTGGGTGACATTTTTCAGAGAAATTACTTTTCAAATCACACAATTATTTTACTCGTCCCGAAATGAATAATAAACACACTGGATAGAGGCTGTCGCTGTTCCGGCAGAATACAGTGTAGATATAAAAAAACTATTTTGTAAAAATATAAAGGTTCCGAATATTTAGGCAATATCCGAATCACCCGTGACCAGGATACTAGTAATAGTCCTGAAGATACGGGAAAATATACTGAAAAAAATAGAAATTAAAGAGAAATTTAGAAACATATACAAATTTGTATATCTGGAAATAGATTGAATATTTTGCTGTCGTTACTAGTGATGTAAAATTTTAATGATTGAATGTTATTACTACTATTACTTTTACTAGAACTAGTTCTACTACCACTACTACTACTACTAATAATAATAATAATCTTTCCAAATCTCAATATTCCTTTAGAATAAATAATTTCAATGGGGTTTCAATGGTGCTGTTTGGAATAGCACACCTAGAAGCCAATTAAAATTTCACGGCACACTTATTAGGACTTTTAAATGGTCGTTGTGGTTCATTGGATATCGACTCGGAACGACAAATCGGGTAGCCGAGTTCGAATTCCAGTTAAATTTCTTTGATTTCACTTAAACGCAAATAACCTCGAGAAAAGTATTAATCCGCCTCTTCTCTCCGGTTATGGGCTAAATAATAGCACATATTGGATTCTATAGCCTTGGCTAGCTAGTAGTCTACTGCAGAAAGCAATGGCAAACTACTGCGGGATAATCTTCTGCTCAGTCAGTAATGTCTCTACCGAGACATGATCACCCAAAGAGTGTATCGCCTATGCCACTTAACTGACTTACACATTTAGATGTTATAAAATCAAAGCATAGATTTTAAAAATATGCACAAATATGAACGTACTTTATTTCAATGTTTTTCTTTAAACATTTGAGCCGTTTATTTAGTGTGAAACCTGTTCCCGGGGTTTTTCGGGAATTCCTCAAAACTTTGCGGCACATTTAAAAGGATTGCTCGGCACATTAGTGTGCAACGGCAGGGCGATCGAGAATCCATGCAAGTTGTGGTAAGGAGGTCTGGCTGCTAAAGGTAGTTTTATCAAAAACCCAGGTTGCTAGTGAATCAAAACATAAACGTAAATTTCAGGTTATGCCTCCTGATCAGAACGGGATTTTCATATGGACGTCATGCTTTTTTTTTAATCATTTCACCCCGAGCAAGGCGGAAATGCCACTGATGTGCAGGGGGCTACATAACCGTAAAACGATTAATTAGAAAAGAGTCAGAAGTACAAACTAGTTAGAAAGGAGCAATAGAAAGCTGAGAAAGCAGGTGAGATGACAGAAGCATAGGTGGAGAGAAAGGGAAGGGTATACGGGGGTAGGGAAAGAGCTAGAGTCCAGTGGTTAGTAGATGAGTATTGACTCTGCATTTAAACTTCTGGAGGTTGTAGCCGTCAGTAAAGCAAGAATATGGGAGCGAGTTTCACAGGCGGGAAGTGCGAGAGAAGAAGCTGCAGGAGTAGAATTGTCGTCTGCATTTGGCTAACCTGACTGTGAATGGGTGGGACCCAGTTGCCAGTCTGGTTGCACGAGTAAACACCTGTTGAGGAGGCACCAGTGACTTAAGTTCGTCCGAGCAGAAGCCATGAAAGTATTTATAGAACAGACAAAGGGAGGCCACATCTCGACAGTGGGGAAGTGGCTGCAGTCGAGCCGCCAGATCAGCACCTATCGCATTACAGACTCTCCTTTGGAGCCTGTCAAGAACACTGAGGAGAACGGCCGGGGAGCCTGATCATAAATGGCAGCAGTACTCAATGCACGGACGGATGGTTGACTTGTATATATGCAGGATGGATTCAGGCGGAAAAAACATCCTGGATCGACATAGTGACCCAACCTTCTTAGCAGTAGATTTTGCTATGGATTCAATATAGTGGTTCCATTTAAGGTCTGATGTCAGGGTAAGTCCGAGGAGGCGTAGTATATTGCTCTCCAGAAGAATCGCTTGGTCCATGCTTATGGAGGCAGGAGAGGTCGCCTGTAATTGTTGAAAGACAACAGCTTGGTCTTAGACGAAGTTGACAAGCCACTTCTTGCCCCAGTTCACCACGGAGTGTAGATCCGGTTCAAGGTCAGCAGCGAGATTATGTCTGTCCGCCACGACAGGTTTCTTACTGGTGCGGGAGTATATTGTAGTGTCATCTGCGTAGATGCCTACTTGAGACTTGATCTCATCTGGGAGGTCGGTGATGAAAATAAGGAAGAGCGTGGGGCCCAGAATAGAGCCCTGTGGGACACCAGCATTCGTGCTGTAGTATGAAGAGGCACGCCCATTCAAAACGACCTTCATTTTGCGGTTATTTAGAAAAGATTGGATTAGGTCAAGCAGGCGACCGGTAATACCGAAACCCCGTAGTTTGCATAGGAGGCCAGAGTGCCAAACCCTGTCGAAAGCCTTGGAGATGTCCAGAGCAACCTTAGAACTAAACTCGTTGAGAAACTTTATTTTTTTCAAACGCAATGGTTAAAAATATTTTGAAAGAGAATGAAAATTGTAAACTTTAGCGAGGACCACACGAATTCGTAGCATTTTTAATGCCTTATAGAACTACAAAGTAATAAATTAAAATAAATTATTAGACATTTTTAATGGTAAAAACGAGAATTATTAACATATATAAAATTGTAGAAAATTGTAGTGACCGTTTTGTGCCGGAAGTAAAACAGGGAACAAGAACCTCGGTTCAAAACAGTGTATTAGTATAACAATATCAGCATGTTCAAAGAAAGTGTTAATAAAAAGTAACATAGAAATAAGTAAATCCAATAGAAATATTGCTAATTGCCTGACTAGTAGCTGTCGTTAACTGCTGTTAACTTCTCTTCCGTCAACTGCTCTCCGGAAGTCACGCAGGTAATCATTTATGACAAGAGGAAGAATTCATTCTTCGTAGGAGAGCACCATAACAATACACAACTAAAAAAAATGATATTATCAAAATTTCGATTTAAACGAAAAGTTTCCGAGTGAAACACCCAGAAGTACGATAACAGATATTTGATTCTGTTTTACAGAAAAAAATGTTTTAAGTGAATGATTTAATAAAATTCAATCAAGAGCCATACCGAGAATTTTGTTAATTAATGACTGAAATTATAATTTTTCTCCTTTTCTATGTGTCGTGACCCTTCAGGACGTAGACGAGAATGGCCCACCACATCTCCAGATCTTTGTCGTTGTTAATACTCTTCTCCTGTTATTCCACTCAATCCCCTGTCCAGGATTTATCTGCTTAATTCCACCAGGTACATTGTTCATGTCTTTCTCTTGTCTCTCTCCCTCTCTATCCATTCTGTAAGCATCATGTTCTCAAAGCACTTCTTCCTCGTTACATGTTTCAAAAACTTCAGTTGTCTTTTCCTGATGTTAAATATCAGTTTCCATTTTATGTCCATTTTCTCTAAAACCTCGTCATTGCTTACGTCTAATATCCCAAGCATCTTTCTATAGAACCACATTTTGGTTGCTTCAAGTCATTTCTTCATCTTTGTTGGGATTGTCCGGCATTCGCTGCCATATTGAAGGACAGGCATCACATAACAATCCAGAACTTTGTTTCCAGCAAAAATTTCCTGTCTCTCATCACTGTACTCAGCTTCTGGAATGCATCAATGGTGATGCCAATAAGCCTTCAGAACTTCATGTCGCACTTTCTGTCTTCTGTTAGAATATTTCGCAGGTATTTAAATTTCTGCACCTCTTTGATTTTGGTGTCACAAACTTTAGTTGACATTTTGGGCTCTTCTACACATGCGAAATATATAAGTGTCGTGAAAGGTCTCGAACAATAAGAATATCAAGAGAGTTCTGATTGCAAATATACATAATGAAGCGATAAAAGAACCATAGCGATTACTCAGCACTGCAAATATATAAAATATCTAAACCTTGAGAAACATTATGAAAAGCGACAACGAAAGAAAGATAAATAAATTCATGGATACATTTTAAACAAAGACACATATTTGTGAGGCATGGTGTCATGAATAATGTAAAAAAATCATTAGAATCGCTTTTTTTAATCATTTCACCCCAAGCCAGGTCAAACCAGCACAACTGTGAAGACAATTACAATGAGATAAAAGACTGGCTGCAGTGGTTATTGAAGAAAGGATAAAAGATTAATGGGATCCAAGAAGACAAAAGATGGTAATTGACGTAGAATTTCAATTTTTGCTTATGGTATTTATCAGCAAATCAAACAGGCAGAATGGGGTTCCACAGACGGAAAGTGCGAGCACGCAAAGAAACTGTTGTAGTAGAAGTGAGTGTTATATTTGACTATTTCAACGGTAAACAGGTGAGACCCAGATGCCAATCTAGTAGTCAAATGCCGGGTTATAAGGGAGAAAGCTCGTCAGAGCAATTGCTATGAAAATATTTGCAGGAAGAAAGGAGCGAAGCCACGTCATGTCGGTGACAAAGTGACTAAAGTCGAGATGCCATGTCAGGATCGGTTAGATTGCAGACTCTTCTTTAATTATTTCAACGGTAAAAGAGTGAGATTAATTATTGTGGGAGTTTTTTTTATTACTAACAGTATATTGTTTAGTTTTTGTAAATAGTTTTATTCATTCTTTAAATATACATCGGATTTTTCAGTTTTAAATTTGTCATCGTCCAGAGATAAATTGTACAAATGGAATTAATTTGATTTTCACAGTTTTTGGGGCATTATGGTGTTTATAGTAAGAATTGTGATATTATGTGCAAGGGATATCTGCTTGGGCCAGCGAATGAAGCAATGTAAGTTAATTTAAGACAGGTGAAGACCAGCTTTCTCCAATCCACATCTTTGGCTTTATGCCACATTTTTGTATTATATAAAAAAGAAATATTGAGAAGAGTGATTATACTGACTAGCAGTTCACTAGCAGTGTATCTACTTCACGCAATGTGTGAATCTTCTACTTGTTGGTATACTATTATTCCCAACCTCCATATTTGTGATTACTCAAGCAGTAACTATATTATTGTTGTTGTTGTTGTTGTTGTTAATATTATTATTAAGGAAAAAATAACAGCGCCGGAGAAGATTTTAAGTATAATCGAAGCACATGTATCACAGCCAAATATATATGGTGAGTGGTCTGTAAAAGAATTTTTGTATATTGTGAAGCAAAGTTAGAAATAAATTGAATACGAGTAACTCAGTCTGTTTAGACGGTCTCTAATTGGAAATTGTTCCTCAGTAGATGTAACTTCCAAGCATGAACTGTCTCACCCGTCAAATATTAAAAAATCGTCTGAACAGCCAGCCAACCATAAGAGCCCCCTACGACCCCTGCGCATGAACAATGACTATTCGTCATCTCATAGACCCTTGCAAATATAATTACGAGGAAATTGACAATCAAATACGTGATATTGAATGTGATATTTAATGTAACTCTCCTTAGTTCACCCGAACATATGCATCATAACACCTCATAAAAATTCCGATCAGAATCTACAATGACCATGTCTGTTATCATATCATGGCATTTATAATAAAACGCGTTGGGTGTAGTTTCTCACACTAGTTCAACTTGTTACAAAACAATAGCATTAATCAACGAACGCGTGTCATTTCCTTAAACAAGTCTTACCAGATCGAAATTTTCATATTGATACCATACTTGGTTAAAAACTCATTCAGAAATATCTTAACTATACGCTCTATACTGATAATGTTGCTTTGGACGCAAAGATGCATTGGAATTGTAAAATATGCCTATCAAAGGCTAAACAACTTATTTAAACACAAGAAAATTTCTTTAAAATTATGCATGATCATCGGTTACGTAATATTGTATCATGATACTGCTATATGGTAGTCAATGTTAGATAGTTTACTCGTAGATAATTAAGATATTTGAGATGCGGATATGTAGAAATATGCCAAGAATACCATGGACAAAGAAACTACGACGAGAATGGCAATGAAAATGATATTTCATACTTTAAATTAAAATGAAGCAGAGAAAGCCTCAGAAAAACAATGAGAAAAGACAGCTTATAGAATACAAAACTCACAGGAAATAATGAAGGCAATGGGGACAACAGAAAGCAGACAGAGAAACAGTGAAAGACCTATAAAGTGTGATTAGAAAGGGACTATACTTGCAAGGAGAAAATATTTTATCGCTACAAACGAAAGGGCGTTATGGAAAGAAAAATGATTACTCACGTCCTAAAAAGACATAACACCCACAAAGATGTCGTAAAAATTAAAACAGCTTGTTTAAAACGAATTTGTCAGCCAGTCAATTATGTGCCATACGTGATACACGATTGGGCCATCATGTCTCGAAAGAGACATGACTGACTATGCAGAATATTTTTCCGCAATATGTTACTTTAAACTTTCGAATAGTCACGGTGTCTATAAAGAGCTCAATATTTAAAATCTATTATGATGAATCAGAAAAGAGTTATAAGAGATTTTTGATAAGACATTATGCTTTTAAGGGAATATCTGAGAAAAGAACTCTAAACGGAGATCTGTTCAATGTTAACACCTTGAGATTGGGTTATTTTATTCATTATTATTACTTTTTCAAAATGTTAGTGAGAGATGTCACATTTCCCTTGGGAATCATATCTACTCACTGTGTAAAAATGAGATGCCATAGGAGTGAGATATATTCTTTGCTACACAACAAAAGGAAAAAATATCACCAGTTCGCTGCGTTCGTTACTGTTCTAGAAATTGTTTTGAATCACGGATTCATAATAAAAGAAACAAAACTTTAAAAAAGTGCCAGTACTTCAAATGAATATTCCAACGTTTTTAATTATCATATTTAAGTGTCAGGATCTTGACCCAGTGCTGTTTAAATCAGTTTTAACCTTTTGTAGATAATCGAGTGTCTTTGAATTTGTCTGCAATATTATTATTATTCTACTATTTATTTTTATAAGCTGAATTATTTATCAGCAATTTCCCTTGTATATTTTGCGTATCATTATTAAAGATTTGATTCATAAGCTATTAAAATGAAAAATGCTGCTTGTTATCTTTAAGAATCTTATCATCCTGACAGTTATTTAACTCTGAGCATGTTTTGTCTTTTTCCTATGTTGCCTTTATCGGAGTTCTACCAACCATTAAACGAGGCCGTTACGTAGTAACAAGTTTATTAATTGATTGACATAGCTATCCGTATTGACTTCAATATATCCTGTCAGTGTCAAATTTTATACGTGCCCTAACTTATCAAGTGTTTTTTTTTTTTTGTAATATGCTACTTTTGTTTCCATTTTCCTTAACATATCCACAGGAAGATTACTTTATTCTCAGCATCCTTCAGTCGAATCATATTTCTGTTGTCTCAAATCTCTTCATCGGAGTGACGTTGGTCCGACCTTCACTGTTTTATAGGGGGAAATATATTCCAGTGCTGTACTTTTTATACGAGTCAAACGCAGTCTTCTTATTAGGTAATAATTTAATTAGCTTTCTGAAGATATCTTTCATTCTATTTACATTATTTGGACTGATTACAAAAACGAGAATAGTAGTACGAATAATGTATTTACTGTAAATACTCCCTCATCTCAGAAATATAGGCAAATAGAATGATCTATTAATAAACGTCGTTCAAATGGCAACAAAGATAAGGACAATAGTCCGAATAATATAAATACTGTCAATACTACCTCATCTCAGAAATATAGGCAAATAGAATGATCTATTAATAAACGTCGTTCAAATGGCAACAAAGATAAGGACAATAGTCCGAATAATATAAATACTGTCAATACTACCTCATCTCAGAAATATAGACAAATAGAATGATCTATTAATAAACGTCGTTCAAATGGCAACAAAGATGAGGACAATAATCCGAATGGTGTAAATACTGTAAATACTACATCATCTCAGAAATATAGTCAAATAGAATGATCTATTAATAAACGTCGTGCAAATGGCAACAAAGATGAGGACAATAGTACGAATAATGTAAATACTGTTAATACTCCCTCATCTCAGAAATATAGGCAAATAGAATGATCTATTATTAAACGTCGTACAAATGGCAACAAAGATAAGGACAATAGTTCGAATAATGTAAAAACTGTAAGTACTACCTCGTCTCAGAAATATAGACAGATATCCTTCACTATTCCAATACAACTTAACATTTTTCGTTCTCCGTTAAAACATTTTCACGCTATTTAATGTTTGTATGTGGTGCCTACTGTTTGTATTTCAGAATTTGGGTTGCTCTCCTTTCTCTCAACCAGACAATCTATTATCTTACAATTGATACTTAGCCCTTCTTTATAGTTTAATCATTTCACCCCAACCAAGGCAATAAAGTTACGAGAGCGCAACGTATTAATGATTGACAGAGAATATGAGAATGAATTACTGGGAGCGAATACCATAAAAAACATGAAGTAACAAGACAGTAGATAACTATTTATACTGAGTTTACATTTTCGATTATCAATGTCGACTTGGAGGCTAGAAGCCTTAAGATAATTCCTCATGCGAGGCGTAAAATTGAAGAAACTGTTAGCATAGGCCTTAGGTTACATCTAGCCAGTTTTAGTGTGAATTGACGAAACCTTGCCACAAATATAGTACTGAGCATAAATTCATAAAACCTGCGTAACATAAAGGAAAGCTCACCAGAATAATTACCATGATAGTGTTTATAGAGAGGTCACAAGGAAGCTATATTACCGAGGTGGGAAACGTACATTTTCTCGCTGTCTTTTACTAACTTTTGAAAGATTTCCTGCAGTTGACTTTCTGCATTTGCTATCAGCAGTGTGTCATCTACATATATTATATGGATGAAATTGTGGTAAGTAATAAAGAATCCTGGTAGGACTACCAGGATCATCCTAACGTAAAAGATGAATAAATCTGGTGTTGAGACACAGTGTTATCAGACAACTCTTTTCTGTTGTTATTCATTTTTATCCCAGCCAAAATTCTTAATTTTTATACCTTAAATAAAAGAACTGACAGGACAAAAAACCTGATCTTCAACAGGATGTCTAAATCTAAGGAGGGAATAATCATTTTGGAGAAAGAGGAAATATTCCAACGATGGGAAAAATATATAAAAGATCTTTTCCCCGACAAGAGAGAACAACCAGTAATACGCAAAGATAAGAACGGACAGGAAATATTAAAGTCCGAAGTGGAATCTGCACTAGCCAAATTGAATAAAAACAAAGCAGCGGGACCAGACGGCATAGTCGTAGAGCTGCTGATAGCCCTGGAAGAATTTGGTATAGAAAACATTACTGAAATAATAAATAAAATTTATAATAGTGGGGTTATACCAGATGATCTCAGCAAGTCTATCTTCATAGCACTACCCAAGAAGCCAGGAGCAAACGGGTGCGAACTCCACAGAACAATCAGTTTAATGAGCCATATAACAAAATTGATCGTCCGAATCCTGATGAACAGAGCGAGAAGCAGAATCAGGCCAGAGATAGGACAAGAACAGTGTGGTTCGTTAAAGACATGGGAACAAGGAATGCCATATTTATGATTAGGATGCTCTCCGAAAGGGCAATACAAATGAAGAAGGACTTATACCGGTACTTCATTTATTATGCGAAGACATTTGACAAAATACGCCCCAAAAAACTGATAGAGATGCTCGACAGCCTGGATATATTTGGGAAAGACTTGAGAGTAATAAAGAATTTTTTACTGACAGCAAACCGCTTGCATACGGACAGGCAATGAATTGAATAGATATACAAAGATAAAAAGGAGCGAAAGACAGGGATGTGTCTTTTCACCTGATCTGTTCAACTTGCACAGCGAGAATGTTTTGAGGACCCTAGACGTTATGCCTGGATTCGTAATCTGAGGCCACAATTTAAACAACCTAAGGTATGCAGATGTTACAGTGCTGATAGGAGACACAGAGAGGAAGCTACACGGCCTCCTACAGAAGGTAGCAGAAGAAGATAACAAGAAATGACAAGAAATAAACTGCACGAAAACCGAATGCCTGGTTATCAGTAAAAATGGCGGCCCAAAATGTCAAATACAGGTCGAGGATAACGGAATCAAGCAGGTACAAAAATTTAAGTACCTGGGAAGTGTTATAACAGAAGATTGAAAGTGCGACACAGAGATCCGAAGGCGAATTGGCATGTCGAAGGAAGCATTCCAGAATTTGAGTAAAGTATTAAGAAACAGGACAATTTCGCTACAAACCATGAAGAGAGTACTGGATTGCTACGTGCTGTCCGTTCTTCAATATGGCAGAGAATGCTGGACAATACCTTGAAGGAAAAACTTGAAGCAACTGAAATGGGGTTCTACAGAAGGATGCTGCGAATATCATGGACAGTGCATATGAGCAATGATGAGGTCTTGGAAATGATGGAAACAAAAAGGAAATTAATACTGAGCATCAGGAAGAGCCAGCTGAAGTTCCTGGGATACGCAATGGGGAAGGAGGGCTGATACTAACAGGCCAGATAGGGAGAAAAAGAGACAGGAGAATGCAACGGATAGCATATTTGAAGGACCTAATCAGGTGGATGACAGAACGAGGATTGCATGGTGTAACAGAAGAAGGTGTGCTCAGAGCCACCAGGGATAGGGAAAAGTGGGAGGCCATGATCGCCTACGTCCTGAAGGGACAAGTCACATAGAAGAAGAACTGCTATTATTTTTGGAATTGTTCATCGAGATATTATCCGCTGCTTGGCCACGGTTTGGCCAAAAGCTAAATCTTCAGTACTCTTTTCTGTTTAGTATTTGCTCTATTCTAAAAATGTGTGTAATCTTTTATTTGTCTCCATACATGATCAACCATGACTGATTTCATTATCTCCCGTGTACTTATTACTTTGTAATATTAAACCAGGATTACTTTTAAGGGCCGTCTGGTTTCCCTTTATATTCACCTTTATTATGCAAGGCGAGGAGTACAACTTGGTCCTCTACTCCTGCTAGACTCTACGAAAATTTATTTGTTCGGTCGAACTGCGTTTTAATATTGTCCTGATGTTTTATGGATCGTAGATCAGAATGTAACGGAGACAGAACGTTAAATTTTAGTGTAGATTTTGTTCTGAACAATTACTCACAAACTGAACTTAGTCTTATAATATGCATTTAAGTTACCACTAATTATCTTTGGATTTGAAGACATTAGACGATACCTTTCTTTACCCTGTCAGTTAAGTGCCATACGTAATACACGCTTGGGCGATCATGTCTCGAAAGAGACATGACTGACTTGGCAGAAGATTATCCCGCAGCAGTTTGCCATTGCTTTCTGCGGTAGACTGGTTGCTGACCAAGGCTATAGAACCCAATCTGTCCTACTATTTAACCCATAACTGGAAGGAAGAGACGGATTAATACCTTTCCCAAGGGTATTTACCCTGTAGAGGACCGTAATTCAAGATAAGGCATTCTATATCGATGTTTGTTTTGAGATATACGGATGACTTGAAATTCTTCCCGTCTCAATTTATTAGTATATCTAGGAAGGCCAAATCCTTTTGTTTTATTATTCTATTGTGAATTGGATCATAGATGTACTTTGTGCACATGGCCCATCATTATTTGTCTAGTTTCTTAATGAAGTTAATAATATGAAGGTATCAGCTCAGCCATTTTATTAGTTTTACTTGTGGCATAGTTAAGGTACATCAAAATATTTCACGTATATTTTTTCACTCGCTGATAATAACGGTGACTTGAGTGCGAGGCTTTCTACCGACTGGAACATGTCAGACTCTCTTATACAATTTATCTGTATAACAAAGAAAATTATCATTTTTCAGATGCTGATGTTTGAATACAACGCTAACATAGTATATGTTTTATAATAAAGTGCCAATTTCTGTAATCAAGTTCCGTTGAATATTCACTAGAAAGAATCTAATATAGCAGATCAGATAAGATAAAAGGACGGACTATTTAAATAATTGTATGCTGAAATCTGTATGAAGAAGGAGGAATATAAATGGAAGTTAAGAAATATTAGGAAATTAACGAATTTAGTGGATATAGGATGACAGAAATAATAGATTACATCTACAACAGTGGTGAGATACTGGAAGAAATTAGCAGATCAATTTTCATAGCACTACCTAAGAAGCCAAATGCAAAACAATAAGAACTCTACCGGAAGATTCTTTACAAATAACCACAAAACAAAACCCATCGTCCGGATTCTGATGAAGAGAGCGCGAATCAGAATCTGACAAATGATAGGACAGAAGAGTGCGGGACCCTCGACATATTTGGGAAAAACATTAGAATAATCAAGGACATATACTAGCAGTAAACCGCTTGCATACTGACAGGAAATTAATTCAGCAAATATAGAAAGGGGTGTAAGACAAGGATATGGAACAATACTTGTTTTATATCGACAAACAACAAACACGCATATATATAAAAATATAAAGTTATATTTTTTATTAATGACGATGAACCGTGTAGAATAGGGAACAGAGAATTGAGAGAGCGCGCTTCTAATGGGTTGACGGGAGTGTAGTCTTATCTGTTGTGTCTCTCTTCACCGGCCGATCTCTGTTGCTTCTCTACTGGCGAATCCGTGTGCCGAGGTCTTTTTATAATCTTCCAGAACCGGGACTTTTTCTTCCGGTTTTGCCTCGCCCACGCACGCCCACGTAATTCTCAGAGACACCTGTTCTGTTTGCCTCTGTAGTTATTTCCGCTGCTGCCGGAAATAAGGTCAAACGACATCCGTTCCTTTCAACGACCGGAAACACCCTCGCTTGCATCAGCCTTCCTCGGGTGGGGCCAGATTGTTATATTACATAGTGTCAGAGCTAGAAGTCCTGTCAAAATTTGTCATTAGTGGCTACAATCTCAACAATATAAAATACTCAGACAACACAGTGCTGATAGCCAATTCTTTAGGCTAATTTGATATCCAGTCGTGCGTGAAATGTTTGTTCTGGAAAGGACTGATAACATCCAAGCGAATCTCCAGTCTTACACTGAGTGATAAGAATAGATTTGGTACACTAAACCTTTAGCTGATATTTGGCCATCAATAGATTTATTTATCAATCAAGGAGTTACAATTATATCTAAGAGTAAATAGAACATGTACTCATATTAAAAATTAGTTTCAGTAAATGAAGCATCCTAATGACGTAATCGAACTCAGGACTGATTGTGCTATTTCAAAATTTGGAAAAATACATATTATGTTAGTCAGTCAATTAAGTGCCATACGTGATACATGCTTTGGGCGATCATGTCTCGAAAGAGACATTACTGGCTGGGCAGGTAATTGCCATTGATTTATGCGGTAGAATGGTTGCCAGCCAAGGCTATAGAATTCAATCTGTCCTATTAACTGTAGAGAAAAGACAGATTTTACCTTTTCCAATGGTATTTGCGCGTAAGTGATTGCAAGGAATTCAACTAGAAATCGAACTCGGCTCCCCGCATTTGTCGTTCCGAGTCAATATCCATTGCACCACAACTCACGTCCATCACATATTATGACTCTTTCTAAAACGTTAATGGATACCTCATCTGTTCGCCTATCATCGTGTACACATTCCTCCCCCCACCGGTCTTTTGAATAGGAGTAGAGATTTCTCTATTCTTTTCTGTTAGAACTAAGTTTCCTGTCTCTTCTAAATTATTTTCATTCTTTCACTCCCAGTAGTAGTGCTAATATCTTCTTTGATTTCAATATAAAAAATGACATTACTTCAAACATAACATAATTATAGTGGATTCCACATATTTTAATAAACGTCCAGGAGAGTAGATTTTCTTTCATGAAGATTTCTCGAATGCGTTGGCCAATAGAAGTAATAAAATATGTTTAAAATAAAAATTAATACTTTGTATCTACAATAATAACGAGTATTGTAATTATTTATGTTCTATTCATATTGTGAAATATCTTAAATAAAATATAACCGGTACTAAAAATCTGTAAATCACTTTAAATCACTGATCAGAAATCGCGTTAAATAATATATAAATTTTAACATAAAGAATTTAAATGTTTAAAAAAATATTTAAATATAGTACATGTCAAAACATCCGTTACAAACACTGAAAATAAGTGTTAAATGAAGTGAAAACAAAATTCAAAATCAATGGAATTGCTAAGCAACAATCAGATACATAAACTCCATTATGATCTGCGTAAAAGAAACTAAAACAAGTGAATTCGTGACATAGGCTACATATTGCAATTCTGTTTATCAAACTAAGCAAACAAAAGATTCGTTAAATTTTTAAAAAATAAAAAATTCTTTAAAGTATTTACCAACAAAAGAAAAGGGGGAAATTATGTGAATAATATATGTCACAGGAAACATGTTTACTGCCTTTCTGGCTGAATATAGGCGTTATCAAATTTAAAAACATCTTAATCAACTATGAAACGTATCTCCTTTTTTTTAATAATTTCACCTCAAGTAAGGCAATTAAGTTAGTAAAACTAATGATGATATTGAATGTGAAAGAACACGGAAAACAGAGCATATAGTTAAAAAGAAAGAAAAATAAATGTACAGATATTAAAACATAGATAACTGGATGTTGCAATAGAATTTTCGACTAGAAAGTCTGAAGCCTGAAGAGATTTCGACAAGAGATAAATACGAGAAAAGAGACTGGTAGCATAGAACATAAAGATACGTCTATCCATTTAAACTGTAAAATAACGATATATATAACTGTAAAAAGATTAATTAGAAGAGAATGAGGAGTACAGACCAGTTAGAAAAGAGCAATAGAAAGATGAGCATGCAGGTGGAAAGCAAGAATAGGGAGCGAGTTCCACAGGCGGGAAGTGCGAGAGAAGAAGATGCAGGAGTAGAATTGTCGTCTACATTTGGTTAACCTGACTGTGAATGGGTGGGACCCAGTTGCCAATCTGTTTGCACCAGTAAACACCTGTTGTTGAGGCACCAGTGACTTAAGATCGTCCAAGCAGAAGCCATGAAAGTATTTATAGAACAGACAAAGGGAGGCCACATTTCGTCGGTGGGGAAGTGGCTGCAGTCGAGCCGCCAAGTCAGTACCCATCACATTACAGACACTCCTTTGGAGCCTGTCGAGAACACTGAGGTGAACGGCAGTTGCGCCTGACCATAAATGGCAGCAGTATTCCATGCACGGACGATGGTTGACTTGTATATATGCAAGATAGATTCAGGCGGAAAAACATCCTGGATCGACATAATGACCCAACCATAATTGCCCTTAATCTAGTACTAAAGCTTAGATACCAATGTAAAAAGCCCATCAGAACAATTACCATAAAAATATTTATAGAAGTGGCACAGGGAAGCTATGTTATGGCGGTGAGAGAGTGACTGAAGACGAGATACCACGTCAGGATAAATAACATTGTCAAATTCTTCTTTGTATTCTATCAAGAATATCTCAATGTTTATCTGTTGTGGATCCCGGGAGAGGAACCGCACAAAATATTGAACAACAAAAAGAAATTTCAGATAGAAAAATAGGTTATAGTAAACGTAAAGATACAAACCGGAACGTCGGTTAGTAATCCAGGAATACGATAAGTAAGGAATATATATATATATATATATATATATATATATATATATATATATATAGGTCTTTTGAAGTAAATCTGTGCTGGAAATAGTATATCCGTGTAATATAATTCTTGCTGAGTAGAGCTACTATGATTACTGAATCGATATTCTCTGTGTAACTTCGGTATCTCTCGGTAATTAATGATCAGTCACTGTTCTCACTATGGTAGGAATATATGTATCCACAAGTCGAGTCCATTATCATAGAGACGGGGAGATCCCACAACAGTATCAAAAGAACTGCATTAGTTGTGACAGTAATATTATATGCATGTACAAATAGGAGAATTATAAATGGTATAGATAGATTCTGGAGAGAAATAGTACTTCCTAGCAGCAGATCTTTCAATTGATTCGATATAATATTTCCGCTTCTTGTTAACGGATAACATTGCTGTTAAGCAATTTATTGATAAATTATTTTGTTGTCTCTTAAGTTAACGGGTCGTTTTCAGTGTTTTTTAACGGGTTTAACCTAAGAAATTACCACGAATCACCCTCCTTAAAGTTAGCGTCAGCCATCTTAATAGAATATAAAAAAAGATTTTCAATGAAAAAAAAAACATCAATTTCGTTTAGGAGGCGTTAAAATTAAAATTTAATTTCTACTTTAAGTTAACAACTGAGTGTAGATCATTTATTTTTAGAAAAGCTTCCAATCTGACTTTATGCAAAAGATTAGACATACCTTTAGGTAAAATGATAATATTTGTGTAGCCAGCATATATATCACGTGGAGAACTGACGATAACAGGCAGGAAGGTCTTTGCTTAACAACAGAAACAACGTAAATGAAAGTATACAGCTCTTGGGAACCTTTGAATTAATGCAATTTTTTTTTTTAAATAATTAAAAAATACTTTGACCTTTCCTCTTCATAACAGTATTAGCGTTTCGATGAAAAAAAGTTCGTTTTTATTATGTTTGGGGCCTTTTTTATTCATACTATACTGTTTTTAACGATTTAGTGGAGGTACGTATTATTTAAATTATTTGTACTGTTTACGAAGATGAAGACAATTGTCCGAAAAATGTACATAGAGTAAATACTACCTCATCTCAGAAATATAGAAAAATATCTTTTACTATTCCAATAAGCCTTAACATTTCTCATTTTCCGTTAAAACCTTTTCACGCTATTTAAATGTTTGTATGTGTATTACCGTGACGCCCAGAGCTTGTAGTTCACTATTTGAGTTGTTGGATAACTTTTTTTAACGATTTGATAAAGAATGAATCAGAACAAATAGTCGTCCATTACATTTCAACTGGTGAAGAAGACCAGTAATGCAAACGCTGTCAAACGTCTTCGAAATATCTAAAGCAACTGGGTGCAGCTGGTACAGCCGAAAAAGACCTTAATTTTGATATTTTTAAATACTTAGTTTGTAGATTAATTGTAAAAGTATTTTTAGCAGAGATGTAACAGTAAAAATATACACTGCACGTTCTTTGATGTAAGCCCCAACGTAGGAAAGTAGAAAAATAATTTGGAAAATAGCAAAAAAAAAAAAAAACGATTGAAAAGCATTCCATAATTTGAACTACTCCCCCATATTGCTGACTGAAGAGTACAACAGACTTAAAGGACATCTTAGAAACATCGTTTTTTGATAAAATGCTGCCATTCCTAGAATTTTAACTATTTTTTTTTAAAATCGTATCACCCAAAGCAAGGCATTCCACTGCCACTATAGCGCTGGGGGTTACAAAGAGCAATTGGATATAGGAAATGTCAGAAGGAGGGTGATAGACGAGTAAGGCGGAACATAGGAAGAGTGTTTGAAAGAATGGATGCGAGTTAGTGTGTTAGGAGGTGTCTATTGACCTTACATTTAAACTCCTGGAGGTTGAAGCCGTCGGGGAAGCAAGTATGGGAAAGGGAATTCCACAGGCGGGAAGTGCGAGAAAAGAAACTGTTGGAGTAGAAATGTCGGTTATATTTCAACGGTTTCACTGTAAAAGGGTGGGACCTAGTTGCTAATCTAGTATCTCGTGCAAATTCATACCTAGGAGGCACCAGTGATCTAAGTTCATCAGAGCAGAGGTCGTGAAAGTATTTATAGAAGAGGCACGTCACGCCGGTGAGAGAGTGACTGCAGGCGGTCAGCCAAGTCGGTATCGATCACGTTACAGATTCTCCGTTGAATTTTGTCAGGGACCCCGAGGAGAATAGCAGGGGCACCCGACCAGATGTGGGAGCAGTATTCAATACTCGGGCGGATGGTAGATTTATATATGTCCAGGATGGTCTCAGGCGGAAAGAACATTCTGGCTCTGCACAGAGAGTCGACTTTCATAGCAGCAGATTTAGCAATGGATTCGACGTAGTCATTCCACAAGCAGGCGTAGTGTTTTACTCTCTGGAAGGCAAGCCTGTTCCATGCTAATGGGAGAGAGGTGCGGTTGTCTATGGTGACTAATTGACAGCAGCTTCGTTTTGGAAGAAGAATTGAATTTTACGAGCCATTTCTTACCGCAATGCACCACGGATTGGAGGTCCTTTTCAAGCTCGGCAGCGAGGTTGCCTTGTCGTCCACACCAGAGTTTTGATCGAGGCGAGCGTAAACTGTGGTGTCATCGGCGTACATGCCTACTTGGGATGTTATGGCATCGGGGAGATGATTGATGTAGATCAGAAAGAGCGTAGGACCTAGGATAGAGCCTTGAGAGACGTTTGTAGGGTAGTTCTGGGAGGCATGTCCGTTTAATACCACTTTCAATGTGCGGTTAGAGAGGAATGCCTGGATTAGGTCCAACAAAAGTTCAGTTATGGCCATAGCTTCGCAGTTTCCGTAGAAGGCCAGCATTCCAGACTCTGTCGAACGCTTTAGTGATATCCAAGGAAACGGTTCGGGCTTCACCATTCTTGTCGAGAGCCTGGTATATATACTAACTGAAAATTCTTACTGCCATAAATATTGAAAATTATGAAATTTTTCCGATGTGAATTAATGTAGACATTTTTATTTTAATAATATTAATTCATAAATGACGTATATTAATATCTGGATTACAAAAATAAAAAATGAAAGAAAGACTATACCATAATATTCAATTGACTCAGCAACAACTGGAATGCCATTAAATCTCCTAACCTAATATGAAATAAGTGATATAATCTCACCACAGAGTAAAGTAATTTTCATTTATAAATACTTTAAACAGAAAATATCCATAACAACTTTTGCTAACGCCGTCGGATGTTTAGTTGATGGTGTTGATAACAATAGTAATTTGTTAATTGACCTTTTCTTCATAAATCTTGCATGAGGGGTTATGGAAGAGGCAAAGTTTATATATTGGCCTCGTCGTCAAACTTATGATTGCTATTAGCCGCGGATAATTAGAGAATCGTACTAGTTTCTGTGCGACTTACGATTGATCGCTTCTTTATTGGCCTCTTGATCTGTGTTTACAAGAGGCGGAGATCAAGCGGTCGGAATTGGACAATCATTGGCCGAGCCATCAGAGATTAATTAACGTTTCTTTTGACCCGTCTCTATTTGCAGACAAAAGTCGTTTGCGCATCGTCCTCTACAAAGGACGGGATTCCGTCATGCCAATAATTGATTGCGCATCTGTCTTCCCGAGAACGTCCATGTGTTTAAATAACACACAGACATCACGCAAACACACACCGGCAAGCGAACAAAACACAAAGGTGCGTGTTTACAGATACAAACACACACACACACACACATATAATTTATTTTGCTCTCTCTCTCACTCACACTTTCTTTCTTTCATTCATTCTTTCTCACTCTCTCTCTCCGTCTCTCTCTCTCTCTCTCTCTTTGGCTTGCAGAAATACCCTAACAGGTATTTTCCAAGGAAACAAGTACGCATCTCTAACTGGAATAATTTTATATCTATTGAATATACTAGGTTTTTGCTTATACAGAAACATCCAATAAACAATATTGCATTAAAAATAATAAACGCTAATATAGTAATGAGATTTAAATTATTAAGTTCATATTCAAGGCTATATGGGATTCCTCAGTCGAGAAATAACAGCGCACGACTAAATAGCAATAAAACAAGAAATAACAGAGAACGACTAAATAACAATAAGAAGAGGAATAACAACGCAAGACTAAATACCAATATGACGAGAAATAACTGAGCACGACTAAATAGCAATAAGAAGAGCAAAAACTGAGCACGGCTAAATAGCAATAAGAAGAGCAAAAACTGAGCACTACTAAACAGCAATAAAACGAGAAATGACTGAGCACGACTAAATTTCAATAAAACGAGCAATAACAGATCACTCTAAATAGCAATAAGACGAGAAATAACTGAATACGATTAAATAGCAATAAAACGAGAAATAACTGACCATGACTAGATAGCAATAAGATCAATAACAGAGCACGTCTAAATAGCAATAAGACGAGAAACAGCAATCCAAGACTAAATAGCAATAAGACGAGAAATAACAGAGCACGACTAAGTAGGAATAAGACGAGCAATAACAGAGCACGGTTAAATAGCGATATGAAGTACAATAACAAAGCACTACTACATAGCAATAAAACAAGAAATAACTGTGCACGAGTAAATAGCAATAAGACGAGCAATAATAGAGCACGACTAAATAGCGATAACACGACAAATATCAGAGCACGGCTAAATAGCAATAAGACAAGAAATAACTGTGCACGACTAAACCGCAATAAAACGGAAAATACCTGAGCGCGACTAAATAGCAATAAGACGAGCAATATCAGAGCACGACTAAATAATATTAACTCAAGCAAAACGAGAACAACCTGTCCTGATAATTGAGATGAGAAACTTGAATCGAAATTCCGTCCATATTTGACAGCCACCCATAAAACTATCTAGAGAATACAACGGCCAAATCGTTGTAATAATAGAATGATAAATGGTAACTTTATTCTGACTGTAAATAAAAAAGCAAAATTGAAAATATATTAACGTGTGGACCATCACACTTTTATCCTCTACCCTCTTAGTACGTCCTGCTGAAAACCATATGAAGATTCATATAATATTACACAAGCTTTGTGTTTCAAAAGATTTCAAATGTGATGCGTCTTACAAATATGGCGTGGTGCATTTCGAATGAGAAATCAACAGAAAGATTGAAAACTTGATTGAAAAACGACACATAACAGCCTGTTGCCACCAGTAACTCAATATTGATGTTTTTGTTGACTAGCTCTATTAAAATCCGAACAAACAATATGACCTTCGCAATTTAATGTTTCCTTTCTTGCAACCGAAGATATTCAATTTGTCATAATTTAATTTATAAATTCCGATAACTGCATATTCTCCACTTGAACTTTGATTACTCAGCAGTACATTTGAATTCACTTTTTCTTTCTTTCTATCAGTGCACTAAAAATTTTTCATCGGAGGCTGTACGTTTAAGAAGGAAGAAAATTGGCTCTATTTCATTGCTCATACATTTGTTTTCTTTGCGAATTTTGCCTTCAATTTTAAAATTACTTTTTTAGTTTACATTTCGAAAACAGAAGCAATTTTTATGATATTTTATAAATAAATGGGTAACTGAAATAAAAACTCGCAAAAACAAAATTCGATGTCGTTCAGACAGGAGACTTTTTATCGTATCCTTTTCTTTTTTTACTGGCTTTTATCGTGAATTTGAAAAATATACAAGTTATTTTAAAATGTATAATGAATAGAAATCAAGAGGTAAACAAATCATCTGTCGAGACACTTTGCGTAGATCGCAAATTGGTTTGGGTAGATATATTTGTAACATATTTAATTGTGCAAGCAATAATATATGTGAAACCACGTGGAAAATGTGTACTGGATTCGCATTCAAGATCTTTCTTTAAAGATGGAAAAAAAGATGCTGTGAAGGGACATGGACGAAAATTGATCTTTTCTCACATGACTGTCTGACAATCATATTTAACATGGCTTTCAAAAAGTTTGGTTTCAGAAAATTAGTCTTCATAGGTTTCGGACAAAAACTTATCTCTCATCTCTCACAGCTGAACCCGAAAACTAATACTTTAAACAAGTTCCTCTATTATCTTTGTTCTTTAGTCATTTTGAAAATATATTCTATGTTCAGGCAATTCTGAAAATGTTCATCTCTCATATATTGCTTTCCGGCAGAGATATGTCCAGAGAGCACTATCTATTTTTGAAAAAAAAAACTGTCGTAAAGTTAATGTCTCAACGGTTTTGACAAAATCCCAAATTAATGAAACTTTTTGTCTTTGCCAAATCTCCACTTATAGAAAAGATTTATTTTGACGTTTAGAAATTCTCTGAATTACAAGATTTTATAAGGTCTTTTGTTTTGTTTTGTTTTTTTAAAGCTACACTATGGAGTTATTATACGCTGCTGTAAGAGAACACAATTGCATTCTGTTAAAGGTTTATTTTTTATGAATATTCACTTTAATTAAGAATTATTGATTATCAGAAAAAAACAGGCAATCTTTCTTAATATAATCTTACTGGAATCATTTTGCGTGCAGCTTTAGTTTACTGATTACAAAAAGCGGCATATATTTTGACGTTACAACGAGAATGAGTCGGCTAAGAAACCTTGTAAACGATATTGAGACAACGATTAATGATCACCATATATATTGCGAAGGGGATAAACGCTCAATAGTGATATTGCGACGTGCATGTAATTTAACTAATGATATTGTGAACGTTATGAGCAATCATTAAAGATATTGCGATAGTCACGAACGCTCTTCTTCTTCTTCTTCTTCTTTTATGTACCGTGTCCTTTCAGGACTTAGGCAAACATAGCTTTCCACATTTCCCTGTCCTTGGTGGCTCTTAGCACGCTTTCTCCTGTTGCACCATGCAACCCTCGTTCCGTCATCCACCTGATCAAGTCCTTCCAATATGTTATCCACTGCTTTCCCCTGTCTCTTTTTTCCTCTATCTGGCCTGATTGTAACAAGTTCTAAAAGCCCTCCTTCCTCACTGCATCTCCCAGGAACTTTAATTGTCTCTTCCCGATTCTCAGTATTAATTTTCTTTTCGTCTCCACCCTTTCAAAAATCTTGTCATTGCTCACATGCTCGGTCCATGATATCCGCAGCATCCTTCTGTAGAACCACATTTCAATCGCTTCAAGTTTTTCCTTCATCTACGAAGATATTGTCTAACATTCATAGCTGTATTGAAGAACCGACATCACATAGCAATCCAGTACTCTCATCTTTGATTCTAGTGAAATTGTCTTGTTTCTTAATACTTTACTCAACTTCTGCAATGCTTCTTTCACCATGCCAATTCGCCATGTCCGTCTTCTGTTACAACACTTCCTAGGTATTTAAATTTCTGTACCTGCTTGATTTTAGAGTCCCTCACCTGTAATTGATATTTTGTGCTGCCCTTTCTTGCTGATGACCATGTATTTTCTTGCAGTTTATTTATAGTACTTTCTTGTCACTATCTTCAGCAACATTCTTTAAACACTCACGAGTGATAATTCGATAGGCATGAACAAACACTAGCGACATGGCGACGAGGATGAATGCCCACCAGCTATATTGCTATGGGCATACAAGCTCATCAACTGTATTAGTACGGGGATGAACGCTCACCAGCGATGTTGCGAGGGGAATGAGTGCTCACCAGCGATATTGAGATCGGGATGAAGGATCACCAACGATATTGCGAAGGCATGAATGATAAACCAGTGATCAATCTTCGGGTCTGAACGTCCAGCAACAAACATCAATGACCACCAGGGATATTTCAAAGGGGGAATAAATGCTCGCCAGTTTTATCGCGACTATCATTAAATCTCAAAAACGATATTGCATGGGAGATGGAGGATCACCAAGGATATTGCAACAAGCATGAATGCTCACCAGCGATATTGCGATGGGGATGAAGGATACTAATAATATGCCACCAGGGATGGACGCCCTCAACAGTGATAATGCGACGGACATGAATCCTAACCAGTGTTATTGCGACTGCCACGAACGCTCACCAGCAATAAATTGTCGAGCTTGAATGCTCATTAGTGATATTGGATGGGCATGAACGCTCACCAGTGATATTGCGATATGGATTAACAGTCACAGAACATGGTTTTCTAGCTTTTTTACCTTTGCAAGTTAATTAGATTAACAAAATAGAAATCAGAATCCGAAATCGGTACCGTGTGGGGGTGTTTCTATCTTAAGAAATTTGTCAAATGTTTGCTAGAGTGCAAGTAACAAAGTCGCACTTTTACAAATTTGGTTTGCATTGGTCATAGCTGTTCTTTGCATTCACTTGAAAATTATTGCGACATTTGCGGGCAGTTCTGAACTCAGTATTTATTTGCTAAGAAATTTGCATGATTTACAATTTATCTCTTGGCCCAAACCGGTGTCGCTCTTAATGCGTAAGTCCGATTATCAAGTGTAACTTTAATATTCATCGAAAAAAACATAAATTACAAAATTTTACCGGCGAATTATTATTATCTTGGTCTAAAAATATGGAACGCAATTTCGGAACATTTTCACAACCAGTTCTTCATTGTAGTGTTAAAAAGAAGCACACACATTAATTATTATGTCTACATTGATACGAGCAATAGTTACGTTTTATTTAGATTCTTAAAATATGCATGCAGATGAGGACATCTGTTTCTAGGTTTAAACCATGTGGACAACTTTATATCTTTTAATATTAAGCAACATGCATTCGTTCGGAAAATCAGCTCGATTCCACATTTCATATTGATTTAGATTCGCTTCGGCATAAATTTATCTATAAGTATATTCGCTTGTTCATATAACCAATGCCTGGATTAATTTTATTCGACTTGTCCTTATTAAAAAGCTACCTTTAGACACAATCTATCGATTTGATCGGGAGATTGGAGCCGAAAATATCAGCAATGAAAAAATAGCTGTTGTATTTTTTTCATTTAGAATCTGCTAATATGAAAGCGTTTCTTGCTGAAATTCCTGCATGAGTATTTACTATTCGAAATGATGTAATCATATTTGTTATTAATATTGAAAAATTTCGGACGTTAAACAAATAATGAAAAAAGATGGCGGTGGATGAGTTAAACGTCGTAGCAAAATTCCAGCAAAATTCAGCAACAGTAAGAAAATAGAAGAAGTAAGAAAGGGTCTCAAGTATTAGAGTAGGCAGACAGCAAAAGAAAAATTAAAATTTGTCACCGTACAATAGCGTAAGGGATTAAGGTTTTTTTCTTTTTAACTTTGTGGCATACTACCAATATGCCAACTGCACGTTGGAGAATCTAAAATAGAACAAGTAAAAACAATCAAATACTTGGGAAGTGTTTTGACAGAGAATGGGAAATGTGACACGAACATCCAAAGACGCATTGGCATGGCCGAAGACGAATTTCAGAAGCTAGACAGAGTAGAGAAAGACAGAAAAATCACATTAGAAACAAACAAAAGAGTGCTGGATTGCTATATTATATCTCTCCTTCTGTATAGAAGTGAATGCTGAACGATCTCATCAAAGATGAAGGAAAATCTTCAGGCAGTAGAAATATAGAAGGATGCTGAGGATACTATGAACGGAGCATGTATTGGTAGTATGCCACAAATTTAAGACGAAAAAAACCTTAACGATGAGGTGGTGAACAGGATGCAAACGAGAAGAAAACTGTTAATAAATATCAAGAAGAGACAAATGAGGTTCCTGAGACACGTATTGAGGAAGGAAGGCATGGAGAACTTGATACTCACTGGTCGGATAAATTGAACGGAAGACAAGGGGAAGCCACGCTAGACGTACTTGTTAGTTCTGAGCAAATGGTTGACAAAGCGGGGCTCGGCAGAGATACCTAGAGAAAAATCATTGAGAGCGACAAGAGACAGAGCCAAGTAGAAGTCCATGATCGCCTACGTCCTGAAGAAACACGACACATGAAGAAAGAGAATATCAATTTCAGGTCCGATAGTACAAACTCATCATGTAAATAGTGTAATAGTTAAATTAATTATGTTATAAAAGAAAATTACGAGATACCCCTACACATATAAAGTATAAAGAGATAACCTATCTCACTGACTACATATATTGTTCAGTTTGAAATATCCATAAGTCAACAGGAATCAAAAAACCCACTGAAGAAGCTCGGTGTAGGCAACACTGTAACCTCCTGATCATAACAACAACGATGTGGAGATTATTCCGATTGTAATTAATGACACTATTTCTGTTTCTTTTAATATTGTACATGAAGCATTCACTGAGAAAATCAATTCCACATTTCATATTCCAGTAGGTAGGCTTCTATATCTTCCACTCTATAGAAATAGCCGCTTATAAATGTCACCAATCCCTTGATTAATTCTGTTCGTTTCATCGTTATTAAACAGCATTCGTTGGACAAAATTTATCGATTTGATCAGAAGAACGAAAGCGAAAGCAAAAGTGAATGTATAAAAGTAAAACAGTAAAAACCTGTCGTCAATCAATTTTTCGTTATTCCAATATGGCTGACCCGAGTGTCAAACCACTGAACGTGGAAACCATTATTTCTGGGTCCTTCTTTACTGAAGGCAGTGACAAAAAAAAGTTTATTATTTTGCTTTTCTGACGATGCAATAAAATGATACTTAAATTAGAAAAGATAGGAAAATATGGAATATTTTAAAATTTAATTTCAGGAGACTAATTCTAACCTTATATAAGGTACAAATGTGTTGTTTTTATGTTTTCTTTTCAAATTTAATTCAAAAACAAAGTGCTAGCGTCTTTCTTGAACTTGAAGTCGACATTGACCTGTTTATCATAAAGAAGATTAATTTATTGTTGAATAAATTCTTTAATTAAATGATGAAAGTTTTCTGACTTTTCTCATGGTATGCCTGATAGAAATGTTTATTTACTTTCAATTGAACATTAACTGATGTTGCGGGAAAGCTTGCTAACCATTACACCATGTCGAAGTGCCCGAATCATTTGTTAAGGAAGCCTTGATGTGACTGAAAGTCAACATTGGGAAGTACATAATGATGATCATGCTCACTTCTTCTTCTATATGCCATGTCCCTTCAGTACGTAGGCGATCGTAGACTTCCATGTTTCCCTATACCTGGTAGCTCATAGCACGCTTTCACCTGTTACCCCACCCAAACCCCGCTCTTCCATCTCAGCTCAGCCCCTTTAGATATGTTATCCGCTGCTTTTCCTTGTCTCTTTTCCCGCCATCTGACCCTTGAGTATCAGGTTCTCCAAGCCTTCATTCCTCAGTACATGTCCAAGGAACTTGAGCTGGTTTTTCTTGAATATCAGTAATAATTTTATTTTCGTTTCGATCCTTTCTAAAACCTCATCATTTTTCTTTCACATGCTCGATCCATGATATCCGCAGCATCTTGTTTTAGAAACAAATTTCAGTTGCTTCAAAGTTTTTTCTCCATCTTTGATGATATTGTCCAGCATTTAGTGCCATATTGAAGAACAAACATTACATAGCAATCCAGTAATCTCTTCTTTGTTTCCAAGGAAATTTGCTTGTCTCTTAATATTCTGCTCAACTTCTGGAATGCATCCTTGGCCATGACAATTCACCTTCGGATTTCAGTGTCGCACTTTACGTCTTCCGTTATGCACATTACTCACTAATAATTGATCTTCAGAGACAAGTATGCTAACCGTTAAACGACGTCAAAATGCCCAAATGTTTTCTTAGCGAAGCTTTGATGTGGGACAAAGCCAAAACTGTGGAGTTTACTATGAGGATCGAATTCACTAATCAGTCATAACTGATCAAGTGTGTCAAATGAAAGCACCCAAATTATAGATATAACGATTGTTATTGATTTTCTGTCGTGAAACAAAGATATATTTTTGTATTGATTGGTGTTATTCTAAAGATGACAATTGAAAGCAAATATATTTTTAGAAAGAAGATTGTTTAAAAGAAGAAGAATTACTTGCAATAAATCGATCTTGTGCAAAATACGTGTTGATTGTACGAAATGTTGAAACGACAAAATGGCGAACCAACAAAATGGCGAATGTTGGAAAATACAATGAAAAAGAACACCGAACATAAAACATAGCAAACTATAATCCTTTAAAGATTAAAATAGCAAAATTGTACAAGATAAAATGCTTTATTTAAAAACTAAAAATTCAAGAAATTACCTGAAATTTTCAGCTTTATAAATTGTTCGCTGTGACCCCATCAATTATCAGCTTTCAAACAAGTTTAGCAATGTTTTAATTTGATTCTTGATTTTCTTTATTTTATCAATTTCTACGATTTTAAGAATTTCATGACCTTGAGTTAAAGTTTCTCGAAACAATTCATAATTTCTTTATATTAATCACATTCCGAAATCAAGATATAAATACATTGTATTTCAAAAATTGAAATTCTAATGTTGCAAATTCTCTCGATATTAGATCTGTCCAAAATATTTTGCTATCATCACAGTGCCGGGGGTTATTTTTTGCTTCTATATATTCTCCATTACTATAATGTGATACCACTAAAGAATTTTTGTTTACATTTTTGCTTGTCTGAATAGAAAGAGTATTTTATTATCATGGATATATACTGAACACTCTAAAACAATTTTCACCAAGACAAAGCGGCTGATTTTGATCAACAAAAACAAGTTTCTTTAAAAATATTGATAAATACATTTTACAATATAATACTAGGAATTCAAATCATTATTTGGCCCACCTAAACAACATTCGTCACCCAACTAATAGCAAAAATGACCCTTCTAAAATAATTGCAACAGCCGAAAAAATAAGACCTCCGCTTTGAATAGTCAGTGTATGTCCGAAAATATTGTTTATAAAGCTCGAATTTATTCAGATGATCATGATGTTATATTTTACTTAGAAAGGAGTTCTAACAGGTGGAAGATAAGATTCAACAACCACGTGTTTTCTTTACATAACAGCAAATACAGCAACGGTATAGCTTTATCCATACATTATTGGAAATTAAAAATCAACATTAAGAAACCAAATATTACCTGTAATACTCGGGCAACAAATTCTATTCCATCAGCTTTTTTATCGCGCTTTCCGCCTGTGGAACTCCCTTCCATATAGTTGCTTTTCTGGTGGCTATAACCTCAAAGTATTTCAATTCCATTTCTTATCCTCTTGACTCCACCTCTTTCCTATCCACCCGTATATCTCCTCTTCATTTCTCTCTACCTTCGTAACTGTCTTCACTCCTATGTTCATATCCTTCCTTTGCCCTTTTCTCCTCCTGTAGCTGGTTCATCTTCGTCTTCACTCTTTTCCTGTTTAAAACTTTAACTCTCTTATGTAGCCCTCTGCACATCAGTGGCGGTAAGTCTCTCCTTGGGATGAAATGTTTACAAATATCGTAGCTAAATCCAAACATTACAATAGAAAAAGAAAATAAATGTACGCTATTTAGAAAAAATTGACAGCTTAAACCATATCAACAATTAAAATTTGCTGAATAAAAAATGTGATTTAATGACAACATGCGGGCATAGAAAAAATACTTACTTAAATTCTTAAACCCAGATTGATACAGATCCATCTTTACGTTTACTATTTTTTCAGACTTTGCTCAAAAATATTACTTTTAATAATTATGAACTAAACCCCTTGTAATTTTGCTCTTTACATTTTAATTCTTAATTCTAAATTTTACCTCTTAATTTTCATTTCATTTTTATTTTATTTTATTTAATACTATTTTTATTTTTATATAAAATTGTCATTTTCCACACGATTTTATGCACATGCAATATTTCAATGTGCGTTGTGGTGCAGTAGATATCGGCTCGGAAAGAGAAATCGAGTAGCCGAGTTCGAATTCCAGTTCAATTCCGTGCATTCACTTACGCACAAATATCCTTGCGGAAGGAAATAATCCGTTTCTTCCCTCCATTTATAGGTTAAATAGCAAGACAGATTGCCTTCTATAGCCTGGGCTAGCAACCACTCTACCGCAGAATGTAATGGCAACCTGCCGAGTATTAATCTTCTGCACAGTCACTCATGTCTATTTTGAGACATCGCCAAGGTGTGTATCACGTAAGGCACTTAACTGTCTGAGTGAATATTTCAGTTTTTAAGACTCATAATTTATGACTCTTTGATTTCTTCTCCTTGCATTTTATTTTATTATGTATATTTTTGTTTGAATTTTAATTTAAAATTTTAGATTTTTATCCCCATATAACAGTAGATTATTTAAATTTGTAAACTTGTTATTAGAAAAGCAGTAACTTTACTTTATAAGATATAATTTACATGAACATAGAGTGAATGAACTTAAATTCAAATCTATTAAACTGTCAGTTTGAAATATGGACCTGAATATTAGATAACGCATGATGCTCTGAATCGTGCCATAGACGTATGATAATATATCTATTTATTAAAATTAATACTACAAAGCTCAGTTCATTCATTGAGTTCAGTTTTTTAACACCTGAATAATAATACTATATATACACCCACCTCATATGTATATTAATTAATTTACGTCACTATATATATATATAAAGACAAACTTATAATTATTCTCGTGTCGAAAAACCCTCTGCGGATTTATGTGGAAGGAAAAATGCTTTTTATTTTTTTAAGCGTATGACCCCAAGCAAGTTGGTGATCTGCAGTGGGCTACATAAGAGTAACAAGATTAAGTAGAAGAGAGTGAAGAGAAAGACGAACCAGTTAGAAAGAAGCAAGAGAAGAATGGGAATACAGGTGTGATGACAGTTGCAAAGGTATGGAGAAAGGAAAAGATATACAGGGTGATGCAGAAAGAACTAAAGTCAAGTGGTTAAGAGATGAGTATTGACATTGCGTTTAAATTCCTGGAGGGTGTAGCTGTCAGGAAAGCAAGAATAGGGAGCGTGTTCCACAGGCGGGAAGTGCAAGAGAAGAAGCTGCAGGAGTAGAATTGTAGTCTGCATTTGATTAATCTAACTCTGAATGGGTGGGACCCAGTTGGGTGCACGAGTAAACATCTGTTGCAGAGGCACTAGTGAATTAAGATCGATGGAGCAGAAGCCATGAAAGTATTTATAGAAAAGACAAAGGAGGCCACATCTCGTCGGTGGGGAAGTGGCTGTAGTCGAGCCGCCAAGTCGGTACCAGTCACATTACTGATTATCCTTTGGAGCCTGTCAAAGACACTGAGATGTGAAGCAGGGGCGCATGACCATATATGGCAGCAGTATTCTATGCATGGACGAATGGTCGATTTGTATATATGCAGATGGATTCAGGCGGGAAAAACATCCTGACCCGACAAAGTGACCCAATCTTCTTAGCAGTGGATTTAGCTATGGACTCAATGTAATGTTTCCATTTTAGATCAGAAGAGAGCGTCAGGCCGAGGAGGCGCAGTGTATTGCTCTCAGGGAGACTTTCTTGGTCCATCCTTATGGCAGGCAGGAGAGGTTGCCTGGGATGATTGACAGACCACAGCTTGGTCTTAGACGCATTGCAATTGACAAGCCACTTCTTACCCCAGTTCACCACAGAATGTAGATCCCTCTCTCGTTCAGAAGCGAGATTATGTTTGTCCGCCACGCCGGGTTTCTTACTGATGCGGGAGTAAATTGTGGTTTCATCTGCGTACATACCTACTTGGCTCTTGATTTCGTCTGGGAGGTCATTTATGAAAATAAAGAAGAGCGTCGGACCCAGGATAGCGCCCAGAGGGACACCAGCGTTTGTACTGTAGGATGTGGAGTTATGCCCATTCAAAACGACATTCATTTTGTGGTTATTTAAATAAGATTGGATCAGATCAAGCAAGCGTCCGGTAATACCGTAACCCCGTAGCTTGCATAGAAGGCCAGTGTGCCAAACCCTATCAAAAGCCTTGGAGATGTCCAGAGCAACAGCACGAGGGTCGCCTGATTTCTCAAGGGCCTGGAACATGTACTCCGTTAACAGTCGTTAGCATGTCGGCCGTGAACCTGGCAAAGCGGAAGCCACACTGCCTGTCAGAGAAGAGTTTATCGACAGTATGATGTTGAACTATTTCAGCATTACATATGGCCTCAAACACTTTCCAGAAAATTGGTAGAAGGCTGATAGTACGATAGTTGGATGGGTCCAAGGCTTCACCACAGTTTTTAAATATAGGAACGACGGAAGAGAACTTCCAGCATGCAGGAAAACAGGAAACAGAAAGACAGTAGTTATAGAGTTTAGCGAGGACAGGGGAGAGTTCAGGGGCATATTTCATAAGGAGTTTATAAAAAAAGAAAGAGCTATACACATGAATATCAGTCAAAAGGATTCAGACAAGGTAGGTTTATTGGCTCACTAGGCATAATATATATATATATATATATATATATATATATATCAACCCTAGTTTAAGATACTAGAGAGTCCTTTCTAAAAATTACTGGGAATTAAAACAAAGTAACTTAGATCTCCAGCTAAAATGGAAACTCTTAGGCTAGGCCAGGACCCCTAATACCTTTAAAGATGAGTGTAATCCATGACAGAAAAACATTAAAATTTTAAAATGTTGTGGATTCTAGGTTATTAACCGAACAAAATAATGAACAACAAACCAGATAATTGAGATAGAAAAACAGGTTATATTTAAACGTAAACATACAAACTGGAACGCAGGTTAGTAGTCCTTGAATACAATTTGTAAGGAATATAGATATGCAAGTCTTTGAAGTGAAACCGTGCTGGAATTAGTATATCCGTGTAATACTATTCTGGATGAGTGGAAGCTCAGAGCTACTTTGTATACGCGGTATTCTCTTTGAAACCTCGGTATCGTTCGGTAAATTATGGATCAATTATTATCCTATTCCTTTTAATTATTACCAGTAATTTTTTTAAAACTTTGTCCAAGCAGTTACTTCCATACCACCTACCACTACTAACTCAAGGGTCAGACCACATACTTCCCTATTAAAGAGATTTTTCTACTGAATTCTTTCCCCCAACCTAACCCAGATAAACCCAATACATTCCAACCCCATCTCATACCTAAGCTAACTTCTGGGCTTATTCTCTTTTCATAAGGGTTCGAAGTATGCATGCATTAAAATGGCATGTTGAAAATGGTTATTTCCCCACTAAGTTTTATCTGGATTTATATATATATATATATATATATATATATATATATATAGTCATCAGCAAACAGATCTGTACCACTGTATCACAGCTCATATATATATATATATATATATATATATATATATAATCCAACAAGATCAACTTAATATAAAATATAAAGTGTTATAACTATATAGAGAGCTCAATGAATATGACGCCAAATGCCTCTGTCTTGACTCTCTTTTTCTTTTCCTTTTCCTTTTGTTTTTTTTTAATTTTTTTATCTTTCTGCTTCAGTTAAAGGAAATGCTTAATCCGGCAAATTTGTTCGTACCAAATGGAATGAATATTGTGTGGTCTGATGAAATGAGCTAATTTAGCTCATTGAAATGAAGTATAATTTATAACCAATCTAAATGACGTGTTGAGTTTTCCTTTATATATATATATATATATATACATATCCTTGTGAAAATTAAGTAAAACAACTGCTATAGTTTCCTATAGATATATATCACTTACGGCTACACATAAAAAGAAAAACCAAATCATCATGTTTTAATTATTTGTTAAACCGAATGGCTGGACTGTTTGTATTAAGCTTTTCAATTATCGATTAGTAAATAGAGTCTGCAGTTATTAACTGAAAATTCGAGCGTGGACGATCAAAGAAGAAATTTTAAAAGATTTTTTAATCTTAAAGAAATTATAATATTAAAAATAATAAAAATGAAGACAGTTCCTGAAAAAATTAATTCTTCATTGAAAAAGAATATAGCTTTTCAGATTATGATATCTATAATATATATTGTTTAAAAACGAATATTTTATCTAAAGAAAAAAATGACATTGTGCTAATGCATTTTTGATTTTTTTAATTAAGGTTAATTTTAAAAAAGAAAACAGTTGATTAACATTTCCCAATGACTCCTAAATTTAATTATTATTAGGTATATGGGCAAACTCTCATGAATTTCTAGACATTTCAGGAAATTAATTGGTTGTGGGGGTAACATATGTAAAAGAAATACTAAGATTTTCTAAATAGAATTATTTCAAAATAGATATCAGTTATTTATGAATAAGTCCTGAAATCTTCATCAAAATCCGGCGCTCATTTAATTTTTTGCAAGAATTGCCCAATTAATGTGTTTTCACCGGCAAAAAAGTGACTTGCATAATATTACATTTTCCGTAATAAACCTTTGTAAAAATTTCGTCACTTACGGACGAAAGAAAAACAAGATTTTATCCCAAAATTTCGAATGTGTTCGAAAGAATTATGTTTTTGTTTAAATAATTTAAAATACTTTGATCTATCCTCTTAATAATAACATGAGCATTTTACCGACATAATTTTGTTTTTATTTAGTTTGGGGCCCTTTTTGTTCATACTATGCTGTTTTTTCAGCGAATTCGTAGAGGTATCTGCCCCAAATCAACCCCACAGAACTTAGCAACTGCGGCTTTCTTTATGTTCTTTTTAAATAAGTGGTGACAGGTGGTAACTTCTATGATGGCGTTTACCTGCCTATAACTAGTTAGGGGCGAAAGCAAACTTAACGACTGGAAAAAAAACGAAAAGATTTCTCCATTTTACTATGACGTTATCTCTTCCTTTAATACTACTTTCTCTGACTATTACTTCACCCTTTTTTCAGCATTAATTCTTTCGTATAAGTTCACTACGCTCGTTAATGTGTTCAAAAAAACATAACGTCAATATCCAGAGTCAGACTCTGCACACGACTGCAAAAAATATGCTGTTTTTGTCCGAACTAACAACTTTTTTTTTAACAGAATCAGGAGAAGACACATAGGCAAACGAAAAAAGTTACCTATCTTGAATTGATTTATCACGACCGTGTAGTAATTTTATTTATTTATTTATTTTTGCCGTGGTAACCAGGAATTGAAACCCAAATACGTATACCCACTAAATATATTATAGTAATGAAACATAATTTTGGATTAAAAATTAATTCAAAAATTGCTTTTGTTTCGGGTTATATTATATATAATGCTCTACTAAATATCTATCATTCTTCATAAAGTCAGTTACTACAAACGGTGGACTACCAGCGGTACTAATTCTAAGATATTAGTCGGTACTAATTCTAAGAGATATATATATATATATATACATATATATATATATATATATATATATATATATATATATATATATATATATATATATATTTAAAAGTTAAAAACATAATTTATAATAAATATTCACTACTCTATACACCATATATCGAGCACTGTTTTAAATTAATGTTTTGGACGGATATTTTTTTCTTTTTTCTCTCCTCATTCTATGCTCACTCGGATATATATATATATATATATATATATATATATATATATATATATACAAACGTCCTCATATCTTAACTTTTCACTGTTGTCATTTAGATATTGTAGGAATATGTTACATTCTAATGTTTTTCTTTCCTTTGTAGATAATTCTTGGTTACTTAAAAATTTCTCAACCCATAATGTCTACAAAGAAAAGAAAAATATTAAAATATAACATATTCCTACAACATATAAATGACTACAGTGAAAAGTTAAATATGAGGAGATTTGTATAGGAAAACTTCTACTTCAAAGCTACTTAATATATATATATATATATATATATATATATATCATTTGCATACAGGCCTGTTTCGCTGTATTACAGCTCATCAGTGAAGCTAGATTAAATGCCAGCCTCAAGCCAGGACTGAAACCCGACCGATTCATCAGAGAGTCTTACATCAAGCCATAGGCGGACGTTCAAAAAAAGGAAGTTTTCAAAACGTGTAATATATTTGCATCAATGTAATATTGGGCAGCAGTCGAAAGTGCTGAATCTCGAAAGAGAGCATCGCATAAATCCATTATTCTCTGCTCTTTATAAAATTTCACCCTCTCTAAAGTGCTCAATCACTAGGGAGTGCATTTGACTAATATATTATGCTTTCATTACGAATGAGCTCTCTAGAGAAGAAAATTTTAAAAACAGTTTCCACTTCTGATATTTAAGTGTGACTCTTCAAAAATGAAATGAGTTCTTTCGGTGACTGGCGTGTGCATGCACTGCTTATATACAACACGTTAACATTTTGATTCTCTGATTCCATGCGCCTATGGCTTAGGGGATAGCGACTCCGACTGACACCAAATCGGTCGAATTCCGATCCCGGACAGAAGCAAGTGGATGTGTCTAGCCACACTGATAAGCTATGATACAGCGAAACAGACTTGTATGTGGATGACTAATATATAAATTAATCTCTCACTCATTCTGGGCGTCCTTGTCTTCGTCTGTATTTATGGCTGTCACCAGCCAATCACATTCCATTAAAGGGGAACCAAGGTGTATCCATATTCATTACGTATTCATTACGTCAGAAATAGATTATTGTAATGTCTTTTTTTATTTCCATGTTGTGTATCTCTGTTGGTGTTTAGCTGTGTGTATTTGTGTGTATATTTTAGTGGCAAAAAATATGCAACATGCTGCGGCACAAAACATATATATACGTATGCAAAGACAAATTTAGACAACTTATGCAACCATGAAATACCTATGATTTCCTAATACAAATTAGGACATAAGAATATTTTGTTAGAACCAAATTAACCTGGGTTAAACAACTATGTAATCTCGCATCCCTTGGTAGTGAATACTGGACAATCTCCTCACAGGCAAAAAATTCCTAAATGACAGAAATAAAATTCTAAAGACGATTGGAGAGAATATCATGGAGGGAGTAACGAGGAAGTTTAAGTTTAAGTGTAAAATTAATGGAAATAGTTATTTTAATTAAAGAAGAGAGAGCGGGAATTTTTAGAAAACGTAATGAAGTAAGTGGGACAGTAGAATTTTAAAATCACATGACATAATAACTCAAGAAAAACGGTGGAAGAAAAGAACCACTAGTCGTAATGGACTGACTATCAGTTCACCACTTAATTTAAATTTGGGATTACATAAAATCACATAAGATTCATGCAAAAGAATAACGAACGGATGTAACTAAAAATGCATGGATTAACAAATATACAATCATTAAATGTTGATAAAGAAAAGGCAAGCATTTAAATGAAAAATGTGGAAAAAGTCAAGAGTTGCCTCTCTATGGCCGTAAATTGAAAGTTTAATTAAAACTGAATAAATATTCATGAATGTTCAGGAAAATTTTCTTAAGATTGGCTCGGTAACACTTGTTGAAAGAGTATGTCATTGAGAGAAGGTTCTAGTATGAAGGTGTGTGTGTCTGTGTGTGTGTGTATGTGTATGTCAGCAAACGTATGTATATGTGAGTGAGATTGGCGTATATTCAACTCACAAGGATTCGTTTCAACTCACAAGAACTCGTCGATTTCTCACTGGATCTCTGTGTGTGTGTGTGTGTGTGTGTGTGTGTGTGTGAGAGAGAGAGAGAGAGAGAGAGAGAGAGAGAGAGATAGATTTTGCATTGAAGAGATGAATGCGGCTGAGTGAATGAGGAAATTCACGTTCCCGCAAATACCGTGGCCCTGTTCGGCAGGTGGGGTCTCACTGAAAAATACACGTGGGTACCCTGCTTAAATGGGGACATGTGGGCTCCGGAATGCTACGACGGAAAATATCATCTTGCACGTGTAAATGATCTCATTGGTTGGGTTCAACTAATCAGTAATCGTGCTTTCCAGCCCATGGTTGTCCTGTGTTGAACGTGTGGTTAGCCAATAATCCCTTGGCGTTGAATGCGTGCGTTGTATATATGCGTATGTGTGTGCGAAGGAGATTCGCACAGTGTTCTACTTACTATGTTTGACCGACCGAATATGTAACAGAACAAGCTAAACAAGGACTGATGGACATTAAGAAGTTTCTAAAGCAATAAAAGAAAAATTGTAGAGAGCAATGATCGCCAATATATCGAAAGGAAAGCAGACAGAAAATAAACAATAATAGGATTGTTTTATTTTATTATGGTAAACAAGCTTTTGCTTTGGCGTCTAGATGTTAAAAATTAGCAGATCAAACACCGCAGCGTTGTTTCTTTGACGATCGAGGTGTTTTTGAGGTAATGTTTAAGACAGAGTGGTGAATGGTTGACATACTATTGTAGTGAGTAGGAAATTAAAATCAACCTTCTTCTTCACTTATACCAAAATTCACAATGATGTGTGAAATTCTGGTTTTTCCAAAATAGAAAAAACATTGACCAAGTGCTTTAAGAAAATTTCGTGGATTTCGCAAGTAGGTGTTAAATTGATTTTTGACCAATGGGAGAGACTTGCAAGACTTCGGGAATCAGTGCTAAATTCAAAATGTCTATGTAAATGACATCTATCAGCGTTAACCAGTCAGGAGATGGAAGCAGCAAAGACGACAAGCTAAAATGTAACGGAATAAGCTTCAAGCTTACCCGGACATTCGTCCTTTTTCACTTTCCTTCTCATGTGCTGATTTCTTTTACTTCCTCATTCAAAGACATTCCTATCAAGCACATACATACGTACGTACACATACACTCTTTCAACAAATACTACTATGAACATTTTCTATAAATCTTGATACCCATAACTTTATCATTGAACACGAACTCTACCCTTAACTTTTTCATAATATTTCTAATTGTATATTAACTTCTACAACTTATGTTATTCGTTCCTTTTAATAAATTTCTATTTTAATATGCAAATGTATATTTTATTCTTACACTATTCCACACATTGAAAGCTGCCGACAACCAACCTTCTGATGATAACGATAATAACCTTCTGATAATCCTGATGATAATTCTTAATAAATGTTTTAAGCAGTGGGGAGTTCGGTTAAGTATGACACAAGGCCGAACAAAAGAATCATTTAGTCGTTTCTTATAGCCATACATATAGTAATCGATTGCTATTATTATAATGTTGAGCAATTCAAATTTATTTTCTCAAGTAGATCTTGTTATATAACTGAGAACCACATCAAACTGAAATCTGAATATTATTCTGTGAAAGAGGTAATCGCTTTTTATCCAACAAGATAAGCGATTGGGTTTCGAACTTAGACTAAAGTTATTACATCAAATGTTGTTGTTTAAGGGGAACTCATTATCCCTACGCATATTTATACCAGATTAAACGATATTTTGTAATCATGGCTCTCCCAAATTTTCTGTCATTTGTATCTCTAAATAAATTTGGTCTTTTTATCTCTCTGCACATCTTTCTTTTAATTTCTCTTGTGAGTGTCAGTTTTTCTCAACCACATTTTTTAATATAGGCTCGAAAAATTTCAACGGCCTTTTCTTGACGTTAAGTTTAAATGTCCCATCTTTTTTTAATCTAAGACTTCATTGTTACTCACATATTCAGTTCAGTGCATTTTCAGAATCTTTCTGTAGAGTCATATTACTGGTGAAAACTTTCACTGCTTAATTAATATATTTAAAAATACGGCAATAATTTAAATATAAATTATTAAATGTTTACTTTTAGGGGTGCATTATTAGAAATTAAAGGAAATTCATTAGTAAAAATAAGTTTGTGTATTAAAAGCAAATATCAGATTGTTTTTATCGGAACTATTAGAATTTTAATTTAGTGAATGTTTTTAAGGGCATGTAATCTACTAAAACTAATTAAAAAATCTACTTTTTATTTTTATCTCCGCTATTTATACCTATTTTCCATTCATCTCTTATTTATTTCCTTTTCTTCTTCATCTTATTTTTTAGATTCTTTTCTACTGTTTACCCTGTAGCGTAGGGAGCTGGTTAATGTTTCTTTGACTCGGCCTTGTGTCATACTTAATCGAAATCCCTACAGCTTACACGTTTTATGCAGAATTATCATTAGAGGATTTTCATCAGAAGGTTGGTTGTCTGTTGGAATTTCTGCAGTCCTCAGATTGACAACCAACTAAGATGAAATGTTCGTATTTGAGCTGCTGGTGTGAATACAATTCAGAACTGCATGCCGTTTCTAAATTTCTGCTGATTGATTTGCATCAATGTGCCTTTTTAATCAAAGATGAGTTTGAGTTTGAGTTTTGTTTAACGGTATATCAATCTCTGTGGGTTATTTAATGCCGAAAGAGTGGGGTTTTACGGTTGAATATCCTTTAAAATACAATTCTTTGCTTAACAATGTTAGATCCCAATCCATTGTGAAATCTGAAAACAACGATAACAAAAAACAACAAAACAAAAAAAACGAGAAACTAGCGTACCCTAGAAGCAGAGAAACTATGCAAGCAAAAGACGATTTTCAAATAATGAATTGTCGATTTGCATGCTGCTTTCTAAAGATAGATGTAGAATTAAACACAAAAAATAGCTCACAGCAAAATTGTAATGGAACACGGTATCTACCTTCAACAATCAATCTCAAATCTCTAAAGTGTGGGGAGGAGGAAAAAGCTATATTATCTTCTCAGACCAACAAAATTTACTAAATAAACGATTAGAACACAGATATAAAAAAACATTTAATATTCAAATTAAAAATCGAAAAAATGAATAAAATAATATAAAATAAATAAAAATTAGAAATCAATATGTAAACAAATTAAATAAATCATAAACGAATTCAAATACAAATACCTATATAAGCACGAGTAAATGTAATTGTAATCATCAACAACAAATAATAAATTAATCAATCAATATTTTTCCTTTATCACCCAGATGAAGACCCCTCTCTTTTAGTTGGTCACTCCTTCAGTTACGGTAATGATGTAGTAAGATATCTGATTCCTCAGTCCTGTCCGATTTTGGCATCTGCTAAAAAGTTAAAATTGTCTATTCACAAAGTAATTTTTTCTAACTAGGCGTTCCAATTGTGGGGGCTGTGTTGAATATTATTTTACTACTCCGACCTAGCCCTAAAACATTCGTCACTTTTTCTCGTGTCCAGTGGGTAGATTCTATTTAGAGTTGAATTTCTTTTATGTAAATCATTTGTTGTATTTCTCTATGACTATTTTCTTTGCTCATTTGAATGTACTGCTATTTACAAAAATTAACTTGTCAGAATTTTTTGTTGCAGGTAGTTTGAATTTTAAGTTGAAACTTTTACTTTATTTTATTTTATTTTTTAAATTGGATTAGATAGACCCTTCTATCGACCGGTTCACACTCCACCCACGTCCATTGAACAGGTGTAAAGGCTTATCCCTTGTTCCCTGTTAAGGAAGTGGTTTCCGGGCCTCATTTTCTCCTAAGACTTTAGTAATTGTGCTTCTGCGTTTATCCTGCGATGTGCGTGGTTGGTGGCAACGTCTCTTCATTGTGAGGGTACCGGGATGGCAGCTTTCTGGTTGCTGCTTCCGACTGGTAGTTAGGGGTCCTACCTCTTGCATAGAGTTAAGAGCGGCCGCTCTGATAAACAGTTCCACAATATCGGGGTTCTTTCAGTGCCATGTCGTGCATGGATAGGTGTCCCTGCAAGCGTTTTCGGTGGGCAACCTCGAGGCCACACTTGCTGCAGCCCGCGCCAGTTCCTTTACAGTGCATGTCACAGCTAATGACCGTTTCTCTCTACAACAACAATATTAAACATGAACATCCATATCTCCACTAAAAAAGCTAAACCAGACAAATTAAAATCACCTAAACCGTTTAACATTTCCTTTAATAACATCCGCGGTATCCGAACCAATTTCAGTAGCGTTGAATCTTTTCCCCTGACATCTTAGCCTTCTATGAGACTAATCTCAACCCCTCAATTCCCTCTTCTGACTTCTCTATCCCTGGCTACATTCCCCCTTCAGAAATGACTCTAATATCCTCATGCATGGGCTTGTGGTTGACGTCAGTGAACGCCTTCCTCTAGCTAGGATGATTTCTCTTGAATCCTCACATCATTCTCATATGTGTTTCTGTCTCTCCCTTCTAAGCTCAGTAAGCTATCTCTTCTTTTTCTACAGTTCCCCAGCATCTCCTGGCTGCTCCGTTCTTGATAGCATCTCTAACAATATCGACAAGGCCATTTCTTCCCAACTGTTTGTCCATATATTTGTGTTGGGCGACTTTAATGCCCATCATGCTGAGTGGCTGGATAACTCCGTCACAGATCTTGCTGGTGTACACACCATAAATTTGTCTATCACTCAGTCCCTTAAGCAGGTGGTGAAGTTCCGCACGGGTTTCTGTAATAACCCTAACGGACACATTTCACTACTACATCTGTGCTTTAACTCCACCCCTGACTCTTCCAATGTCAAGCAACTCTGTCCTCTCGAAAACTCTGACCATGCGTTAGATTCCGTCAATATCCCCTTCCGCCTCCACCCTACCCATGAATCTCAGACCAGTAGAATATCTTACTGCTACTAGAGAGCCGATTGGGACTCGTTCCGTGATTTCCTGGGTGACGTCCCTTGGAATCAAGTATTTAGCCTCCCTGTTGAAGACTGTGCGGCTGAGGTCTCCGCTTGGATTAAGACTGGCATCGATGCTTTCATCCCTGCCAGAAAGTTGAGACTTAAATCTCCACTTACTCGACACTGGACTCGTCTGGAGTATCTGTACCCGATTTCCCTCTCCGAACCCAAGCCCAACTAACTGACATACTAATTACTTCCTTGGAATACAGATCATTGTCCTAAAGAAATGTGCTCCTGAACTCTCCTCTGTTCTCTCTAAACTCTACCAACTACTGCGTTCTTGCTTCTTGCTTTCCTGCTTGCTGGAAGTCCTCCTCCGTGGTTCCTATATATAAAACTATTGGAGAACCCTCTGCTTCCGCTAACTATCGCCCTGTCAGTCTCCTACCGATATTTGGCAAAGTGTTCGAAGCCATTATCAACGCCGAGTTGGTACAACATCTCATAGCCCACAGACTCTTCTCGGACAAAAACTATGGCCTCCGCTTCACCAGGTCTACTGTAGACATGCTCACGACCATCACTGAGGATATACACCAGGCCCTCGACAAAAACGGCGAAGCCAGAACTGTTGCCCTTGACATCTCCAAAGCGTTTGACGGAGTCTGATATGCTGATCTTCTATGCAAGTTGCTTCCGTTCAAACCGTACAATGAGGGTAGTATTGAATGGACAAGACTCCCAATACAATCACATGAATGTGGGTGTCCCTCAAGCCTCTAGCGGCTTTTCCGTATCTATATTAACGATCTCCCTGATGTAATAAGATCCCAAATGGGCATATATGCTGAGGATATTACGGTTTACTCTCGTCTCGATCAAAAATCTACGGAGGCTGACAAAGCAAACATCGCAGCCGGGTATGAAAAGGACCTCCAATCCGTGGTAGACTGGGGTAAGAAATGGCTCGTTAAATTTAAATTCTTCCAAAACGAAGCTGCTATCTAATAACCACCACAGACAATCATTCCTCCCGCCCATTAACATGGATCAGGCTTCTCTCCCTGGCATTAAAAAACTGCGACTAATTGGATTAACTCTCATATTAGACCTCAAGTGGAACAACGATATAGAATCCACAGTTAAATCCGCTGATAATTACCACCAATAATTATTTGAAACATTTCCACCCATCCATTAACCGTTGACATAATACAGTCTATTACTAATTGAACAGCATATATCAACAGTCTAGCCGAAAGTGCAACAAACTTGGCCTAAAGATTACATTTAACATTAACGCTTGGTGTATACCTCAATGTCTACTTTAGTCGGTTTCATCCTAAACGTAATCGTCAGGCATTTTTCTTTTTCCTTGTCTATTTCTACAGGCCAACGAGGTATTAAGGATAGTCAATTGTATTTAATTACTTGTTCTTCAGGATTTCTTTAAAGACGAATGATTTAAAAACCTTATTAAAAATCCAAGAGACAGTATGTTGATTGGGGTATGGTTTCATTGCTTAGATACGTCTCATGTGTGCTAAACAATGGATGAATATTAAATGTTAAAAAACAAAACAAAGAAAACTAGTGTCTGTTTAAGTGCATCTAGTAATAAAACAATAGGTTCAAACGAATGGAAACTCTACCGAACAATCAGATTAATGAGCCAAATAACAAAACTAATCATCCGGATTCTGATGAACAGAGCGCGCAGCAGAATCGGCCTGGAAGATAAATCAAAATTAGTATGGCTTCGTTAAAGATACCATAACGAGGAATGCGATGTTCATGCCCACAATGCTCTCTGAAATACTATTAGAAATGCAGAAGGATTTTTATTTGTGATTTATAGACTACCCAAAGGTGTGCAACAAAGTTCGTCACAATGACATGATAGAGATACCCGACAATCTTGAAATTTTCGGATAAACATTAGGATAATCAAGAAACTATATTGGCAGTAAACTTCTTTTTTACGGATATGAAGCGAACTCAGCAAGCATACAAAAATAAAAAGGAGCCTAAGACAAGGATGAGTTTTCTCTCTCAATACATTCATCCTGTACAGCGAAGGAATTATGATTGAAATAAAAACCTTGCCAGGATTTGTCATTAGTGGCTACAATCTCAATAATATAAGAAACGCGGATGACCCTGTGCTGGTAGCAGACACGGAAAGGAAACTGCAGGAAATTCTACAGAAGGCATCAAAAGAAAGTGAACAGAAAAGAAACAAAGAAAACTGAATATATGATTATGAGGAAAACAAGAGCCCTATATGCCAACTACAGGTCTGAGAAACTAAAATAAAACAAGTAAATAAATTTAAATACCTGGGAAGTGTTCTGACAGAGGATGGAAAGTGCAACATGCAGATCCATTAGCAGGGACGCATTTCAAAAGCTAACCAGAGTACTGAGAAATAGGAAAACTTTTGGAAACAAAGAAAAAAGTGCTGGATTGCTATGTGGTCTCAGTTATTCTCTGGGGAAGTGAAAGATGGACGATCTCATCAAGGATGAAGGAGAGACTTGATGCAGCAGAAATGTGGTTTTACAGAAGAATGTTGTGAATACAAAGGGCAGAGCAGGTTAAAAATGATGAGGTATTGAAGAGGATGCAAACGAGAAGAAAAAACATACTTAACCTCAGAAAGTGATACCTGAGGTTCTTGGGACACGTAATGAGGAAAGATTGCCTGGAGAATTTAATACTCACAGGACGGACAGCAAGAAAGCGGAACAGGTAAAAGCAGTACTTGATGGATCTGAGCAAACTGATGAGGTAGTGGGATTTTAAAGAGATACCAAGAGAAAATATGAGAGCGACAAGAGACAGAGCCAAGTGGAAGTCCATGATCGCCTATTTTATGTTATTTTCAGAACAAACGAAAGTGCTGATAAGAAGATCAGATATAATGTCCAGTTGTAAACACACCTATAGATACCTCTTAAATATCAGAAAAAACTTGGATGACTGTGTTTTAATATCTTTAAGTAAATCCTCCCTAATTTTGAAAACTTTTACTTGCTTAAAAATTCCCAGTTAAGCATCCGTAAAAGCCCCGGCCATACGATTGAAAAACTTTGGAAAATCAGTTATTAAACATCGCCCGAAGATACTTCATTTCCAGATGAAAAATATTCAAAAACTCTACACTATAAATGTATTGAACGCATTTTAATACAAATGAGTAATGCCCTAATTTAATTTTGAACAAAAAACTTATATATATATATAAATTAAAAAAAGGATTAATTCAATGATGTTGAATGGCCATTTCGATATGAAGATCCCCACGGGGGATAACACATCACCTCAGCAACAGAAAAATCATTTCAGAAACTAAAATCCTTTCAGAAAATAAAATTTTTAATATTAATTAGGATCGGGTTTTTGGAATTTACCTTCCTGCTTTTTTCCCTTGGATTGAAGTATCTGAATTAAAAAAAAAAAAAATATATATATATATATATATATATATGCAAAACTCTAACATCAAATAAATTAAATTTTGTTCTTTGCATACACTTCTATGTGTTTTTTTTTATTGACGAAGCTAATAATCGTTCTTTGACCGAAATATATTAAATTAGTCCCTTTATTAAGTCAAATTTATTTAAAGTCAGATTGTATTCATTTTTTCATTTTTTTTTCTTTTTTGCATAATATTTGTTTCAGTGAAACAGGTGATATTAAGTAACCTATAGCTGAGAGTAGAAGACGTGCATTCATAGCTTTCCATATGATATTTGCCCGTAATGAAATACAACGCACTTAAATGGCATGGGACCTCAATTAAACAATTAGCGATACCGCACCATTCTTTATTAGTCCACCGCGCATTCAAGGTTGAAGTCACAATATTCCTAAGCTATCACCCATCTTGTTACAGACTAGGCTTGAACATTGCTTAACTTCATGGTTGTATGCAAACCTGCGTTTCAACGGAATATTTTTAATAGAGACAAAATATTCGTATACCCTTCTTTAAACATAAAAGTTTATTTTGCACCTTACTTAAATGATGTATTATTTGATTTAATAATTTTTTGATATTTGTTAAATCGTGTAAGTAAATTATTTTTTATTCAAATGTTTCTATTTTCTACCGTGAAAATATTAGATAGATTGCATTTAGTTAGATGCGTGAGACCATAAAACGTTGATGTTTTAAATATGTTTTTCAAATCTTAATAAATGTTTTTTTAGAATTTGCAATATTATTTTTTTTCAATTTATTCTTCAACTATTAAACTAATTCTCTTTTTAAATGTGTTTAATTGTGAAATAATTCATTCTGACTTTTGTTTAAAAGAAAAATAAATAAAAATTATTCATAACGCCTGAAAATAATTATAAAAAATAATTATTACAATTATAATTATCATTAATTTATTCATTCTAGGCCAAAAAAATCCATCCCACTTTTAAACATGAAACATTATCACTATCGGGCACAGATAGGTTATCAGAATGTGTCTCATCAAATTTTCTTCGTTTTTTTTTTCCTTTTTCAGGTCATAATAGTAACAGTTATCTTTTATAACACAACAGAAAATCAATGTAAGAAAACATCTCACACTTCCTTTGTTTTTTCAGTTCAATTTTCTGGTCACATATTACACACATCTATAAAAACATCTTACAGGAAAGACTGTATACACTTTGCTTAGCCTTTATCTTTTCTTCTATCGAGCAAAAAACGGATTAAGTTAAGAATAATAGCACTCATCTTTCTTGGATGTGAATCCATTCACAAAAATCACGGATCTACAGAAACGTTAGCAATGAAAGTGCTATTTTCATAACTGAACGCTTTCCGATGGTGACCACTCTCTGAGTTTTAGATAAAACGTTTTCCCTCTTCATACATTCCAGTGGATATTTACACGAATCAGTTTCCTTATTTTCAAGAGCACTTCCTGGAATTACATTCTCTTTATTTATTCAAGCATTCCATGATTCAATGGATAGTTCAGGGGTGAAACGCTGTTGTTATATCAGATATCATTCAGACCATTATAGAAATTTGATTTTTCGATTAAAATAAAAAGGCCTGCTACTCGTTCCCAAGCACACCTATCTGCTCTAGCGGATAAAGAAATCCTATTGTACGCACCTTTTCATGCTCATTTTCTTTTGTTCAACAAGCAAAATTCAACTGCGATTTATTCTGCAATTTGACTGAATGAACCTTATTTACAGTCTTTGAAAAAAAAATCGATCTCTTATGATGAGCAGTTCGAAAAAAAATCAGTTACGATTACAAGTAGAACCAACATGCCCTCCGAACAGTTTTCATTCACAAGACTTAGGTTAACCCATAGCATTGCTTTATGAATTTCAAAATCATAATATGGACAACTTAACTCCAGTGAAATGAGTCATGGTGAGATTTTAAAAAAAACGGATCTCGTGGTTGAAAAGCGAAATTTTTAAAAGGCACAAAAATTTTCTTTTTAAGATTACGAGATGAAAAGTGGTATATTTTCCATTTGAATCTAATTTCTATAAAAAACAGATGAACGAATTATCCGCCAAGGCATCTTCAGATTTGGCGTTTTAAAACTTACATTTCAACTTTTAAAAAATGTTACTGGTCATTCTAGGATATTCTAATGGCTTACGGCCATACCACGTTGAATACACCGGTTCTCGCTCGATCACCGAACTTAAGCAAGGTTGAGCCCGGTCAGTACTTAGATTCGTGACCGTTTGGAAATACCAGGTGCTGTAAGGCGTTTAGTGATGGATATGCGTTGTGCTGCAGTGGATATCGGCTCGGAAAGAGAAATCGGTGAGCAGAGTTCGAATTCCAGTTGAATACTCTGCATTCAATTAAGCACTGGTAACCTTTGGGAAAGGTATTAATCCATACCTTCCCTCCAGTTATGGGTTAAATAACAAGGTAAGACTTGGGGGCCCTGCCCTTAAAAATGAATCTTGATACTCGAAAAGACAAAAGTATTACTAGACACAAAACGTATATAAAAAAAACAATAAATTGTTGAAAGTAAAAGGTATTACCAGCAATAAATAAATAAAATTTAGTTGGCAATAAATGACCCTCCGAGGTTGATATGCCATAAAAACAACTAGCCAACTAGTATATTCAAAAGTAATCGATCAGAGGTATGTTAAATGATGAATTGATCTGTCGTTATCGTTTTATGTGTTATTCCATTTCAGTCTATATCCATTATAATCATCTTTCCTGTTACTTGTTTATGATTTCCCAATTTATTAACAACGAAAATTGCAATATAAACTCTGGTAAAAATACTAGAGAAAATCATTTTCATCGAAAATTACAATATGCACTCTGGTAAGAAAATTATTACTGGAATATTAGTTTTAAAAGTTACAGAAATTTACTTTATGAAGGACAAATGACCCAGTGGATATTGACGTTGGTTAGTTCCAGTGACTTGACTCAAAGAGTTGTGAGTTCAATACCAGGCTACAATAACTAGGTTAATGACTACTATAAATAGCTTTGCACAAGGAATGAGAATAATGTAACCCATTTCTGGTTCGTTTCGGAATTCCTAGCAATAATAAATTCTACACCATTTAAATTATTCTGACTATTGTCCTCACCTTTGTTGTCATTTTTATAACACTTTGGACGTTTTACCATCCGACCTTTTTCGGGTGCTAGGAATTCCGAAACGAACCAGAAATGGGTTACATTATTCTCATTCCTTGTGTAAAGCTATTTATAGTAGTCATTAACCTAGTTATTGTAGCCTGGTATTGAACTCACAACTCTTTGAGTCAAGTCACTTGAACTAACCAACTTCAATATCCACTGGGTCATTTGTCCTTCACAAAGTAAATTTCTGTAACTTTTAAAACTAATATTCCAGTAATATTTTTTTACGAGAGTTCATATTGTATTTTTCTGATGAAAATGATTTTCTCTAGTATTTTTACCAGTATTTTTTATTGCAATTTTCGTTGTTAATAAATTTGTCTAGTATTTTTACCAGAGGTCATATTACAATTGTTGATGCCAATGAGCTTCTCTCAGATATTTTTTTACCAGAATTCATATTGAAAACTTTAACGCTAACGATTTCCTCTAGGATACTGTATTACTCTTCAAATATTTTATTCATTTCTGTGCTTTGTCGGCCACATATATAGAGAGAAAGGGGATCACCGCTCCCAACGGGTTAAAGTTGAAATAATAGATAGAAAATGATACTGGAAACTATGTAGAGTAAAGGAAGTAGCGCATACATCTCTTAAAACGAGCAAGAACAACAAACTTAGAGTGTTAGGTTAAAGGGAGATAACTCATGCATACCAGAAGTGATTTCGCACAAGAAATGAGAAAAATTTTCCCTCCCTAGTGATAGTAATAAATGGTTCAGTCCGAAATTTCTAACCCCCTGAAAAAGGCCGAAGCATACAACGGACGAAATGACAACAAATATGAAGACGATCGTTCGAATAATATAAATAATGTAAATATTACCTTATCTCAGAAGTAGAGAAAAATACTTAAGTAAATTCTATGCTTAATTCCACTCTCATTTATCCAGGGCACTTATGAATATTAAATATGTAAGTTTTGACTATTCTGACATTTCAAAGATGGTTCTCGTCAATACACATTAGTTTTCAGCTGAAACCAACTCGGCTTGGCATTTCGTTTAAGTCTAAAATTGGTTGTGACCATAGTTGCCTGGCAATGCTAAAATCAAAAGAGACTGAAGAGTACAATGCGAATGTATTAAATATTTACAATTAAATGGCGATCACTTTTTTCTTTATGGTACAGACCAATTGCTTTTGGCGGTAACTTGAACAGTGAAATTCGGAATTTGGCCATGCGCCAGGTACGCACTAACGAGTTTACACGTAAAGCTGAACGTAGGAACTACGGACAGTTTCATTGAAATGTCAAAGTATAGAAAATAAGCTTATTAAATATACATTGATACGTGAGTAAAATAAAATGTGAGAATGACTATCAGAAGAATGACCGACACACAGACAGAACATATGATGACGATATCTATTCGTCTCTTATCTATAGTAATGAGAGGCATGCTGCAACGCTTAGCTTTTTAAGGAGAGTATAAGGATTTTAGAAGATTATTGATATTTGACATTGAAAAATATTGCCCGGAGAAAAGAAAGTTTACATCAATATTATTAAAGATATTTTTTCAAAACTGATAAATTATTTTTGAGGATTTGACAGCATATTCTGTTATTTAGAGACGAAAAGTTAGGATTTTTATATTAACACTGTAGTCTTCAGCCATTTTTTGTGGTTTCCATAAAAGAGAGTGTTTTATAGGTTAGATTACCTATGCCTACACCAATCCGGGTTTGATTTGAAAGTCACCATTCTTATAAACTGGTTGACAATCAAAGCTGTAGGGTCCAGTGTGTTTTGCTTTTAATTCTGATTTGTGATATTCAAGGCCGATGTATAAAGCACCCAGTAAGGATCAATATAACTACTCAGTAGCAATGATTTAAACGTGATAAGCTTGTTAACCATTACACCACATCTAATCCAGCATTTGTGCTAAAAACAATTGCAACAATTTTGCTTGCAACTGACACATCAATCTTACTTATATATACACTAGCAGTAAAGCTCGGCGTTGCTCGGGTGTAATGAAAGTTTTAAAAATAATCCATGGTCTTCGAGCTCAGACTCAGTCTAAAGAATACTTGTGTGAAGTTTGGTGAGAAGAGGATTAAAATTGTGGATTTGTATGAAGGACATACAGACAGATAAACAGACACACACGTACACACACACAAACATCTTTCCTTTTTATATATATATATATATATATATATATATATATATTATTGATATTCTGCACTATTGTAAGAATTGCAACTTGAAACTTATGAATAGCGTTTCTTATGTCTTTGTCTATGAGTGTATGAAATTTGAATTAAAATCGGACCACTTCTTCTATAACGATTTTTTCGATTATCGATTTTCGATATTCATCGGGGCTACCTCGGCACAAAACCTAGCTAAGCACACTCGCAGACGCTTATAGTACAACTGTGTAAATTTCCAAGAAAATCGGTTCAGCTGTTTGGGAGTCTATAGGTAACGGACACACACACACACACGTACACACAGACAAAGTTCCATTTATAAATAAGTTTAGATAGTAGAAAATGAGTATATATATATATATATATATATATATATATATATATATCAGAAAATGAGTGCAAAAGAGGCGCGGCCAGACGGTTTCATTCCTCTATAAAATTTTAATGACAGGTCTATGGTTTTGAACTTAGTGTTCACTGATTATTTACATGTGCTCTATATTTGAGAACAATTCACCATAAATATGGCATACATCAAAAATATATTTATGTACAGGGGTGATGTGTAAATTGTTGTCATTTTATGTTTATTTCGTGCATGCGCGTTATTTTTTATTTTATCGGGTACAACGTATGGTACGGTCAGTTAGGCGCCACCTTTGAGAAAAAAGCATGATGACGCAATTCATTCAGCCAAAAATTTAAAACGGCATGATGTGCCGTTAGTCATTCACACCGGAAGCTCAAATACGAACTCCTCAGTTTGTTTTGATGCCAATCTTTGGACAGTGCAGAAAATTCGAAAAGATTTGGATGAGTCTACTGAAGATCATATAGGTTTTGCAGCTCGGAACAATCATTTTGTTCTTTTAAATAAGAAAATAAATCCTAAATTTGTTGATTATGGTCTCAGATTCAACACGGAAGGCCTACACCATTTACTTTGAAGAGGAAGTGCTGCTCTGATTCAAGATAGTTACTGCTGGAGGACCTTATGTCTGGCAAAGAGGAACCTGCACCATGACACAAACGCAGGATAATCCAATTCATGGCAGTCAGACAATTTCAGCTACCACATAACAACTTATATCTTTCGTCACCTAAGTCCCCAGATTGCAACACCCTTGGTAATTATATCTGAGGCGTATTTAAGCGAGAGAGGAGATGAATGACTCTTTTTGTTTTTTCGTGCGAAGTGATTTTTTTAGCAAAAAATTAAAAGTACTTGACACACCAAAGATGAACAGAATGTAAGGATTATTGCAACATTCACTAATGTAAACAAAGAGCCCGTCCAGAAGAGTTGCATGGGATTTCGAGGCCGTGGTTGAAATAAATATTGATATTATTGAATACATTTTTCTCTTTCGTATTGCAAGATATTTATGTGTAACTTTAGTAAATGAACCTGTTAAAATGAAATAACAGTGTTATTTTCTTATTTGCGTTATTTAAACGATAAAATCTAAATTCAGCAGCGTACATGCGAGAATGTGCGTTGTGGCGGATGTGCGTTGTGGCGCATTGGATATCGACTCGGAACGAGAAATCGGGGAGCCGAGTTCAAATTCCACTTGAATTCCTTGCATTCACTTACGCGCAGATACCCTTAGGAAAGGTATTAATCCGTCTCTTCTCTCCAGTTATGTGTTAAATAATAGGACAGATTTGGTTCTATGGCCTTGGTCGGCAACCAGTCTACCGCAGAAAGCAATGGCAACCTACTGCGGGATAATATTCTGCCCAGTCAGTCATGTCTCTTTCGAGACATGATCGCCCAAGCGTGTATCACGTATGGCACTTCACTGACTGACATGCGAGAAATAAGATAAAAATTGCAACAATTTACCTATCGCACCTGCAGATAGCTAGCTAGCTCATGACTACCAGAAGTGATTTCGCACAAGGAATGAGAAAAATATACCTTAATGGTAGTAATTTTTTCGGTCCGAAATTTATAGCCCCTGAAAAAGGCCTGAACGTACAACGGCCGAAATGACAACAAAGATGAAGAAAATTGTCCGAATAATATAAATAGTTATCTGCAGTTGCGCTGGGTAAATTGTTGCAATATTATATCTTTTTTCTCGCATATATCTATCTAGCTAGATATATAGCGTTTCTCTAACGGAATGTCTTGGTCTCCATACGCATTTTCATCTAACGTGATATAAGAAGTCAATTTGAGACATATTGATAGGTAGAATATACATTATTATTGGCATTCACAAACAGAATCTTTCTGCAGTGATTTTTTTCATTAAAGTGAACGTGGGAAATTCGATTAAAAGATGGTGAAATTTGAATGGTGGAGAGGGAATTAAATAGTGGAATTTAATCGTTTGTCGTATTACAATATTTGCGTTCAAATATTTATAGTTTCAGAAGTAAAACAAAGAGGCAAAACCAAATGAAACCTTATTAACCTTACTAACTTAGTTTTTCTTTTTCCTTTTACACTAAATTTTGAATTTTACGCGTATATTCTAACTTATTGAAAGTGGTTCGTTAGACTATACTCTGCTGTTGTGAATCAGTCAATTATGAATTAGATCTAAAAATCAACAATTTATATTTAAAAATGTAATCCTTGGAATCTATGAACTAAATTGTTATATTTTACAAGAGTTATTCATTGTTGTAATTGAGCAGATATTTGTCGGTAAATGCAATGGTTTTTGTTTCATTTCTGACCAAATATTTTATTTATATATACGATGAAAATGTATGTCCAAATTAATTATAATGGTGTATGGGCACGTATAGCTTAGGAACAACTTGTATCTTACCGGCAATCACGTCTTGAATCAGTGTTCAGCCTGGTTATTAGCAAAATATCTTATCACAGGCATTTGCAACAGGGATCATCTTGACCACTGTTAATGAATATCAAGTATACAACCAATTTACAAGGTGTCCTCCCAAACATTTCCATCATTTTGTAGTCTAATATAGTCAACGCGCGCTCAAATGGTTTGACGTTTTAACAAAATAATATAGGACACAAATCCTATATTATTCATTCAATTAATGGAAAACGCAAAAATGTAAAATTTTAAACCCGCAAAAATGAATCAGAATGACTGAAGCCATTTTGGTAAAAACCGAGACCAAAGCAAATTTCACAAGTCAATGTGAAAATTAAGATTCTGGATTCTTATGGAATAGGAAATAGCAACTTGTACTATGACAACTGTTAAATTTTCTTAACATCTTGTACTATGACTACTGTTAAATTTTCTTAACACCTTCTACTATGACCACTGTTAAATTTTCTTAACACCTACAAAATGGGTATGCCGTTCGATCTAAACACGTGAATTGATTTCAATACTTAACCACGCGACTTGAGCGGCTAATTCGTTCTGATGGGAGCAGTAACCTGATAAGGACCTCATCACAACGTAAGGAAGAAATTTCAAGACGTCGTCCATTCCATGCCTCGTCGACATATATACGGTCATCCTCATATTTCGGTTTTAGTCTTCATTCACACGCCGTCAAAAAACAAAAACAAAACAACAGCAACAAGAAGATACTTCAACTGAATCCATAAAATCCAAAGTACGATAAGTACAATTCCCTTTATCGCTTCACTTTCCTTTTCACAATCTTGCCAGCCATAAAGCAGGAATGGAAACAAGACTTTATAAGTAACTTGTTTATCTTTCTACAAACACACATTCTACTACTAGCAACTATAAGATCTGGAACATTTATCTTCATACATTTTTCTCTTTGAATATTTTCTTCGCATAAATTTGTTATTCTATTCAGTAAATAAAATTTCGCCTATTTTACAAACACTTTTATTCAATCAACGTTTCAACCTGATGATAATTTATAATGTGGAGATTGTCGGCTTTAAAGTGACCTTGTACCCGGCATGGCCGAGCATCTCTACAATGTGTAAAGACTACGTTGAATGTGCGGACATACATTACTGATAATCTACCAGGAAATTTGCTGTTACAATGACCACCATGTTAACACGGCCTAAATCCATATGATTATTTATTTGAGGCAATTAAACTGACAATTCGATATTCCCACCGTTTTACAAACTTAGAGTAACTTTATTAGGTAATTACTGAGGCTCTAGAGACATACTACAGCGGGTTTGGCAGAAACTAGACTACACACTTGAGGTTTTTGTTAATCATTTCACCCAGAGCAAGGCGTAAACGCCACTGATGTGCAGGGGGCTACATAAATGTAAAAAGATTAATTAGAAAAGAGTGAGGAGTACAAACCTAGTTAGAAAGGAACAATAGAAAGCTTAGAAAGCAGGTGCGATGACAGATACATAGGTGGAGAGAAAGGGAGGGTTATACAGGAGTGGGGAGAGAGCTAGAGTCCAGTGGTTAGTAGATGAGTATTGACTTTGCATTTAAATTTCTGGAGGTTGTAGTCGTCAGGAAACCAAGAATACGGAAGCGAGTTCCACAGGCAGAAAGTGCGAGAGAAGAAGCTGCAGGAGTAGAATTGTCGTCTGACTGTGAATGGGTGGGACCCAGATGCCAGTCTGGTTGCACGAGTAAACACCTGTTGAGGAAGGCATCAGTGACTTCGTGTGACATGTGCTGCCCATGTTTTGAAATTTTTTGAAGCTTTGTGAAAGTGGTTATAAAATCAAAATCTTGTGCGAATTTTGCTAAATAATTGCTTTATTGCTCAGCAAGAAAACTATTTAGCCTTTGTTTGCCTGGATTGTGTGTGTGTGTGTGTGTGTGTGTGTGCGTGCGCGCGCACGTATATCACGAAAACAACAACATGGCGTATTATTTTCATGTCCTGCTTCCTAGATAAATGTGTAATTTAATTTTTCGGTTACTCGTTGACTAATGAGTCGCAGGCATGTGATGAATGACTCTTTTTGTTTTTTCATGCGAAGTGATTTTTTTAGCAAAAATTTAAAACTCTAAAAAATATGAGCGATTTTGTGTTGCAAGAGTAACAAATCGGTCAGGACCGGATAGTAAACAAAAGGAACGACAGATATTATGCAGAGATCAAAACTGAGGTTCCTATGTTCAAACATAGCAAGTTCCCTGCAAATTTAATAGTTCTTGGATTTCACAGCAATTATAGAGATGCCTTGACCTTTCACTCTTTGGAGTTAAAGGCTCGCGTTGTGAAACTGGAGGCATGTCTTCCCAAAAAAAGATTATTTATTACTATTATTTAAGGTATTTTTAAGATTGTATTTAATTAATTTATCATTTTCTTATAAAAAATCTAATTTATTTTTTATTATTTTAACTATATTTATAATCTAATACTACTAGTGGTTATATTTTAATTTGTATTAAAAATTATGATTTGCAATTACATCCAATTATATTTAAAACTCAATTTTATTGTTAAATTTACATGTCATGTTTTTCTAAGAATGCAGATGAATTGCAATAGACGCTGGTACCAATCTAAGACGTTAAATTTAACTTCCTTTTTCTTTTTATACTGTTTTCGTTCTCCTTTCTTTTTCTTTTCTTTTTCTTTCTCTTCTTTCCGATTATTAATTTTCTATATTTTTCTTTTCAGATTTGCTGCGAAATACGTATTACCCATGTAATTGTAGAATATCTAAAACTTTTTCTAGAGTATATATATATATATATATATATATATATATATATTTCGTTACAGTGAGTAATTATTTTGTTATCCTCAGTTTTGGGCACTTTTTGGAGTATGAAGATTTTTATTTGTGTCCTACGTGACACTTCATACGAGCCAACATATTGCATACGAGACAACATATTGCGCAACAGAGAGGATCTCAAGGCATAGCAACGGGATTACTTGTTCTGGTTTTTCGCCATTGTCTTTCGTCTCTTAGACGGTCAATACGACGGATTTAAATATGTCTGATACTACTCTGTACAAATATCTCCAGTTATTTATATCCAGAAGACCTCGCTCGTAGTTAGTAGGAGATATATTAAGTGTTGATAGGATACATATTAGTTTGATTTTATACCTGGGTCACGTCTCTTTAACAATTCTTTGAATGCTCTGAAGTTGGCTATATATGTAGACCTTAGAGATTCTATAGTCACTTATCCTTGCAACATGACCACCCCAGCGTAGTTGCGATGGTACCAGGAATGTATCAATTCCACCAATGCTGAAATTTGGGAGATCAGCCTACCCTCAAAAAATAATCACAGATCGCAGATGCACAACGTTTGAGGAAGGCATCGAACTGATTGATTAGGAACCTATATGGGATCCATGATTCTGGGTCAGTGTGGTCAAAACGGCTGATCTCTAAACCCGGAGTTTCCTGTCTATATTCATACATTTCTCATTCTATAAGCAGTTGTGAAGTTTTAAATATGCACTTGTAGCTTTGGCGATCCTATTATGTCGTCATAAGATGCATCTGCATTCATCTTGCTTCTTAAATATGCAAATGACTTCACACACTTCAGATTCTTCTCATCAATCTCTAAAAGAAATTTCTGGAAATAGATGAATTCGTGGAGATTGTCTGGCATTCCGAATCTGCATAGAACAAAGAATCGGCTGGTGGAATATCTCCTTATGCCAATGGTAAGACCAAAAGATTTCGATGAATCAAAGAAACTGAAGATGATATGTTTGGGTTCTTCAAGGGATGTTGCCACAACTGTAGCATCATCACAAAAAACATAATCTCACGAATGACGCTAGTTAGAAATAATGTCTCAGCTTACGGTTGAGTAATTATCTTATTCTAGTACTGCGTTCCTTTATATAAATATATTAATGTATCGAGGCAGCAAATAATTTTCTAAACATATACTGTTAAACATAAGGGACAATGAATGTCTATTATGTTTAATCATGAGCCGTTCTAAACGTCGTATTTTGGCTTTAATTTCAGTTGAAAAGAAAGACAAAAATTCTCCAACATTTTGATAATTTTTATTAATTTCGTTCACATGAGCCATCTTCAGATAGGTTATTGAATACATGGTTCGGTTGTCATTTCGCTCTGTCACGCGGTGTGACGTCAAGGAACCGCATTGCAAATTTGCGAACTGCGTTTGTTATTTTTGGTAAATATTGCCGTTGTCTAGCGGAGTTTTATGTCAACACAAAATAAAATCGTCGCGGATGGTGGATGTTATTGTGTTACCGTCTTAATAACCCTTATGTCAAAGTTACAGCTCATTTCTGACATATTTTGATACGCGAAAGATGAGTATAAATAGATTTTGTGAAAAATAAGCAAACATATTGTTTAAAATTTATTTAATTTGACATCTCTATATATACATACACACACACACACACACACACACCACACACACAGACACACACACACACACACACCACACACACACACACACACACACACACACACACACACACAAACATATATATATATATATATATATATATCTATACATGCATATATATATATATATATATATATATATATATATATATATACAGAATAACGTAAAGTACAAAATGGAAAATGTATCTCAAACTAACAGGTTTAATTTTATTCAAGCTTTTTCTAAGACCGAGAGGAAAATGATTAAAAAAAATATGGTATAATATGTTGTTGTAATTTGAGGGTAAATCATATTGCACAGATATGTGTCACGTTTATTAAATCATTAGATAATCAGTTACTGTCTAATATACACTTAAACCAGTCAAACCTTTTCTATACATACATACTCATATACCCTTATACAAAGATTATTCCACGTCCATACATTTAAAAATAATGATGTGTTGTTTAAATACTAATGAAACATATCTGAAGAATAATAACTAACCTCAAATCTGAACGTACCAAAATATTGTATCTTTGTTATTCTGATCCATATTTTCAAATAACACACACACACACACACATACACAAAGAGACACACATACATATAAAATTTTATTACTAATAAACATTAATAGTTGATATTGTTGGGCGTTTTCTTTATTAAGATTAGTGAAATAAGAATGATGACGTCAACAATTAACACTTCAACAATCTACTGAGCATATTTGAAAAACATTCCTATGACTCTAGTCATAACAATCCATATATTCAGTTTAAAGTGAAATATAATTCATCCTTGTGAAGGCTGAAATTAATTTTGAAAAAAACAAACAAACTGTGTTTCTTGGTGATATTCAATCCAAAATTGTGCAATGGCTTGCCGGTTAACTTTGCATCGGGAGTGACTCCGTTTATCCCACTCCCCTTTCAGACGTTAAAGAGAATGCCTAAAAATTGTTGTTGAATTCAGAATTGTACTTCCTCTAGGATGGTTACCAACCCAGGCTATAGGTCCTTGCCTATTCTGCTATTTTCTCATAGTGGTGGAGAAGAGAGAAAATTCATATATTTTCCAAGGGTATTAGCACGTAATTGGATACAATGAACCCGAATGAAATTCAAACTTCACAACCCATTCGCATTAAGAGAAATAGATTTAAAGACAGACGTAATAAGAAGGAACACGGACTCATAGTTGCAAATTCAAAAGCATTCCGTTTGAAAATACATACAAAATCAATCTGGATATAGAAAGGTTAACGAAGGGAGACCAGCACAAATTTGCTAAGACGATGTGTATTCAAATTACTCGCTTGAATAATTCAAAAAGCAAAACTTGACTGATATTGATTTAACTTCTCTTGCTGTCTATTAAAGTCTATAAAAGAAAATTCATTGTGACATTTATAGTCGTTTATATACAAATGTTTACTTTCATTCATTACGGCTAAGTGGCGCCATTTTTAATAATACACTGGGTTGATTATAAAAACAGTATTGAATTCAAATGATCTTAAACTAAATCAGTTTGTTATGACATTTCTTTAAAAGCGCTAATATATTTTGATATAAAGACATATATTTTGATGATTATTACATTAACCAAGAATGATAAAAGGCCTAAAGTCTGGAGTGACCAATGTTTATTGTACGATAGCCATTAAATTAGGAAATGTGTTAACATATATCTATAAACAAGTTGGTTTCAGATAATGGGTTTGATACTAAAAAGAAACACCTATACGCATATATATATATAGACAAATACATAGACCTCCTTCATTATGCTGCGTCCTTTTAAGGACGTAGGCGATCATTGATTTTTACTTGCTCCCTAACACTTGCTGTTCTTAACATATTTCTTCTTGATAAATCCCCAAAGTCCCCGATCCGCCACGCACTAGATCAAGCCAGTCAAGTAAGTTTTCGCTGTTTTCATCTGACTCTCTTTCTTACTATTTATCCCGCGCGTATCAGATTCGCCAAGCAATCCATCCTCTTTACATTTCACAGAAATCTTAACTGTCTGTTCCTGATGCCAAGTATGAAATTCATTTTCGTTTGCACCCTCCCGAAAACATCGCCGTTGTTCACATTTTCGATCCATGGTATCCTAAGCATCTTCATATGGAATGAAATTTCTATTGCTTCGAGTCACTTCTTCATCTTTAAGGAGATTGTCTAGCAATTGCTGTCATATAGAAGTACACAAATCAAATGTCAGTCCCAGGACTCTTTTCTTTTTTCCCAACGAAATCTTTCTGCCTTCTTAATACTCTGCGTAGATTTTAAAAGGTATCATTGGCCATGTCAATGCGCCTTAGGCTTTAAGTGTCGCAATTTTAATCCCCTGTCAGAACACTTCTCAAATATTTAATTTTCTGAATATGGTTAATTTTAGCACCCACCATCTGTAGTTGGCGTCTTCAGCTCTTCTTTTTGCTGATGACCATGCATTCAGTTTTCTGGTAGTTTATATGTAGCCTTTTGTTCTCTCTTTGCCTGGCTACGGTTTGTTTTTTTTCTATTCCGTGTCTGCTATAAGCACTCTATCGTCTACGTATCTTATATTGTGCAGATTGTGTCCGCCAATCACGAATACTCGCAGGACTTCTAAATCTCACAGAATTGTTTTGCTGTACATGTTGAAGAGATCCAGTAAGAAGACATCATTTTCTTACACCCTTTTCTATTTTCATATATCGGCTGTATTAATTTCCTGTCCGTATGCAGGCGGTTGTCTACGGCTATATCGTGTTGAATGCACTAGTTCCCGTCCGATCATAGAAGTTAAGCAACATCGAGCCTGTTCAGTACTTAAATGGGCAACCATTTGGGAATATCAGGTGCTGTAAACGTAAGGACCAAGAATAGTCCGCCGGTTATCCAGGTTTGGGGGTTAGGTGTAGGTCTAACAATCATGCTACCTAAAAAAACAGATTGTTACAGGAACAGCAACAAAAAAAGTTGGATGGATGGATGGATGGATGGATGGATAAATGATGATGATGATGATGATGATTTTGCTGATTTTGCTGATTTGCTGCCAGTATAGGTTATATTGATAAATTTCATGTCTTTCTTTAATTTACTGATTTATTCAGCATGTGTTCTTCTTAGCAATTTCTAGTTAGCAACTATTGATCTCGAGCAGCAAGAATAAAAGCTTTTTTCAGCTTGTAATTTAAAACTCAATTGCACCACAGGGACAAAGTATTTATAGTTGATATTTTGTTTCGTGAATTAGTATCGGTATTTAACACGAAGTACACACGCCCATACTCTTTTTTTAAATTCTTTCTCATTTGTGTATGTAGTATTCCATCTTTGCTAACTCCTAACTATTGTCAAACATTTTTTGTTCCAGTTCCCTAATATTTTTTAGATATAATTTAGATTTATTGAGGGTTTTTCTATCATTCTTCCTTTCATGAATTTAAGTATTAGATGTTTATCTAATCCGAAACCCATACCGATGCCATCACTGAAATATTTCCGTTTCTAGGAGGGCTCTTAAACTCAATGTCTACTTTGGCAAAGAATTTTATATAACCTAAATGGATAAGGTGATTAATCATATTCTTTTTAATGTTGTAACCTTAGTCATTACTGCTTAGTTCATGCAAAAGGGGTACTAATTAGAGTCAAAACATAAACACTTTCTGTTCTGCCTGTCTTTAATCCAAGGGATTCTCCTTGAATGATTCTTCATGTGGTATTCAAACAGTTGGAAGTGTTATTAAGTTTGAAGTGGTTTTAGTAGAATATGGTCTTCTAAGTGTCCATGTAATATTTAACGAAGTTTACTGTTACCAATGAGGCACTGTACATTTCTAAGGGCTTTAGTTTACTCGATCATTTGTGCGCTTAGTTTGCTACTTTTCTTCTTGTGATCTTTTCTAAATTATTTTGTTTTTATTAGTTTATCTTTGCAACCATATGCATCTAAGTGTCCATGTAATATTTAACGAAGTTTAATGTTAACAATGAGGCACTGTACATTTCTAAGGGCTTTACTCGATCATTTGTGCGCTTAGATTGCTACCTTTCTTCTTGTGATCTTTTCTAAATTATTTTGTTTTTATTAGTTTATCTTTGCAACCATATGTATCTAAGTGTCCATGTAATATTTAACGAAGTTTAATGTTAACAATGAGGCACTGTACATTTCTAAGGGCTTTAATTTACTCGATCATTTGTGCGCTTAGATTGCTACATTTCTTCTTGTGATATTTTCTAAATTATTTTGTTTTTATTAGTTTATGTTTGCAACCTTATGAACCTCTTTCACATCCCTTCATTTCCAGGGAAAAAGTCTTTTATGAAGAAATATTAAGTTCAGTTCATCTTTATATATGTTGGACAGACATATCATTAGTCCTTAATCTTTTGTAGGGAATATCTTATTTGTTGATAGAAACATAAACAAAAAAAGTTTTTCATATCACTTTTTCACTGTGACTTTAATTCCAGTTTCGTTTTATGATATGTCGCGGAGGTTTTTACTCGTGCAACCAGACTAGCAACTGGGTCCCACCCATTCACAGTCAGATTAGCCAAATTGAGACGACAGCTTCTTCTCTCGCATTTCCCGCCTGTGTAACTCGCTCCCATATTCTTACTTTCCTGACGGCTACAACCTCCAGAAATTTAAATGCAAAGTCAATACTCATCTACTAACCACTGGACTCTAGCTCTCTCCCCACCCCCGTATAACATTCCGTTTCTCTCCACCTTTGTATCTGTCATCGCACCTGCATTCGCAGCTTTGTATTGCTCCTTTCTAACCAGTTTGTACTCCTCACTCTTTACTAATTAATCTTTTTACAGTTATGTAGCCCCCCCCCATCAGTGGCATTTCTGCCCTGCTCGGGGTGAAATGATTAAAAAAAATATCATTCGAGGTAGTTTAAGAAGATGTAACCGGGTAGAACAATCTATTACGTAGAAGTAATAGGCGGTACTTGTATGCAGTATTCCTGAGACATTGGCAAAGACCAATAAACCTCCAGGGGAAAACCGCGCCTTAGTCTATATGCATGGCTGAGACCAACCAATCATTTTCCAGCCAGGGGGAACAAAGTTGTATACATATTTAACATCAGCTTAAGTAATTCTTTTGCTATTTGAATTTCATTTACTGCCTTATTTCATATTTTCATTTGATTTTCTTACTTTTCAGTATTAAAAATATTTGAATTTCTCATTTAGTATCAATAATTCAAACGTAATTTACTCAATTTCTAGCATTAGTTTTTCATTCCAATTGGACATTTTGTTTTTTGCTTAATCACTTGTCTTGATATTAAGTTTTTCAGTAGCTGCTAAACCTGTATCATATAATGCATTAATTATTATTATTATGTCATTTTTCATCATATTTCGATTTCTGCTTTGGTCTCACTACCAACAAGATCTGCGGGGAGACCTAAGGCAGGTAGTGGCGTGTTGTTATGGCTCCATTTCATGTTTTTCTATCTTTCTTATCATCCCTAGCGTTACATAGACAAAGTTTTCCTTAGTGTGTGGGCTGTACTTACTTAGACAATTTTTTGTATGTCTCTTAAGATGGGGTTTCCAGCGATGATTCTTTCAATGTGTTGTTTTGTTCCATTTTTTATCATTGCAAGTGCAACTACTATCACTGGCACAACTCTTGTTTTCAATTTCCACATTCTTTCTATTTCAATTTCCAGGTCTTTATATTTTGACAGTATTTCAAATTCCTTGGTTGCTATGTTACAATCCGCTGGACAAGCCATATCAATTAATAGACAGGTTTTCTCCTTCTGGTTTTTAACAATAATGTCTGGCCTGATTGCTTCAATTTTTTTGTCTGTGTAGATGGTGTAATCCCAGAGAATGATTACATCTTCTATTTCTGTAACCAGTGATGGGTGATGTTCATACCACTGTTTCTTTATAGATTTTTCATAATGTTTGAACATTGTCCAATGTAAATATTGCCCCACGCTATCGTGGCGATTTTTATATTCATTTGGAGCAAGCACAGATCAACCTGAGATTAGGTGGTCTATTGTTTCTTGGTGTTTCTCACAAAACCAGCATTTTGGATCCATATTATTATGCATAATTTTTGCCTGAAAGTTTCTAGTGAAAAGACGTTGGTCTTGTGTTACAAGAATAAAGCCTTCAGTTTCAGACTTTAATCCAGATGCACGTAATCATCAATGAGTATTAACTTTGTCAACATTGGATTTATTGGCACGTACTGGATATTGGCCATTCAGAGGTTTTTCTTGCCAGCGCTGTTTCATCTGTTCAAGAGCTTTATCTTTGGCTTTCATTTTCATATTTTTTGCCGCAATAGTTAGTCCTTGGCTTCTGTTTTGCTTTTCTACAGAATCTACTAACTGTAAATGTTGTTTGTATTTACTGCCTTCATTTGTTATTGAATATTTTTTCTTTCTTTCTTCATGTTGCCTTACTAATTGTATCATCCAATCCTTTGTTGTTTCTATGTATGTTAGTAAGCCAATAGTTGTTGTCTTGTATGACAATTCCATCTGAATAAGACCTCTTCCACCTTCTTTACGGGGTATGTATAGACGGTCTACATCAGCCTTTGGATGATGCATCTTATGCTTAGAAAGAAGCTTTGTTGTTTTAGAATCGATTCGCCTGATGTCGTTTAGAGTCCAGTATAAGATGTTGAAACTATATTGGACAACTGAGATTGCAAGGCTATTAATGGCCATAATTCTGTTCTGAGAATTCAATTCAATTTTTAATATCATTCGTAGCCTTCTATAGTACTCTTTACGCACTATTTCTTTCATTTTTTATGGTGAATGTTTTCACTCTCATTTACACCTAGGTATTTATAAGCTTCTTCTGGTTTCAATTCTTCTCTTTTCACCAGGGTCTAAGCTAATTGAGGATGTTTCTTGTATTGATCCACGTAAAACTGTAGCTTTAGCACATTTTTTCCAATTGAATTTCATATTATTATTATTATTATTATTATTATTATTATTATTATTATTATTAAACATAATGATTGAGGTAACGTTTCCAATATTTTTTTTAATTCTTTAGAAGTGCTCGATTTAATGAAAGAAGATTGTGTTGGGTAATGCTTAACACTCTTCTTATCACGCGATCAAATCAGTTTTCGATTAAAACAAATTTGCATGGACATTAAAGATTATTGGGTCTCCGGCTTCTGATGTCGTTACAGTTATCATGATTTGAGACTGAAAGAAATTGCTAATGATATAACTAAAATAAAGACTCCTGTCAATTTAACCCAGATCACAACACCGACAAAAACAATGATCATCCTGACCAAATCCCATTTGTCACTATCTGGCACAGAAATTTTGTATTTTAAAACAAGTACGCAACAGCTATGAACAATTCTCACAAAGATATTCGCGTTTTAAATATTATTTCTCGAACACGTCTATCGATTCTTTTAAACTAAATAAAAAAATCAGACAAATTTTAACAAATAAAAACATTCACATTTAAATTAAATTAGAGTTTTTGGATTATTGTACTGCAGAAAGCCGTCTTAGAAATTGAAAACCCAATTTGTTATCATAAAAAATTCATCAAAATTTCATCATAATACGACAATGTTACTAATTCCCATTTGATATATGCCACCCGGTGTTCCAACATGAATTTATTTTTTGGGGGTAACTCAGAAAAAATAAAGAAAAGTTTCATAATCACAGATATCATGCCAGACACTATCATTTGATAGCAAATGTGTAAGAATTATTTTTCTGTATTTCAACTGAATGGAAATTATTTTAAATATTTTATCGACAAATATTTTCACGGTAGAATTTTTTCGATTATAAGTTTTTGTCGCTATTGTTAAAGCGAAGCTTTTGTATTTAAATTGTATAAATGCTTAATCCTCACGGTTTTAGGATTTTTTCCAAAATTTCCTTATTTGGAATATGGGCGTTTTTATTTTATTTTTTAATGTTTTTGGAATTGAACGCTTCCGTGAATATATGTACTAATAACAAATATTAGTCGCAATGCAGAAAAATTAGCGTCTGCTAATTTTTCTTTTACGTAAGCTTAGCAAAATATTATCAGAATGCATCTGAACGTCACAAGCTTCGGACGTGTATCAGAACTTCTCCGATTTCTTGATATTTCAAAAGAAATCGTTATTTTCTAAGATGCGAAAATATATATTTTCGCAACTTAATATTGTTTATTATTGCTTTGTTTAGAAGTAGAATTGTATTGTACATCGCTATAGACGTATTACAAATGTCCTCTATATCAATATTTATATATTAACTGTGTGAATATGTAATTTATTTCAAGTTAGAATTATTGTTTTTATAACTTGAATGTAAATGACTCTTTAGACTTTCCGCCTATAATAAAAAAGTCACTTATATTTAATATAATAGGTGAATATAACCCATTGTTGGCTCATTAGACTTTCCGTCTATAATATAAAAGTCACTTATATATTTAAAATAATAGAGTGAATTTAACCTATTGTTTACATTATGCGTATTTAATTTACGTATATATTATTTTAGAAAAACATCGGTAAAGTTTTTTCTATGTGTAAAATCTTTAATATATTATAGCACAAAATTAAATATTGAGCTTGTATTAATACTGTCTATTTTGATATGTAAAAGACAATGTAGTTTGGTTTCCGTTTTGTTGTAAATTACGGAAAAGTTTTAACAACTGTTTTAACCAGTTAAAGGGAAGTAACTTACAACATTTCAGTAAGTCTTTCTTCTAAGCTAATTGTAATATTTATTTTTCATTAACATTTTGTAATAATCTGTTACAACGTTTATTGTAGTGGCTTAATGGGACTTTATATATAGTGTATTATTATTGTGTTTTTAACATTAATAAAGATTGTTTTTAGGGATTGGACTCTCGAAATTTATAATTCTTACTTCGATAACTGTAACAGTAATTCCTAAATTCTCAGAGAAATTTTTATAATTAATTATTCTGCTTAAAAGAATTAGAGTAGATCTTATATTTATGCTTATATAAATTTCCTTTTATTATAAATAAAAAGAAATTTATATTAATTTTTTTCATCTTGCTTAAAAGAAATCAAATTTTCTTTTACATGAGCTCGCGGAACTTGATGTTATAAACTACTGTAATTTCGACAAAATTTGTGAAGGTGCACATACTGAAAAAGCTTCCAAAATCTACCGTAGATACAACACTTGAAACACAAAAGGATAGTTATACATGAACACGATCTAATATCTTCCCCAATCCTGGAAAATGAAGTAAATGTTACTTGAATTTCAATTGTATGACATTCATGCTTTCAACAAGAGACGTTTGTAGGAAGACATACATTTTGTACAATTTGTTATATTTTTGTAATATTTTGCAATGCGCATCAGGGTATTGAAATGTTTACAATATTAAATAGGGTTAAAATCATTCTTAAAATTTTTGTTGAGATTTAAAAAAAACTTTACGTTTCATTAAATTTTGCAAACCAATCGATGAAATTTGAATTGAATTACCTGTTTGCAAAAATACTTTATGAAAAACCTTACTAAAAATATGCAAAAAATTTATTGCATTTTAATTTAATAACTGTAGGTTATTTTAATCATTAAATCGATTTAAAAGAGTGAATAATATGTACGGTAAACATTAAAATTTTAATTTTCACACAAAATGAATGAAAATGTATTGTACTAAGTAAATCTAAACGTACTTTGTGCCCAAATACTTGTTTGCACGTCTCCCTAAAATTTAGTTTCGAACAGTCAATGTATGGGTATTTCAGAGGCTTAGACGGACGGCTAACTAGTATAGAAGAGATAAAGTAGTTATTACTCATCTGAAAATTTTACTGTAAAACATCTGAATATAAAATATATAAATCTAAAGAAAACATATGCAAAAATAAATATAGAATTTTTATCAAATAAGTATCAATCAATGCTGAAATAGTTCATCATCTCACCGCCCACAAACTGTTCTCCGACAGACAATATGGATTCCGCTTTGCCAGGTCCACGGCCGACCTGCTAACAACCGTAAAGGAGTACATGCTACAGGCCCTTCATGAGTCTGACGAGGCTCGCGCGGTTGCTCTGGACATCTCCAAGACTTTCGACAGGTTTTGGCACTCTGGCCTCCTATGCAAACTATGCGGTTATGGTATTACCGGTCGCCTGCTTAACCTAATCCAATCTTTCTTAAATAACCGCAAAATGAAGGTCGTTCTTAATGGGCGTGCCTCTTTGTCCTACAGCACGAATGCTGGTGTCCCTCCCACAGGGCCTCTATCCTGGGCTCGACGCTCTTCCTTATTTTCATCAACGACCTCCCAGATGAGATCAAGTCCCAAGTAGGCATCTACGCAGATGACACTACAATATACTCCCGCACCAGTAAGAAACCTGTCGTGGCGGACAGACATAATCTCGCTGCTGACCTTGAGCGGGATCTACACTCTGTGGTGAACTGGGGCAAGAAGTGGCTTGTCAACTTTAATTCATCTAAGACCAAGCTGTTGTCTGTCAACCATTACAGGCAACCTCTCCTGCCTCCCATAAGCATGGACCAAGCGATTCTCCCGGAGAGTAATACACTACACCTCCTCGGACTCACCCTGTCCTCAGACCTAAAATGGAACCACAATATTGAATCCATAGCAAAATCTACTGCTAAGAAGGTTGGGTCACTATGTCGATCCAGGATGTTTTTTCCACCTGAATCCATCATGCATATATACAAGTCAACCATCCGTCCGTGCATTGAGTACTGCTGCCATTTATGGTCAGGTGCCCCTGCCGTTCTCCTCAGTGTTCTTGACAGGCTCCAAAGGAGAGTCTGTAATGTGATAGGTACTGATCTGGCGGCACGACTGCAGCCACTTCCCCATCGTCGAAATGTGGCCTCCTTTTGTCTGTTCTATAAACACTTTCATGGCTTCTGCTCAGACGAACTTAAGTCACTGATGCCTCCTTAACAGGTGTTTACTCGTGCAACCAGACTGGCAACTGGATCCCAGTTATTCATAGTCAGGTTAGCCAAATGCAGACGACAACTCTATTCCTGCAGCTTCTTCTCTAGCACTTCCCGCCTGTGGAGCTCGCTCCCGTATTCTTGCTTTCCTGACGGCTACAACCTCCAGAAATTTAAATGCAAAGTCAATACTCATCTACTAACCACTGAACTCTAGCTCCCTCCCCACCCCTGTATAACCCTCCCTTTCTCTCCACCTATGTATCTGCCATCGCACCTGCATTCTCAGTTTTCTATAGTTCCTTTCTAAATAGTTTGTACTCCTCACTGTTTTCTAATTAATCTTTTTACATTTATGTAGCCCCCTTGCACATCAGTGGTGTTTCCGCCTTGCTCGGGGTGAAATGATTAAAAAAAAATCTTGTAGATTTAATTAAATTAAATATTTTATTCTAAGATAGTGCGATTATTTTCTATGTTAAATAATAAAACATAATTATTCTAAAACAATAAAAAACTTATTTTACTAAGATCCGTACGTTAGCAAAACCAAGAGTACTTATTATCTTATTGCCACGCTGCATTTATCCAACAAGTTTAATTTTGATAGGTCAAGAAATTGCGATCAGATGTTTATATAAAACTAGAAGACAGCGAAATTATTATTATTGTCATTTTTCATTATAAATCGATGTCTGCTATGGTCTCATTACCTAACAAGTCTGCAGGAAGACCTAAGGCAGGTAGTCGTATGTTGTTATGACACCTTTTCATGTTTTTTCTCTCTCCCGTAACATCTCTAGCGTTACATAGACAAATTTCTCCTTAGTGTGTGGACAGTACTTAACAAAATACATTTTTGCATATCTGGGGTTCCCAGGGATACTTTCAATGTGTTGTTTTGTTCCATTTATTATCATTCCAAATGCACCTACTCTCACTGGTACGATACTTGTTTTTAATTTCCACATTCTTTCTATTTCAATTTCCAGGTCTTTATATTTTGACAGTTTTTCGAATTCCTAGATTGCTATGTTAAAATCCACTAGGCAAGCCATATCAGTTAATAGGCAAGTTTCTTCTTTCTGGTTTTGAACAATAATGTCCGGCCTATTTGATTCATTTTTTCTGTCTGTATAGATGGTGTAATCCCAACAGAATAGTGACATCTTCTATTTCTGTAACCGCTGCTAGGTGATGTTCATACCAGTGTTTGTTTGCATATTTTCCAAAGTGTTTGCACATTGTCCAGTGTAAATATTGCCCCAATCTATTGTGACGATTTTTATATTCATTTAAGGGCAAGTACAGAACAGCCTGAGATTAGATGATCTATTGGTTCTTGGTATTTATCAGAGAACCTGCATTTTGGAATCCACCTTATTATGTATAATATTTGCCTGAAAGTTGTTATTGAAAAAATTTTGGCCTTGCGCTGCAAGAATAAAGCCTTCAGTCTCAGACTTTAATCCAGATGCACGTAACCATCGATGAGTAATAACTTTGTCAACATTGGATTTATTGGCACGTACTGGATATTGGCCATGCAGAGGTTTTTCTTGCCAGCGCTGTTTCATCTTTTCAAGAGCTTTATCTTTGGCTTTCATTTTCATATTTTTTGCCGCAATAGTTGGTTCTTGGCTTCTCTTTTGCTTTTCTACAGAATCTACTAACTGTAAATCTTGTTTGTATTTAAATCTTGTTGTCTTTCTTTATTGAATATTATGTTAGTAAGCCAATAATTGTTGTTGTCTTGTATGACAATTCCAGCTGAATAAGACATCTTCTACCTTCTTTACCGGGTTATGTATAGACGGTCTACATCAGCCTTTGAATGATGAATCTTATGCTTAGAAAGAAGCTTTCTTGTTAAAAATCCATTCGTCTGATGTCGTTTAGAGTCCAGTTTAAGATGTTGAAACTATATTGGACCACTGGGATAGCAAGGCTATTATTGGCCATAATTCTGTTCTGAGAATCTTAATTCACTTTTTAATATCAGCCGTAGCCTTCTATAGTAAACTTTACGCACTATTTCTGTCATTTACTATTATTATTATTACGTGTACATACACCTGATGCCGATCTTTTGAATTCTAGAAAACTATTTAGGTTGCTTGAACAAAAATTATCGACCTTGCCTCCTATGTTTTCATTTAAAATTATATTTCTCTATAGATCATTTCTATATTGTCATGAATACTTTAAAAAGCTAATGGTGTGTTTTCCATTTGCGTTGTCCATGCTTTAGAATTTACTTGAATAGAGAGTATCATTATTATAAACAAGTTTTAAGCCAACACAAGAGAACTCAATCTGACATGATGTATAACTTAGAGTTTCATACATTTTACAAATTAAGTCATTGGAAGAGTTTTAAAACTTTTTTTAGTTTTGCATCTTCCCACTGATATTATACGTCGTGTGACTGGAGTTAAGACAAATCTGTGTGGAAGAAAAGGGTGTAGAAAAATGGCAATGGGACAATACTGATCCTCATCTGATGACACCATCAAAGACAGAAAAATAAACGAAAACTATATATTCAAAATATACTTTTCTCACCTAATGCTTGTATATACAGAGTGAGTGCTTATAAGGAAAAGTGGTAACTTCATGGATCAAACCAGATGATTCAATTATCAAAGAATTTTAATGTGCGATATCACTTCAGCACATGAACATGGCTCTCCACATCTTTCTATTAGATTTTCTCCCTTTCTGAAGGGTATTATATATATATAACATAATGATGATCCACTTATACTGTCTTAATATGTATAGGAAAATCTACTAAAAAGTTGTAAGTTTAAAAATGTATATTTTTGACAGTATTTATTTATTTCTATTATTATACAAATATATTTGATATTTCAGACCGGCCTTGGCCTTTCATCATAAACAAATACATTTTTAAACTTACAACTTTTTAGTAGTTTTTCATATATATATATATATATATATATATATATATATATATATATATATGCATTATATCTTTATTGAAATGTCTTTTATTGAATAATATAGATATACTCTCTGTTAACTAATTTGTTTGAAAAGAGCAATATTGTATATCATTTTTATTGTGCTTCGGAAGTTTGTATCCCTGATAAAAAGTAAAGAGAAATGTTGGTTTGATTATAAAGGCGATACAAGATTTCAAAATATCTAAAATGACGATTCCGGCTCCTTCCTTGGTGAATTTAATCTAGACACTGATGAGAGAGCTGGAAATGATCGATATAAAATAAATAAATAAAATATGTCTATATAATTCAATGAAATATGATTGGTTGCTGTATTGTAGCAGCTCATGAGTTATTATGTAATACTGACAATTTCAACGGTTCGGTAGAAAGTTCAACAGATTTATGATACGCATAAATTTTGTGTTGTGCGAAAAGATAGATGACATGCTTTATTTTCAAACATTAGAACTTAAACCATTCACTTAACTTTATATAAGTTATAGAAAATTTAACAACAACATTTTTGATTTGTATCCAAACCATTTACATCTAAGTAATGTGTTTGAAAGCTGCATGTTCATGACAGCTACTTGGAGCAATTTAGCTTCATTGCGTAAACTTACTATCTATTAATGGATCGGTGTTTTACACGGTCCGTAATAGATTTTCAAGAATAGCTAACAGCGTAATTCTTCTTCCTTTTTTCTCTTTTCTTTTTCTTTTTCTGCTTCTTCATCTTCCACTACTTATTTTTCTTCTTTTTCTGCTTCTTCAACTTCCACAACTTCTTTTTCTTCTTTTTCTGCTTCTTCATCTTCCACTACTTCTTTTTCTTCTTCTTCTTCTTCTTCTTCTTCTTCTTCTTCTAATTATTATTATTATTATTATTATTATTATTATTATTATTATTACTTGCTACAGGAGAGTTTCCAAGAATGCGTCGCTGAGGTATAAATGTGTGATGCCTAATATAACCATGATGGCAACCAGTCTGACAAAAGTAAAACAAGAACACGTATTACCGATATTTTGACAGGTTTTATGAAAGCAGTGCATAACTTTAAAGGCGCTGTTCAATTCGCGTGATTCATTCCTCTCCGATAAGCTCAGGTCTAGGGTGTTCTCAAGCACATTGATGTCAAGCTGATGTCACATTTGCTATCACCTACTTCATACTTACAAATAAATCAACCCTCCTTACACCTACTTATGATACCGCCCTCTATTCCAACTCATCAATGTTGATACCCAGTGTGTTAGCCCTCAATTCTTTAAGCTCTGGAAACTAACAAGCACATCTGCGACAGAAAATGAATTAATTATTGGAATACGTCTTAATTAATAAGAAAGACGTATACATTTTAACGATTCCAAAAATGATGGCGTTTTTAGAAGCATTTTTTCTAAGCTTAATGTCAAACCAGAGAATGTTATTATTATTATTATGTCATTTTTCATCATATTTCGATTTCTGCTTTGGTCTCACTACCAACCAAGTCTGCGGGGAGACCTAAGGCAGGTCGTGGCGTGTTGTTATGGCTCCATTTCATGTTTTTCTATCTTCCCTATCATCCCTAGCATTACATAGATAAAGTTTTCCTTAGTGTGTGGGCTGTACTTAATAAGACAATTTTTTGTATGTCTCTTAAGATGGGGTTTCCAGGGATTCTTTCAATGTGTTGTTTTGTTCCAGTTTTTATCATTCCAAGTGCACCTACTATCACTGGCACAACTCTTGTTTTCAATTTCCACATTTTTTTAATTACAATTTCCAGGTCTTTATATTTTGACAGTTTTTCAAATTCCTTGATTGCTATGTTACAATCCGCTGGGCAAGCCATATCAATTAATAGACAAGTTTTCTCCTGGTTTTTAACAATAATGTCTTGGCCTGTTTGCTTCAATTTTTCTGTCTGTGTTGATGGTGTAATCCCATAGAATGGTTACATCTTCTAATTCTCTAACCGGTGCTGGGTGATGTTCATACCAGTGTTTGTTTACAGATTTTCCATAATGTTTGCACATTGTCCAATGTAAATATTGCCCAACTCTATCGTGGCGATTTTTATATTCATTTTGGGCAAGCATAGAACAGCCTGAGATTATTATTATTATTATTATTATTATTATTATTATTATTATTATTATTATTAATGCCATTTTTCAACATAATTCAGTTTCTGCTATGGTCGCAGTAACTACCAAGTCTGCAAGAAGACATAAGACAGGTCGTAGTGTTTTGTTATGAAACCATGTCATGTTTTTACTATCTTCCTAACAATCCTAGCTTTACATAGACAAAGTTCTTCTTAGTCTGTGGTCTGTACTTAAGAAAACAACCTTTTGAATTTCTCTTAAGCTTGGGTTTCCAGAGATTGTTTCACTGTGTTTTTGTTTCTTTTTTTTTGTTCCATTTTTTTATCATTCCAAGTGCACCTACTATCACTGGTATTGATACTTGTTATCAATTTCCACATTTTTTCAATTCCAATTTCCAGATCTTTATATTTTGACAATTTTTTCAACTCCTTGGTTGCTATATTACAATCCGCTGGACAAGCCATATCAAGTAATACACAAGTTTTCTCTTTCTGGTTTTTAACAATAATGTCTGTCCTGTTTGCTTCAATTTTTCTGTCAGTGTAAATGGTGTAATCCCATAGAATGGTGACATCTTCTATTTCTGTAACCGGTGCTGGGTGATGTTCATACCAGTGTTTGTTTGCAGATTTTCCATAGTGTTTGCACATTGTCCAATGTAAATATTGCCCCACTATATCGTGGCGATTTTTACATTAATTTGGGGCAAGCACAGAACAAGCCTGAGATTAGATAGTCTATTGTTTCTTGGTGTTTATCACAAAACCTGCATTTTGGATTTATATTATTATGTATAATATTTGCCTGAAAGTTTCTAGTAAAAAGAATTTGGTCTTGCGCTGCAAGAATAAAGCCTGCGGTCAATATTATTATTATTATTATTATTATTATTATTATTATTGTTGTTGTTGTTGTTGTTGTTGTTATTATTATTATTTTTATTATAATTCAGGTGAGTTCATGCCTACGTAAGCTGTCTATCCTTTGAATTCTAAAGAAAGATATTTAAGTAGTTTGAACAAAAATACTCGATCACGTTCCACTTCTTCCTAGTTTCTTTAAAAAACATAGTCTGATTTTTTTTATTTTCGCTATTTTTTAACTGATATTCTCTTTTTAGCAAGTGTTCGTTTTCATTCTCTAGAGATCTTTTTTTATTATCTGTGAATTGCCATGAATTATTTAGAAAGTTAATGAAGTGTTTTCCCTTTGAGCTATACACGCTTTAGAATTCAGAGATTACGTGTGCATTTCTTCTCATAAACAGGTTTCAGCCTAATGTAACAAAGCACAGTCTGGCATCATGAACAGCTTAAAATCTCATGGCTTTTGTAGTAGCATGAATGTATTATAATCAAGGGCAGTTTGAACAGGGCCTGCCGATTCCACCTTCACATAAATCTTTGGTACTTGTGTCAATTAGCAATCGAGCTATTATATGTTTCACAACTAACAATATTTTGGAAGTTCTCTCATAAATACTTCAAAATCATTTGCAACGTTCTTATCGATTTACCAAGCGAAAGAGATTTCTCGAAGAACTCCAGATAAACAGCCAAGAGAAGGTCATTCTGGTTAACTGGGAACATATTTTTCATGGAAATAACTTGACCTAACACCGACCTTACCCTGCTCCGCAGCCCCTATATTCTTATCTTGAGATATTTATCATCCATCCTAAATCCGATTTGTCTCTTCTTGGAGTTGACACCAACTTTTCCCTTTCAAAAAATATCATAATGATCACGACGATAGCCATTATCATCATTATTATCAAAAGTCTTAATAATTGTTATTGACTGAAACGACATTTCAGTCATCGGCGTATTTGTTCTGCTTTAGCTTAACGAGTTTGGGTTTCAAATCTCATATCTGCCAAACTATAAGATTTTTCACCTTCAATCTTAAATACACATACATTTTCAACAGCTGTGATTGATTTATTTTCGAAATTATATATATATTGACAATATTACATCAAAATTGTTCAGATTCCTATAATAATTTCTACCAATTTACACTTTGCATTCGAAATAATTTATTGCTAAGTAGATTAAATTTGCTGGCTCTTCGACATGGTACAATGCATAGTAACTTTGTCTCATTTACGAGGCTGGATCAATTACGACCGTAACAGCGTGTTCCAAATGTGAGATACTTTTTGCTTGATTAATTTTGTATGATTTGCAGGTGGTTAATTGCTTTTTATTTTCTTGACCACTTATTTATATATACACTACCGGCCTTAAATTTAGGCCACCACATTTTTTATAAAATGATGTATTTCATATTATTTTTAGTATTTATTGACAAGTGGATAATTCTAAATGACAATAGAATGGTTCTTTTGTTATTATAACTTTGCAAAATTTTACCAGACAGCCAGGAAGTCTTTGCTTCGGCCAGCCAATAAAAAGAAGAGACCAGCATGGGAAAGAGATCGCAAAAACTGGACACCAGAACAGATCATTTGATGCACATGTTATCGTGTAGTATTAACATAATATTCATTCTATTTTCATTTAGAATTATCAATTAGGCAATAAATATTAAAAGTAGTATAAAATACATCATTTAAAAAAACTGCTGTTTCCTAATAATTATGACCTGTAGTATATATATATGTGTGTGTGTGTGTGTGTGTGTGTGTGTGTGTGTAATAAAGCGAAACGGATCTGTCTGCGGATGACTATATATATATATATATATATATATATATATATATATATATATAGTCATCCGCAGACAGATCCGTTTCGCTTTATTACAGCTCATCAGTACGGCTTAGACTCCGGTCGCTTCCTAACCCAGGATTGAAACCCGACCGAATTGGCGTCAGTCGGCGACCCCACCTCTGAACCACGTGTGCTCGGCAGAAGGAGGCAGACCTTTTAGAGTGTATATTGTAATTATACACGCCCAATAACTGAGAGTGTTCTAATTCATTGCTGAATGAACGATGCGTAGATGCCAGAGTAGCTACTGTTTTTCAAAGTCTACCATTCTTCCAGAGTGCTCAGTCAGGGTGTGAGAGCGTAAATAGTCATCCGCAGACAGATCTGCCTCGTCGCATCACAGGCCACCAATACAGCTAGATATCTGTGTGTAAAATATATCGATGCATACTAATAAATAAGATCACATGCACACCTACATACATGCATTTATATACCTATGCACACAAGTTTAAATATTCATGTATAAACACATGTAAAACAAACAAAAAATACTCACTTTAACATAGATAATAATAACGAATACAGAGCCCATGTGAAATTAACGCCTAAGGAATCAGAATTATTAAATAATAACTTGACAAATTATGCTAGAATAAAAACCTATTAAATATTAACTTGTTAATATATGTTGCATTAAAATCTATCAAAAATTAACATGATAATCTATGGTAGATCAAATACCTAGTAACTATGTAATTTGACAGTCTATGCTAGATAAAATTCCAAGTAAATATCAACTTGACAATATATGTTCAAATAAATAACTAGCAAATAATAATTTGACGATCTATGTTTGATGAAATACCCAGCAAATAAGAGTATATTGACGTAGGTAAAAATAGTATACATATATTGATAATATCACTATCCATATTGTAAAGAAAAAGGTGAACTATGTTTAGAGTTAACACTGAGTTCATTCATTTGGTTTAATAGGCGTTGATTTTTATTCATCAGGTATCTGCCAAATATTACAAAGCAATAGACGATTATTTTAAAATGTATGGCTGTGTAAAACCTTTCTAAATATATGTATGTATGTATGTATGTATAAGAAGCTTGTCTGTCTATTTGAATGTGTGCGTAATAATACAATTGTAAGGTGTGTATATATATGCATATATATATATATATAAATATGTACGCAAGTTTCGATAGCTATATGTCATTTTATTGAAACTTGCATAAAAGAGGGATTATTGCCTAAGTACGTAATATAAGTGCGTGTGTGTGTGATAAAATAAATGACATGCCACACACGCAACACGTATATTAAAAATAAAAAAAATCGTCAGGAGAAACTTATCAACAAGATTTAAATTACTTTGCTAATGCCTGAAGAAACTGTAATAGGCTTTAGATTCAACAGAAATCAGAAAAATGAAACGAACTTTTGAAAGTGTAAACAAATTTACGTAAAGGTTAAATTATCCCACTTTTTGCAACTTTGTTTTATTCTTTGCTAAATTGTGAAGCTCATGCCGCTATTTAAAATGTTGCTATACCCAGAAAGCTTGATTACAAAGCGTATTTGCAATTATTACAGCATTGCATACGATGCGTTGTGGTGCAGTGGATAGCGAGATGGAAAGACAAATCGGGGAGCTGAGTTCAAATTCCAGTTGAATTCCTCTCGTTCACTTACGCACAAATAACCTTGGGAAAGGCATTAATCCGTCTCTTCCCTCTAGTTATGGATTAAAAAATACTACAGATCGGGTTCTATATCCTTCACTGGCAATCAATCTATCGAAGAAAGCAATGGTAACCTACCGCGGAACAATCTTCTGCCCAGTCAGTCATGTCTCTTTCGAGACATGATCACCTAAAGCGTGTATCACATATGGCACTTAACTGACTTTATACGTATGTTGATTGCTCTCACGCAGAAGAAAACTCGTGAAAGGTCAAAATCCGTATCTTCCCTCCAGTTGTGGATTAAATAAGACAGATTGGGTTCTATGGCCTTGGCAGGCAACCAGTCTACCGCAGAATGCAATGGCAACTTATTGCGATATAATCTTCTGCTCAGTCAGTTGCAGCGTGTGTCAGGTATTGCGTTTATCTGACTGCATGCGGTATGTTGATTGCTCTCACGTAGAAAAAAAACACTATTTATAGCGTGTCTATTATCTCTTTAACTGCCAAATACATACGACTTCTTCTTCCTATCGCCTGTTACTGTTAATTGAACGCTATAATTTTTAGCATCATTCAACAAACACAGATCGACTGGTGACCAAAAAAAAAAACAGTTTCTCTCTTGCAATCCGTCTTCAAACAAGTTTGACTTGAGTATTATTATTTTTATAAATAGGCGAAGTTGTAAAATGTTATAAGCTTACCAAAAGGTGTGAAACCACATAAAAAGTTTAATAATATGAAATGATATACGAAGTGTGAATAAGAAAAATAAAATTAGTCTCAAGAATAGTAAAAAACATGAAGTAATATATCAGAAGATAACGCTTCATGTCTCTTTAAATTTCAGTAGATAAATGTTGAGAGGAAAAACAAGAAAACAGTAAATACACTTTTATTATATTTCCTGGTTTCAACTTCTTCTTCTTCTATGTGCCTTGTCCTTTCAAGACGTAGGCGATCATAGCTCTCCACGTCTCCCTTTTCCCTTGTGGCTCTTAGCACGCTTTCCCCTATTAAACCACTCAATCCCCGTTCTGACATCCAACTGTTCAGGCCCTTAAAATTTATTATCCGTTGCCTTCCCCTGTCTCTTTTCCCCTCTATCTCGCCTGTTAATATCAGGTTCTCCAAGCCCTTCTTCCTTATTGCATGTCCCAGGAACTTTACCTGTCTTTTCCTTATGCTCAATATTCATTTTCTTTTCGTTTCCATTCTTTCCAAATCCACATCATTGCTCACATGCTCGATCCATGATATCTGTAGCATCCTTCTGTAGAACCACATTTCAATTGCTTCTACTTTTTTTCTACATCTTTGTTGATACTGTCCAGCATTCACTGCCATATTGAAGAACTGATATCGTATAACAACTATGAATACGAATTATATTTTTGCTGTTTTCATTACTGTTTACTACTGAACGGATATCGGGGTATCTGTTTCCAATATTGGAGGAAAATCGAAAAGATAAGAAGCCCCTGACCTGAGCGGACGAGGAAAGAATATTTCTGTGAAGTTTGGTGAGAATCGGATAAAAATTGTGGATTTGTATAAAGGAGATACAGACAGAGGTACAGACACACACACACACAAACAGCTTGCTTTATATATATATATATATATATATATATATATATATATATATATATATATTTACAGATTTCCCTCATGGCCCAAGACTTAATTTTGTTTCATTTGAGAAATGAAGACGAACATTAGACAATGACATATTATTATTATTATGTCATTTTTCATCATATTTCGATTTCTGCTTTGGTCTCACTACCACCAAGTCTGCGGGGAGACCTAAGGCAGGTAGTGGCGTGTTGTTATGGCTCCATTTCATGTTTTTCTATCTTCCCTATCATCCCTCCAGCATTACATAGATAAAGTTTTCCTTAGTGTGTGGGCTGTACTTAATAAGACAATTTTTTGTATATCTCTTAAGCTGGGGTTTCCAGGGATTCTTTCAATGTTGTTTTGTTTTTTTCCATTTTTTATCATTCCAAGTGCACCTACTATCACTGGCACAACTCTTGTTTTCAATTTCCACATTTTTTCTATTTCAATTTCCAGGTCTTTATATTTTGACAGTTTTTCAAATTCCTTGATTGCTATGTCACAATCCGCTGGACAAGCCATATCAATTAATAGACAAGTTTTCTCCTTCTGGTTTTTAACAATTAATGTCTGGCCTGTTTGCTTCAATTTTTCTGTCTGTGTTGATGGTGTAATCCCATAGAATTGGTTACATCTTCTATTTCTGTAACCGGTGTTGGTTGATGTTCATACCAGTGTTTGCCTACAGCTTTTCCATAATGTTTGCATATTGCCCAATGTAAATATTGCCCAACTCTATCGTGGCGATTTTTATATTCATTTGGGGCAAGCACAGAACAGCCTGAGATTAGGTGGTCTATTGTTTCTTGGTGTTTATCACAAAACCTGCATTTTGGATCCATATTATTATGCATAATATTTGCCAGAAAGTTTCTCGTGAAAAGATTTTGGTCTTGTGCTGCAAGTATAAAGCCTTCAGTTTCAGACTTTAATCCAGATGCACGTAACCATCGATGAGTATTAACTTTGTCAACATTGGATTTATTGGCACGTACTGGATATTGGCCATGCAGAGGTTTGTCTTGCCCGCGCTGTTTCATCTGTTCAAGAGCTTTATCTTTGGCTTTCATTTTCATATTCTTTGCCGCAATAGCCGGCTCTTGGCTTCCGATCTGCTTTTCTACAGAATCTACTAACTGTAAATCTTGTTTGTATTTACTGCCTTTTTTATTATTGAATTTTTTTTTCTTTCTTCATGTTGCCTTACTAATTGTATCATCCAATCCTTTGTTGTTTCTATGTATGTTAGTAAGCCAATAGTTGTTGTCTTGTATGACAATTCCAGCTGAATAAGACCTCTTCCCACCTTCTTTACGGGGTATGTATAGACGGCTCTACATCAGCCTTTGGATGATGCATCTTATGCTTAGAAAGAAGCTTTCTTGTTTTAGCATCCATTCGCCTGATGTCGTTTAGAGTCCAGTTTAAGATGTTAAAGCTATATTGGACAACTGGGATTGCAAGGCTATTAATGTCCATAACTCTGTTCCCTGAATTTAATTCAGTTTTTAATATCATACTTAGCCTTCTATAGTACTCTTTACGCACTTTTTTATGGTGAATGTTTTCGCTCTCATTTACACCTAGGTATTTATAAGCTTCTTCTGGTTTCAATTCTTTTATTGTTACAGCAGGGTCTAAACTAATTGAGGATGTTTCTTGTATTGATCCACGTAAAACTCTAGCTTTAGCACATTTATTCAAATTAAATTTCATTCCAATGTCTTCGCTGAAGCATTTTACAGTTTGCAGAAGAACTTCCAGCTCATTATCATTCTTAGCATATAACTTCAAGTCATCCATGTAAAATAGATGGCTTATTTTCTTTTGTCCTATTTTATAAACCACATTCTGTCTTATTAAGTTGACTGGTTAGTGCTATTAATGATATGCAGAATAGTAAGGGAGATAAAGATTCACCTTGAAATATACCTCTTTTGATGTTTATTTCATCAGACTTATAGGTTCCATTTATATGATTGAGGTAAAGGGTTGTTTTCCATATAGACATACACTGGTGAAATTGATGATGACGGGCGATATCTTGTATATATTTAAAGTCTTTAATATCCAGTAATGTGGCACACTATCGAATGCCTTTCGATAATCTATCCAGGCTGTACTAAGATTTTTCTTTGTACTGTAGCAGTTTTCCAGGATCATTTTGTTAATTAGCAATTGGTCTTTACAACCATAACAGCCACGTTTGCCCCCTTTTTGTTCAAGCGGTATCATGTCATTTCTTTCTAAGAATAAATATGTCTGTTTTGTTGAAATAGATGTTAATAGTTTATATGATCTCGGAAGACATGTAATTGGTCTGTAGTTTTTCGGGTTGTTTGTGTCACCATTCTTGGGTAGAAGAAATGTAATTCCTTTAGTCATCCATGCAGGAAATTTTAGTGGGATCGTCAACCATTTCTTGAAGTTCTTTTGCTAGTTTTTATGTGCTGCATTTACTTAATATAGCCAAAAGTTAGGAAATTTTATCTATACCTGGGAATTTCCAATTGTGTGCTTTTTTTAGTGCAAATTTAACATCCTCTTCTGTAATTCCAGCCCATGTCTGTTCTAGTTTATTTTTGATTCGTTCTATCTCTTGTGCAATCCGATCTACTTCTTTGTTATGTTCTTTAGGGTAAGCCCATATCTTTTCCCAGAACTGTGTAACTTCCTTCCATTCTGGGGGGGGGGGGGGGGGGGGGGGGGGGGGGGGGGGCTGTCACTTCAATTCTTTTTTTACCTATTTCCCTGTAAAATTTCTTTGCATCGGTTTGAAAAATCTTGTTTTGTCTGTAAATGAATTTATTATTATTATTATTATTATTGTTGTTGTTGTTGTTGTTGTTGTTGTTATTATTATTATTATTATTATTATTATTATTATTATTATTATTATTATAACAATAATAATAATGGTTGGAACCGGAGCAGTTTTATTCTGTTGTCAGGCGTCTATTCTATTTTGAATTTCTCTTGTACATTTTCAACCGTGTATGTTTTCTAAATAGTAATACAAATATATACACGATAGAAAATTGAAGAAATTGTGAGCAATACTTCTATATTCCAGTTTAAATTGCTGTCTGTCTGACCTTACGCACACATTCAAAGTCTCACATATTCCCAATTCACGAACACCCAACAGTCTTCTAAGAATACACGCATGCGCACACGCACGCATGTCCATAAAATGAAACGACTTGTACGTAAATGTTCATCGTCATTTTGTGACACTTTCCCGATACCTTGTGTGATTCGGCGTTTGACGTCAGCTGACGTTGTTCTTTACATATCGTATCGGCCGCATCTGTTGGGCAGGTCCAACGTCTTTGTTGGTCCCATTATAATAAAACTCTCCTCTATCTGTCTATTAAGCAAAAGAGAATTACTATTCTTTGGATTCTTGAACTCGGTGAAGTAGAGAGAGAGTGAGAGACAGGCAGACAGACAGACTGACAGACATACAGACAGAACTCAAGCACCGCCGCTCTTCTCTCTGAATTATTATCAAGTTAGTATTAGCAGACTTACATTAAATTTGTTATCACCTCTAGGATTCCGTTTTTCCATTTCCGTATTTATTACTCATCTCTGTTACATTTTGATTAGACTATAGGTTCTTGTAGGGAGAATAGTGCCCGAGCTCTTCTCCACTTATTGCTGGTATTACCTATAACAGGTAGGTTGAAAATGGCAGAGTTAATTTCTCATCGAACCGGTAGTAAATTTAGATCTGCCCTTATCTGTGGCTGGTCGACGAGAAATACTAGAATGCGCAGAAAGTACATATCTAATTTCGAAGTGAAGAAAAGTAGTCATAACGGGATGGTCTCGTCTGAAATTTGAACCCATCAAATCACTCTCCCTATTCACGCAAATAACCGTTATACCACGCGCACATGCAACGTTCGGTGTTTCTTCGATTAAATAAACAATTTCAGACTTTCTTCCCCAAATCACGATGGAATTAAAAGTCGTATAATTCTGTCTGTTTTATTTGATGTATTTTCATTTTCGCAGCCAATTTTGAAAAAGAAAACATAAAAAAAAAACAAAGTGGAATATTTTTAATAACATAAAATTGAATTTCTAAAAAAAAAATCGGAAATAACATTAGCAAAAGTAATACTAGACATTAAGAAATTCTTCGTGACTTGAGAAGCAAGTAGCATGTTTCACACATCATAAGAACGTGTATAAAATGAGAAGGAAGAGAGGTCGGTTGAATAAAAAAACGACGAGTTTTAAAGACAAGAGAAAAACATAGATAAACGATGAAAACACTGGATAAAAAGTTTTCTTGTAGATGATGTTTAGTTTTTGATTTCCCAAGGGTTTCTTTGAAATGGTTAATACTTTTATTCACTTTACAATTTTGTTCCATTTTATTTTAATATTAGAAATCATTAATTTTTCTCTTCTAATCCGTCAAGACATTTGCTTCTATTAGAAAAAAAAACTAAAATGTTCTTAAAATTGCCAGCATTTCGAAGTCTGTGTCGTTTCTAACACAAACTCTACGAAGAAATATCAGAACTTTAAATAAGGAGATATGTTCAGCTTAAACTATCATGATATTCAACAGGCATAGTCACGAAATTGAAAGTTATAGATCCTCTTTAATATGCATAGGAAAAGACAATGAACTACTTAGTAAAATTAGCAGCCAGTCGAAAATTAGATTTATATGAACAGAGCCTGTAAATGTAAATATAACATTATGTTTATACGTAAACATTCGGTAGTCATTGACCTAATAGTCATGCTAATTTCGGTTGAATATGAGGTACATATTTCTCTCAGAAGAATTTTACAGAAAAATGTATTTCTGAAGTAGATTTAATGTCAACGCATTTTCCAGTATTGATGAGGATAAACTTGTATTCGAAGTAGTGCGAGGGTTCATCATCTGGTTTTTTGTCATTCTTCGGCTTGTTTGAGGCATACATTTTAGTTTCTGCCATGGTTGAAAATGTTTAAGTCATGTTCTTTTCTCTATTTGCTGTCTTTTTTGTGACTCGATTGTATAGAGGCTTCGGCTAGGCTTGTCAGATAGGCCTTGTGCCAAACACAAATCAAATCCCCACAATTTTAAATATTAGAAGGTTGAAGAGTGGATGTTGAAATGTAGAAGGATCAAATGTTTTGTTTGTACATTAAATTAAATTTGTATTAAGAGAATAACAAAATTATAAGAATGAAATTAAAATGTTCGAAGAGAAAAAGCATGTAGTTAATTGTTCAAAAAGAAATGTAAGTATTTTAAATGTTCCAGAGAAATTCATAATTCACATTGATAGTAGCAGAATGCGTGTATATAAAAATATTAAAAAGATTGCGAATAAAAGTCTGTGTTCATATACTTTTTGTGGCCGGAGAAAAAGTGAAAAGGAAAGGCAGGCAATAAAGGAGGTTGTACTTATCGAAGTCAGTTGAAGTATCTTCTTGTTGTTGTTTTCTTTGACAGTGTGTGGAGGGGGGAGACGAAAAAAGAAAAATTGGAAGGGGAACTAATGTATGATGTGCCCTTACGTCTGGATCGGCAAATTAAATTTTCTTTAGTCACAGTGCTACGAGGTTCTTCACATTCGCTTCCATGTTGGACTGACATGACCGGTCAAAAACATGGTTTCTGTAGTGAAATCTATCCCGTGACTGGATCAAACCACATAACCATTTTCTAGGTTTTAAAAAATTAACCGGGGTCATAGATTCATTTGTAATTCATATCCAATCACAATCCAAGAATATTAACTTTCACACTGACTTGGGAAATTTGCCATGGTCTAGGGTTTTCCAAAGTGTTTCAGTCATTTGGATCCATATTTGTGCGTGTGCAATTTTACTTTTTTCGTTTGAGTTAATTGTTAGATGATATAGGATTTGTATCCTATAATATTGCCAGATCACAAGGTTCGGTAAATGATTGTCCTCGTGAACACGTTCCAGGTTCATCCGCACAAAGATATCTTCAGTCATTGATAAGAGAAAAAGTGTGCTGACTTTTTTTTTAATCGTGTCACCCCAAGCAAGGCATTCCACTGCCACTATAGCGCAGGGGGTTACATAGAGGGATTGGGTATAGGAAATGTCAGAAGGAGGGTGGTAGACGACTTACGATGTACATAGGGAGAGAGTTGGAGAGAGTAGATGTGAGTTAGTGTGTTAGGAGGTGTCTATTGACCTTACATTTACCTTACATTTAAACTCCTGGAGGTTGTAGCCGTCGGGGAAGCAAGCATACGGTAGGGAATTCCACAGGCGGGAAATGCGAGGAAAGAAGCAGTTGGAGTAGAAATTGCGGTTACATTTCATCGGTTTCACCGTAAAAGGGTGGGACCTAGTTGCCAATCTAGTATCTCGTGCAAATTCACATCTGTGGGTCACAAGTGATTTAGGTTCGTCAGAGCAGAAGAGTTGACTGATTTCTTTATTTCTTTAACAGAATATCAAATCTGTATGTAACATTTAATACTGAAATTTTATTTTCTTGTGACTTTTGAATTAATAAGAAATGATAAGTGTTATTCAGCTTTTACATGGTAAATTATACTCAGCTTTTGTTTATATGCATGTTGACGCGGACATAATTTTTTTGATCCTTTCGCCTCCTTAAATGTTTAATCTCCTGATCATCGATCATGCTGCTGGATTTAGTGTATCGTCATGCCATAATAGAAGAAGATTGTATACAGTTGATATTTTAAATATTTCTGTAAGTATTTACGAAAGTGTTGTGGATTTTCATCGCCAATTCGTCGTGGAGTTGTTGTGGAGAAAATTCGCTGCAAAGATGTAGTGACAGGTTTGGTAGAAAGTAAAACACGGAACACAGGAGGTAGGTTCAAAACAGTGTATTAGTATAACAAGAACATGTTTATAAGGTAAATGTTATCAATCACTATATAGAAATAAGTAAGTCCGAAGGGTACAGTTAGGCCTGCGTATTGCCTGAATCGTTGCTGGCTTTAACTGCGTATTTAACTGTACACTTAAATGCTGTTCACTGCAGTATTTAATTGCCTTCCCACGTCTAACCCGGGCAAAATTTCTATCTAATTTTCCCCAGGAATTTCGAAAATCTCTTTTCACAAACAAGTACAAGAAGAAGAGATACGATGTTTTAAATGTTCTTAAATGCGACCGTGAAATGAAAACTAATCAATTAGCAATTTGAAATTTTTTTTTTTTGCAATGAGAATTTTCAACTCTCAGGAAACACAGGGGCTTGCAATAAATATAAATTGAAAGTGTCTGTGTGTGTGTGTGTGTATGTGTGTGTGTGTGTGTCTGTCTGTCTGTCTGTCTGTCTGTCTGTCTCTCTCTCTCTCTCTCTACTTCACCGAGTAGAAGAACACTTTGTTCTAATCCAAAGAATAGTAATTCTCTTTTGCTCAATAGACAGGTGGAGGACAGTTTTATTATAATGGGGCCAACAAAGACGTTGGACCTGCCCAACAGATGCGGCCGATACGATATGGTAAAGAACATCGTCAGCTGACGTCAAAAGCCGAATCACGCAAGTGGACATGCGTGCGCGTGCGCATGCGTGTATTCTTAGAAGAGTGTTGGGTGTTCGTGAATTGGGAATATGTGTGACTTTGAATGTGTGCGTAAGGTCAGACAGACAGCAATTTAAACTGGAATATAGAAGTATTGCTCACAATTTCTTCAATTTTCTATCGTGTATATATTTGTATTACTATTTAGAAAACATACACGGTTGAAAATGTACAAGAGAAATTCAAAATAGAATAGACGCCTGACAACAGAATAAAACTGAGTTTTAAAAAAAATATTCAAATTCCGGATGTTAAATTTATATTCCACTCTTTGAAAGAAGCAAATACTTCTGGGGTGGAGAATTTCAAATACATAATTGTTGTGGATCCTGGAAATGGTAATCGCACAAAATAAATGAACAGAATTTGAGATAGAAAATAGAAAACAAGTATATTAAACGTAAAGAATAAAAAATTGATCGCAGGTCAGTAATCCAGGAATACAGTTAGTAAGATGGATATATACAATGTCTCTGAAGTGAAGCCGTAGTAGAATTAGTATGTTCACATCGAAAGCTGATCGGTGTTGTATAATGATATTCTGCTGAGTGGAGCTCAGAGCTACTATGAACTGCTAACGCTGTATCTCTCTGTATCTTCCGGTATCTCTCAGATCTGACGTTATCTCGCAGATCTCTCGATGTCTAATGTTATCTCGCAGATCTCTCGTTGTTGAACGTTGTCTGACGTCTTGCTTCTATGCAGGAGTATACTCTAGAGGAGTGTATTATCCTGGAAAAAAATGAGACTTCACAGCAATAATTTAAATTCACTGTAGAAATCACACTCTTTTTTCAGAATCAGATGTTTTCTGGATCACTGATACTTGTAATCGATTGTTATATTCTTTACTCAAATTTCAAAAATGTTTTTCCTGAATTAGAATTTCACTACTAAGACAATCGTCGACATCTCTGCGCAGCATGCCTTATTTTAACGCTTTTTAAAGCTGTGCATTTCGGATTACATACTCTCGAGGAAAGGTAAAATTCTTGACCGATTTCACATACCTTCACTTCAAAGAATCCTCGGATTACATTAGTAGGATAAAATGAGAGCAGTGTGACCAGTAGTACTTGTTCGAATCAGTCAATTGTTTCTTGTTAGCAAGTCTGCCATAATTTTTTAATGCATAGATCTCCTTAGTTTGGAGAAAGTTTTGTTGCTTTCATCGATATTGGTTCACTGCTATCCATCCTATCATGGTTTTGACCTGTCCAATGGTTATTACGTTCCTTAAGTATTTTTTGCTCATTAACTATCTCCAAAATTTAGTTTAAATTGTTAGAAAAATATTTACGTTTCCTTTACATAAAGGATATTTTTGTCACATAGTGAGTCTATACCAGCAATTCCAAAACTGGGGGAAATTTCCTCCTGGGGGTAAAATTTGAAACTACAAGTGGGAAAATAATTACAATACCTAATAAATTAAAAAAATCGCAGATGGATTTTCTCATGTCTGAGAGAGAGATAGAGAGAGAGAGAAAGAAAGGGAGCGAGAGAGACTGACAAGGAACCGATTTATATGTCAGGTGGATGATGTCCCTGAGGACATGCAAAATGAATTCTTGGTGCTCAAACTTGACTCTTCTGCCAATGATGATTTTCGTGCACAAGAATTCTGGGTTGATATGTAGAGCATACCCACGACTGAGCAACAGCGCATTGAAAATCCTCATTCTGTTTTCCACAACCTCGCTTTGTACGTCAGAATTTTCTACTTTACTCACAATCAAGCCCAAAGCACAAAACTAACATACACATGAAAGGGGGAAATCTGGATGGTTGAATTGGGTGTAGCGCGAAATGACAGAAAAAATTTTGGGAACGTCTGGTCTATAGTATACTCACCCTTTGCAGGTAGAATCACAAATCTTCAGGTGTTTTTTTAAAAATATGTAGGGTCTTCAGTTATATTTATCAAATTGATATGCGAAACACAACCGAAGTCCCCACAATTTAAAATATCATATTGAAAGAATAAAAGAGTTTTGTTTGTAAAATAAATGAAATTTTGTTAACTGAAAAGAAAAACCAACCTGTAAGAAGTAAGATGTTCAAATAACAAATGTACGTAGTTAAACAATTTGGAAGATTTAAATGCTCAAAGGGAAAATGTACTTAGTAGTAAGGAGATGAATGAATCCAGATCTTATTGTTGTAAGTAGCAGAATGTGCGTTTGTAGAAAGATTAACAGGTTACTAATAAAGTCTGTGTTCCTTTCCTTTTTATGGGCAGAGGAAGACCAGGAACGACATGGAGAAGTACGGTGGAGAATGAGGTGAAAGCTATGCAGTATTCTTGGGGTCCATTGACTAGTCTGGCCCAAGATAGGCTGAGGTGGAGAAGCTTTGTTGCTGCCCTACACACCATTAAGTGTAACGGATGATGAATGAAAAACATTATACTGTGACAAGAATATCCATGTCAACGAAGAAATGAATCTTAAAGACGCTCATATCCATGGTAACTAACAAAAAGAGTCTTGGAAACGCTGATATCCTTGGCAACGTAAACTAAAACAAAAGAGTTAGAAAACGACGCCCTGCAAAATGAAGAAGACGGATCGTAGCTAACGGGCAAAAAGATAAGTAGAAATAATTTTCCTTGATAGAATTTCGCCTTCTACATTGAAATGAATTCATCCTCCATATGAACATAAATTCATTTGTATAATAAATAATTGTCCGAGATATCGCTCTCAACAACTTTATTCCCAAGTGAATATTATGTCACCTGGATATGAAACAGAACTGTCTGAGATATTGATCTCGAAAAATTTCTTTTTTTTTCTCTTAATTGGGAACATTGGATTAAAAAATATATTTCCTTCGAGTTATGAATTAAATTGTTTCGTTGATGTTAAGATGTTTCTTTTTATCAATGATATGGATGAATTGCTGATACATTTATTTTATTGTTTTAGTTCGGTTAACCAATCTTTTTCTGAATCCTTATTTATACCAGAACCACATCCCTGAGCCAATCTGAGTAAAAAATATCCGACGGGAAAAATATTTTTATGACACAACAGACGGGGTTATCAGATAGAAAAACGAGTATCCTTCAAGGCTTCGCCCAGCTCCTGACAATACCTAAATATCCTGAAAAATTGTGTAATTCTCTGCGAAAAGCAGAGAATGGTTTGATTCGAATAAATAGTTCTTTCAATGTCCTTGATTCAAATATTTGTTCTGAATAATAAACTCCGTTGCGATGTTTAATTTTAGTAACATCATTTCCGTGGATCGATGTTAACAACACTTTTACACAAACAATACATTTTTATTGTCATGGGTTTTCCCCCGTTTTTTAGGTGTCCTTTGTAAATATGTGGTATTGTGGTGTGTGATGGATTGAGAGGTGATAGTAGGGTTCTTGTGGTGAATGTTCAAATTGTAATGAGTGATTGGTTCGTGATAGTGTTTAAGTTAGGTATAGGATAGATACTGAAGACTACTTTCTACCCTATCCCCTTTTCGGCCTTGTGCCACATTTTGTGTATTATTGTACGCAAATAAATATTCAAGGAGAAAAGAAAAAGAAAGTTATATTTCTTACAGAAAAGTTTACCGAAGAAAAACGCATTTATTATAGCAAACGAAGTGGCACTTCTTGGGAAAAAAGCGGAGTAGAAATTCGGAACATATAGAAAATAATGGCGAATTCGATTCCTTGGCCGAGTTTATCTGAGATAGTGAACAGGTAGAATTAATGAATAGAAACATTTTAACATTTACTGTAAAAATTGCGATAGAGGAGTGATAGTTTTCCATGATCTCCCGTCTGTGGAAAATTCCTGAAAAAATAGATACGTATATATCAAAAATCCTTATGGGGTAAATAGCAGGAAAGACTAGGTTCATCAGCCTTCAGTGTCAAACAGCCTAAAATAAAAGAAAATTATGAATTCAAATTTGTGGATATGAACGCTGAAAATCAGTTCACTGTTCTTTTCAACATTTCATGTCAATTCACAAGAAATAAAAAATTATGTCGAACCATGATCGCAGTTGTCCTGTTTTTTAATTTTTTAATTTAAAGCAGCATGTTTAACGATGATTTAAATGACAGCAATGTATTCCTTTGATGAATCGTTTGGAGATTTTTAACACTTATCTCTGAACTATTTTCATGTCCCGTTATTATTTTTCTTGTTCTTATTATTATTATAGTTGTTGTTGTTATAATGCCCTCCTACGAGGAATGGACTCTTCCTCGTTTTATATATGATTACCTGAGTGACTTCCGAAGAGCAGTTAACAACAGCTACTAATCAGGCAATAAGTAACGTAATAATAACTTCGGACTTAAATATTTCTTTACTACTTATTATTAACAATTCCTTTAAATATATTTTTCTTGTTAAAACAATATGCTATTTTGAACCTACCTCCTGTGCTCCGTGTCTTACTTCCGGCAGAAACCGGTCACGACAATTTTGAGGTGAAGTTTCGCCATAACTCCACAACAAATTAACGACGAAGATCCACAACAATTATTTACTTGGTTTTCTATTGTATGCACATCTCTCTCCGTGTCCCAACCAGGGGTCCTATTATTAGTTTGTTTTGCTTTTTAGCTATAAAATTCCTTGTCCCTTTTTTGCACTTAATAATACATTTTTTCGCTCCTAAACACTACTGTGTGCTGTTTTCTACTGTATTTTGAGTATCGCATGATCCAGTCACTCTTTCACTATTATAATAACTTTCAACTGTCACAGGAATGATGCAGTAATGAGTATATGTAAATGTGTAACGTAGGGAGCTGGTTAATATTTCTTTGAGTCAGCCTTGTGCTATACTTCCCCAAACTCCCTACAATTTGCAGAGTTATAATCACCAGAAGGATTTTCATCATCAGAAGTTTGGTTGTCGGCAGGGTGGAATATGTGAAATTGTGTGGAATAGCGTAAGAAGAATAAAATATACATATTGCATTTTAAAATAGAAATTTATTAAAGGGAAAGTCTGACATAAGCTGTAAGAGTTAATGTGCAATTAGAAACATTATGAAGATGCTAAGGGTAAAGTTCGTACAAAATGTTCGTAGTAGTAATTGTTGAAAGAAATAAGGCAAAAGAGAACAAGGTGCGATCTGACCTTATCTCCGGGTCGATTTGATTTTGGTTACATTTTGGTTTTTCATCTCTTTCGGCTCCCCTCTGTCTCTTGACTGACGCCGAGGTCATTTATATAGTCCTTTTGTATTTCACACTGGATCGCGAAGTCCTTGCAAGTCTTACAAGTCATTCCTATTGACCAAAAATTGTTTTAACACCTGTTTGCAAAATCTGGTTTCGACTTTTTCGTTAAGCACATGGTCAATCCTTTTTCTATTTGGGAAAACCAGGATTTCACATATCGTTGTAAATTTTTGAAAAAGTGAAGAAAAGAGTTGATTTTAATTAATTTCTAATCCGCTACAGCTGATAAAAAACTATTAATCGGACAGCCGAGTTTTAATTTCAGCTGTAATTGCTATATTATCTTACGCGCAAACTCACCTCTGCTCTGGGTTAAATAGTAAGTCTATATAAGTCATTATTATGTAAAAATAAAATTAATCGAATGAATTACACTGAAAATCGTTTGGGGCTTTAAATAACATACAAATGGTCGATAAACTATTGAGTAGCAATCAGTCAATCATTCAATCAATCAATCAATCTCTCTCTCTCTCTATATATATATATATATATAATTATTATTTTGATAAGGAAGTCAAAGAACAGGCAGATTAAAAATCACTGTTCAAGTATTTACTTTGATAAAGAGTGCTCAATACAAAATAGTGCTTATTATCGTAATTTTGTTATTACAATGGTTTACACAACATTAAATCAGTGCGCAAATTTTTTTATGTTTCAAAGCGATACTGTTTTTTCCAAGGTGATATTTTAAAATAAATGATGAAAATTATTTTATTTAGAAAACATAAGATGAATTCATGATTATTTAGAAAATGACGGGATTTTCATTAGAGAATATTCTTGTAGGTGTGTCAATATTATTTGCACTTTCCGTTTGTGGATCTTACTTACATGTACTTCCTTTCCGGATAACAATAATCTCCAAAGATTTAAATTCAACGTCAATCGCCATCTCATCAATCGCCTTGACTTCCATCATTTCTTATGCTTTGCCACCACACCTTCTGAAACTTGCCTCTCTCACTTTAATCTCACATAACACTTTTCACACCAATAATCTTAACCTTGTCTTACCCATTCTATATAAACTTCAAATTTTGCATTCCTCTTATGTAATCCCATTAGTACCAGTGGCATTACTGCCTTACTTGGGGTGAAACGATATATATTTACACGAATCTTTTGTAAAATAAAGACGGAAGCTGCTGACGGTTCACGCGTCTGCCTTTAATTTTTCTTATATTTGCTCTATATGTATTTATATACATATATATTTAGAGCTCTCTTAGAGAGTTATCCTACCACTGTATGTACAAGATACACCTTTGGATTCTTCTATACCCACACTGCATGCTTATATATATATATATATATATATATATATATATATATATATAAATATATATATATATATATGATAACTATAATAATTATAACAATATTAATATTAACAAAAATAATTCTGTTAATACTAGTAATACATATTTAAGATCGTCTTGAAAAGCCCATCGTGAACGAACTCAGAGGGAACAGGAGGTGAAGTAAAAACAAACGAAGTACATGAATAAAAGTCAAATACTCGTAGGAAAGGAAAAAAAACCAAGATGAAATCCCTAACACTAAAGCGCTCAATACGAAAGTAGAGCAAGAAAGACAGAAAATCTATGCCAGAGCCAACAACCCTACCTAGGTTTCACCCTTCGGCTCGTCGGCCAGAAGCAAGTGGATATATAGCCACACTGATGATCTGTTATACAGTGAAACAGGCTTGTGTGAGGATGACGAATATATTATGCTCTCATTACGATTAAGCTCTCTAGAGAGGAAAATTTTAAAAAAGTTACCACTTCTGCAATTTATGCATTACTCTTTAGCAACTGACTGAGTTCTTTCAGTGACTGGCGTGTGCATACACATCTTATATATAGCACGATAAATTTTCATTCTCTGATTTCATGTGCCTATGGTTTAGGAATTATCGACTCCGACTGACACCAAATGACGAATATTATACATGCTAAAAGTCTGATTCCTTTTACCGAACGCCCGTAGCTCAGAGGTAGAATCGCCGACTGATGCCAATTCGGTCGGGTTTCAATCCTGGGTAAAAACCCATCGGCTGTCTAACCGTACTGATGAGCTGCGAAACAGATCTTTATGCGGATGAATATATATATATCGATTGTTTAATTACTTATTCTTTGGTCATAATAAAATTAGACACATTTGTATTTTAAAAAAATACAGTTATATTGTAGAACTTTTTAATATTTTTCATTTGTAAATAAATTATCACCTGACCTAGGTTTTTTACCATAAATGCTGTCTTCAGGGAATTTACTGCAATAAATCGCCTGAAGGCACCACTCATGTTAGAAATCTAGATCGAATAATAACTCGTTTCCCAAGTTATATATATATATATATATATATATATATATATATATATATATATATATATATATATGGGGTAATTGAAGTGCAAATACATGCTTAAATATACATTGAAAGTATGTGTAAGGGTGATGGTATCAGCTGTTCGTCACTCATAGAAATCTTGCCAGTGGTTAATGACCCCTTTTATGGTATCAAACCGAGGAAAACCCGAAAGGAATCCTTGAGTGTGTTTAATCATTATTGTAATTACATGTGGAAATAGAACTAATTAAGAAAGTTAATTTGTATCAAGAGATCTGACTGACTGAATGTTCCTTAACCAATCGGAAATAAATATAAAGTTCGATATAGCTCGGCAACTTCGAATAAATGTCCGGCTCATTGCCCAATCCGATCTAATAGCCAAGTTGGGCAAAAATGGTGATAGTAATTTACTTGAAGAAGTGAAATCAATCATTATCTCTAAAAATTCTTAAGAGTAATTGCTTTTAGTTAAGTAGCTAATCGTTGGATGAGTTCGGATTCTTAGAATAATTAGAAGAAAACTCTTTGCCCCAAATCGGTCAGAGTTAACAAAAAATGTGTTTTTTCACGTAAGACATATTCACCAGTTTCCTTATCAGAAAAGTAGGTTTAAGAAAGCAGGTTATCATAACTTGATCATTTAACGAGATGGTCATGTACTTTCGAGAATAAACGGAGCAATTAGAGAATGCAATTTAGTAGAAATATTTCACTAATGCAAACATTTAGGCAGATATTCTTACATAGCAGGACGCAATTGAGGTAGTCCTGATGCAGTCGTCAGAGAGTCGAAACACAAAAAAGGAGATCAAAACTATAAGAGAGCCAAAAATTAACACGGCAAATCTATTTGAAAATAGAGATAGAGGAAGTACAGACTTACAAATATTGTTCTATTAAAATCAGTGTTGTGAATGGGAGAATGTGAATGTGAGTGCTCTCTCCCTTCGGGCAGAGCACTCACCCAGTCGTTGTTCCGCCGAAGGGTAGAGAATCACAACTGGGGAAAGATAGACAGATACTTTTGACCGGGCTATATGGCTCGGAAGACCCACATTAAAAAGACCTTGTGTCATATTTCACCTTAAGTGGGAAGGTGACTAAATATTGTTGTGAATGTGAGATTCAATGTTCAAATTATTTCGCAATAACATATGAATAAAGGAACTTGCTTGTTCGAAATAACTGCATTATCATAAACTAAAATCTACGTACTGTTAAAATCCTTTTATTCCGGTCTTTTACATTAATCCAAGAATATGTCTTGGTAATCAATTCAACGTTACACCGTTATGTAAATTAATTGAAACAAACGCTTTAGTTTCCTACGAAGACATTGTTCATTTTTATCATTTAATTTTCACAAGGGTTTATGTACATATATGTGAGCTGTGTATATCTCAATATCGAAACAAATTAAATCTAAGCCTTGATGACTATAAGAATATTAAAAAATAAAAGGAAACGATAAAATTCATAAACGTCTTTTATTTAAAATGTATAATTCATGAATTAATCCGAAATGAAAATTATATCAATATTAATTATATTTGAAAAAAATAACAGGAAACGTTTCATCATTTTGTTCATTGGACATTAAATTACGTCGCTTAGCATCGTTCACAATTTACCGCGATGTTGACCTTAGTTTCCAATTAAATATTTTATATTTACATACACTCTCTCCTTGATTTTAAGCATTTGTAAATAATGGGCAATAATTATGAACTGAAATTATAACATTTAGAATATTAATAAGCACGACGCATATATATGTACAACCATATTCATGCATATAAACATATGTAACGGTCATGTCACGTTGAATACACCGGTTCCCGCTCGATCACCGAAGTTAAGCAACGTTGAGCCTGGTCAGTACTTACGTGGGTGACCACTTGGGAATACCAGGTGCTGTTAGCGTTCACGGATGTGCATTGTGGTGCGGTGGATGTCGGCTTGGAGGGGGAAATCGGTGAGCCGAGTTCCAATTTCCAATGTCGAGCACACTGCACTCACTTGCGCACTAGTACCCTTGGGAAAGGTATTAATCCGTCCGTTCCCTCCAGTTATGGGTTAAATAACGGGGTAGGACTTGGGACCCTGCCCTTAAACAAATTCCAATGAGACTTGCTCCGTCAGGGAGGAAGCCCGCTCAACCCGACTAGGGTGAATGCGGCATACATACATACATATAAACATATATGGATGTAATGCTTTTTATAGATATACTAGCAGTATAGCCCGGAGTTGCTCAGGTGTAATGAAGCTTTATATAATCCATGGTCCTGAATCTCAGACTCTTTGGACGTTAACACGAAAAATGTAGGGTGTTAAGACTAAGAAATACAATTATACTTACTTAGAGCAAAAACCAAAATAAAAGGGCTGAAAACCTGATTTTAATCAGACCCGACAGGATATAGGGGTATCTATTTCCAATATCGGAGTCAAATAAATCATCCAAGGACAAACTAACCTAAGTAAGTCCATGAAAACTTATCGCACACATCGGGAGTAAAATTGAAGAAAATGAGCCATATTGATGGCTGAATATCGATTTTTGATCAGATTTGATAGAATATCGGTTGTATCGATTTCCGATATCAGGGAAAATGAGTCGTCTGAGAAGGTCTACTAATGTTTGAGACTAAAAATTATAATTTTACCAAGTTAGAATAAATTCTACAGGAAGAACCACGATAAATGGCAGAAATCCTGATCTTGATCAGACCTGATCGTATATCGCAGTATCAAGCTATAATATCGGGGAAAAATCGAAAAAATAATTAACCCACGACCTGACCGGAAGCCTAAAAAATATTAGGTTAGCGAGAATCGAATAAAAATTGTGGATTTGTAAAAAGGACACACACACACACACACACACACACACACACACACACATATTGCTTTATGTATATAGATTTTCATCCATCTTTTGTATATATTTATTTATTATATTTAATATGGTTTTATATGACAGTTTAGGTACTTATTAGTATGTTTACTTTTAAATAGAAATATCTTTTTTATTTAGTCATTTTTATTTTTATTTAGAAACATAATTAGCTCTGATGATTATTAATAGTGCCTTTTATAAATGCACCTTTTATATGAATTTCCATTCAATATTTGTTCGTATATTTTATTTCTCCATTTCTCTATTGATATAGACATAGAGAGAGGAGTGTTATTTTCACACTTCATACTTTTCAAATGATAACTATTGATTGTACTATTTCGTTTATTTTTTTGTAGCACCTATATAATGATTTTTATTATTATTTTTATTTGTTAATATAGATTAAAGAGCTATTCTGCTGATAGACATTTATTATCCAGAGGACATTTTGCTTTATTTTTGAAATTGCATGAAATATTATTATTATTATTATCATTATCTTGAAAGTAATATATCTTATTATTCAGTATTTTTCTATGTTTAATTATAATAATTTTAATTTAATTGTAACTGAATTTCACAACTTTTCTGTTGAAACATTTAGATTAATATATTGTGCAAAGCATAACTTCAAGAACATTTATCATATTTTTATTTTTGTTTCACTGTTATAAAGAGCGTTAAACTAAATTACATTCCTTTTTCTATTATTTTTTTCATTTTTCTTTACAGTTTTATATTCCAAGTTATTATGACACGCATTTTGCTGAAGGCTAAATAACATATTTTTAATTTTATTAAAAATAGTTCTGCTACGAGTTCTTGAAATCTGTTACTCACTAATATTGGTAATCTTTAACTGCTTGAGGATAGTTATAACATTTATTCCACCAACACACACACCTGTGCACACACACACACACACACACACACACACACACACACACACACACACACACACACACACACACGTGTGTGTTTGTTAATTTGTAGGGTTTATAATTTCATTATTTATATCAGAAGTTATATAAAATAATGGTTTTAACGTCGGCTCCCAAGGGCCAATACAAGGAGAGTCATACTGACATAGATTGTAGTAAGGGATAAGGAGCAATCAAGAGGTGAACATTATGAGTATGTGTAGGATATATATTGCTTGGCCATAGATTTGTAGAGACTAATATTGTATCGGGTGCCCCTGATGTCTGGACACAGGCAGAAATGCCCCAATTCAATTTAAATTTTCAACACGATTCTGTTAAACTTGAATATTAACACATATTAAATATTAACGCGCTTTGTGTGACTCATGTAAACTCGATACAATGACTCCAATTTGACGTCAATTTTTGCACATTTACTCTTTATGCGTCAAATCAACTGTGTTGCATGTGTGACTTTTATTGAGTACACCTTCTTTTTTTGCATACCCTAGGAAAGAAGTTAGTTCTTTCTCCTTTCGACAAGTCAGTCAATTAAGTGCCATATGCCATACACTTTTGGGCAATCGTGTCTCTTTAGAGACATGATTAACTGGGCTAAAGATTATCATACAGTAGGTTGCCATTACATCTGTAAAAACTATTTTTCTGTATTTCAACTGAATGGTAATTATTTTTTAACATTTTATTGAAAAATATTTTCACGGTTGAATTTTTTCAATTATAAGTTTTTGTCACTATTATTAAAGCGAAATATTTGTATTTAAATTATATAAACGCTTAATCCTGATGGTTTTAGGATTTATTCCAAAAATTCCTTATTTGGAATATGAGCGTTTTTTGGTCTTGAGTACAAATTTGAATATGTTGGTGGAAATGAACACTTCCGTAGACATAATCTAAGTGCCACAATCTAACAGACATATTTCAGATTTTCTCTGATTTCTTCGGATATTCCGAATGAAATCGTAATTTTCTGAGATACGAAAAAATTTATTTTCGCAACTTAAAAGAGGCAGAATTGTATTGTAAATTGCTATAGACATATTACAAATGCCCTGTATATCAATATTTATACATATTAACTATGTTAACATGTAATTTAGTTCAAGTTAAAATTATTGTTTTCATAACTTGAATGTAAATGACTCTTTAGACTTTCAGCTTATAATATAAAAGTCTCTTAAAATTTTAATGTTGTTTGTTGTCTCTTTAGACTTTTCGCCTATAATATAATATTTTATTTATTTATAATATAAAAGTTACTTCAATATTTTAAATAATAGGATGAATATAATCCTTTGTTTACATTTATGCGTATTTAATTTACGTATATATATTACTTTAGAAAAAACATCAGTAAAGTTTTTTCTATGTGTAAAATCTTTAATATAATAAAATCAAATATTGAGCTTTCAATAATAAAAAAAATCTTTTTGATAAGTAAAAGACAATGTAATTTATTTCCGTTTTAGTCAAATTAACGGAAAAGATTTTAATTGTATTTAAAGTGAAAGGAGATAACTTACAACTTTCAGTAAGTTTTTCTTATAAACTAATTGTAATATTTATTTTTTAGTGAACATTTGAAAAATGTGTTACAACGCTTATCGTACCTTTTATGCAGACAATCTGTTGTATATTATTGTTCTTTTAAGCTTAATAAACATTGTTTATTTTGGATTGGACTCTCAGAATTTATAATAATTTATACATAACTTCGATAATTTAAACATAACTTCGATAAAATCCAATATTATTATAATAATTTATACATAACTTCGATAAATGTAACAGAAATTCCTTAACCCATAAAGAATTTGTTTTATAAATAATCTTTTTATTCTGCTTAAAAGAATATTTTTTCACATTCTGTTGTAGACTGGTTGCCAGGCAAGTCTATAAGACCCTATCTGTCCTGTTATTTAACCCATAACTGGAGGGAAGTGATAGAGTGTAACCGTTCTCAAGTATATTTGTGAGTAAGTGAATGTGAAGAATTTAACTGGAATTCGAACTCGGCACCCCGATTTTTTGTTTCGATTCGATATGCACTGCACCACAAAGATCACTATATTATGTGCTGCTAGATTGGTTGATCATCCCTTAAATTCCCGCATGATTAAGATCCAAAAATATCAATTGGCTATGTCAGTCAGTTAGGGCATCATTCCTTGATATTTTTTAATTCTAATCCTGCGTGGACGTTCAGAGTGGGTGAGTGTATACGTTCCTCCTTGGTTTTATGCTTTTAAACAGAAAGTTGAGTTGGTGATAAATATGCAAGATCTTGACTCATGACATCGTTAATTAAAAATAGCAATGTGTACGCGTTTTAAGCTAGTCACAAAGCATGTTGTGACTGATAGTATATTTTGGTGTGGCTCATAAAATGCTGTGAACACCGCGTTGTACATTAGGATGTTTTATCATAAACATCGGTCATTTGTTCACGGTGGATCTGTTGGTTTCACTGGTTAATTGTAAAACGTCCTTTACCTTAGACTCCTACTCTGATCTGATTCACAATGATTTGCCCGCAATGTGTGTAATTGAATGCAAGGGATTCAACTGGAATTCGAAATAGGCTCGCGGATTTCTCGTTACTAACATCCACTGCATCACAACACACATCCTTCCTTTGACAAAACTATCTTTAATATCTAAAAAAAATATATAGTTGATGACAATTACTACGTGACATGATTTTAAGGACAACATGTTGTTGTCAGTAAAACGTAGTGCCGGAAGCTTTTTCAATAAAGAAAAGCTAAGACTTTCATGCAATTTCGAATGTTAGTTTTGGAGATACAGAATTTTTCATTTTTGTTCCTCAATTTTAGACGCTGCAGTATATATATGTTTCAATAAAAGCGCCTGACAAGTTAATGGCGGTTGAGATTGTCATTTAATTTGTTTTGGAACATTTTTGTATGTCCGGACGTTTTCGATTTATGCTCATACGAAATTTAAGTATAAAGAATCTATTTCTTTACAAATACAAAATTATTATATATATATATATATATATATATATATATATATATATATATATATATAGAGAGAGAGAGAGAGAGAGAGAGAGAGAGATTAAAATGTCTTTGAACGGCAGGCCAATTTTTTGTTATTTTATAGTTCAGTAATGAATTTATTCTAAAGTTAAAAATGAATCTCGGTAAGGGTTCAAATATACAGCTTTTATTTCCTGTTGTTTTCATGTGCTTAAAACTTATGACTTACAACCTACTGTTTGAATACACACATGCCTGCCATGTATTTCTAATTATCCATGTGCTGTTTTTAGATTGACTGCTTAAACTTTAAATAGACCTAAATCGCAACACTTGTTTTCTTGCCTTGAGTTTCACCTGCAAAGATTGCATTTCTTGTCAAAAACGAATAAACTAACATGAAGACGACAGAACTATCTATGGAAGAACAGCAACTCATTTTGAAGGTGAGTAATGAAGGAAAATCGATTAGAATAATTAGACAAACAATATACCCAGCGAATATTTGGATTGTTCTTAAGAATAATGAAACTTTTTGCGTACTGAGAAACATGTCGGACAACCAAAACAAAATCAATTTATTAAGGGTGAAGAGAAATGGATCAGTCTCATCTTCATCAGTAAATAAATAAAATGTACCATCCCTATAGCGACGATAGAAGATAGGACAAACTAACCACTAAATAATTTCTCCTCACAAAACCCAACAAAATTATTAGCCAATGCAGGACCCAAAGGGGAGCCAATGACTACACCATAAATTTGACAGTACATCGTCAAAATTAAATTCAACAGGTGGGGTGGCAAACTTCTTTAGTTCCACGAAAATTACCTCATCAAGATCTGGAGGAGAAAAAATACTGCGAAAAAGAAAATAGCTTCAAATATTAATTGTTTTCATAATGCGAACACAATTAATTAAGAAGCATATATCATTTGAACACATAAAATTTCCAAAATGACAACTTTTAATAAGCTCAACAAAAAAAATTAATCTTTTATCGTAAATGAGCTGGAATGCTGCAAAACAGGTTGTAGCAATTTAGCAAGCCATTTGGCCAACCTATATTTTGATGAACCTCTCCTTGATAATATGGGTTTTAACGTTACCACTTCCTTATTTATTTTTGAAAGACCATGAAAGCGGTGTCTGATTAAGTTAGAAGGTCTAATTTCATCAGAAATTATGGGAGAAAGAATCCAGGTTTTAACCCATTTCAGTAGTTTTTTTAGAATGTTATTTGTATTGAGGTGGTTACATCATATTTTTCAAAAAGACCTAATTTTATAATTGATGATGTATCATTTAAAACTGATAACATCAGCATAGTGTGTATATTCCTTTAAAACAACACCATCTCTTTTATTAGGTACAGATATCACCAAATCCTGATTTTCTTTTAAAGATCTGGTAACACACCTGTGCTCATTTTTTAAGTTTGACTAAGAAGTAGCAACATGAGTAATAGAAAACAAGTGAGCATAGTTATTTCCTTTGGCTATAAGGTTACCAAAAGCATCCACAGAAAGAGGGGCAAGTTGCGAAAGAACACCTCAAAGTCGGAAAAGATATTTTCCTTATCTGGTATGGTAGATGGGATAAAATATCTAAGCAATGAGCAAGAACAGCAGATTCTGTCACGGACAATTGATAGGAGGTGTAATTGAAAACAATCTCCTTCGTATTCGGTTTCACCATGTAACCCTATCTCTTGTGTCTTTAAAACCTCAGTTTATTTTTTAACCTAGTTGCTAATTTCTGAGAACACCTCTCATGAACAAATACTATTTAACGAGAGAATCACAATAGAAAAAAGAAAAAGAAGGTGTGCGAACGCATTCAAACCATAACTCATTATACTTAAAATAAATCACACACACACACACACACACACACACACACACACACACACATATATATATATATATATATATATATATATATATATATATTACGTTATATATATATATATATATATATATATATATATATATATATATATATATATATATATATATATATATTCTACGTTACATATATATGTATATATGTATCTTTACAAAGGACAGACGTCATATTATTTAAACCTGAGGAACCTTTCCGCCAACTCTTATCAAGGGTTCTCGTTAGCTTTAATTTCAAGGGAATTAAGGAAAAGGACAAGGCAAAATACATTACTTACATTGCTGGGAAATGATGGAACTCGTTTAAAAATAAATTTATTGAAAAACAAAACACATAAAATGTAAGGGGGGTGTACACATATAATTCCACAAGAGTGTTTAAAAGTGAAAAAATGTTACACTCACAGACTCACCAGCAATTGTAAGGAGCGTAAAAACCGCTCTTTCTGTCTGCACAGGCTCGGCTGTTGAATTTTCAAGCAAATTGCTTCCAAAATACGTAGATGATGTGTAGACCGAGCACAGTGCAAGACAGTAAACCAGCTGTCCTCATATGCCAAGGCACACATTTGATTCTCCAAAAGATGTCGGCCAATAGCGGAATCCAGAACAGATTGTGTTGTTCTTATAGGTCTGAGAGAGCCACTGGAACGTATATTAGCGGGGACGTGTTGTGAAACCCGCGTCTCCAACCTCAGATCGGTACGTCCTATGTATGCCGGACGGTGTTGCTATGGGTAGTCCTTTGGGTCCTATCCTTGCGAATATTTTTGTGGGTAGCTGAACCTTTGATATATTTTGCCTTGTCCTTTTCCTTAATTCCCTTAAAATTAAAGCTAACGAGAACCCTTGATAAGAGTTGGCCGAAAGGTTCCTCGGGTTTAAATAATATGACGTATGTTCTTTTTAAAGCCATTAGTAATTTCTGTGGGTACAAATCGTTATATATATGTAGAATCCTTCGTTGAATAAAGACGGAAGCTGACGATGACTAGCCTGAAATAAGCCTATACTTCATAATTACTATGAAATAACGCGTCTGTCTTAATTTTTCTTATATTTGCTCGATATGTATTTATATGCATATATGTTTAGAGCTCTCTTAGAGAGTTATCCTACCATTATATGTAAAGGATACTCCTTTGGATTCTTCTATGCCCACAAGGCATGCTGATATATATATATATATATATATATATATATATATATATATATATATATCAGTTATAAGTCCAGGTGAAAATTTGTTAAATAATTACAATCGATCCTAGTTATATTAAATAATCATTAAAACTCATACAACAAAGTGGTCGATGTATATTGCAATACGAGTTTTAAATAACAATTGTTATAAAAGCATTCATTATAGCAAGTTAAATATACTACTTGCGATGAATAAATTGTTGCCGTTTTACGCTTTTAACTTCGCGTATCAATGTTGTTTTTTTTTTTTTGTTTTTTTTTTGTGACGACAGCCCATTATATTAGGTATATTCGGCTCTGTCTATAATAAAAAAAAAGCATGATGCATTTCACTTTGACTTATTTGATATCGATACAAGGAAATCAAAATTTCACTTACATCCATTTATTTTTCTTTCAGTCTACGGTTTCGCTTTAACTGGAAACAACTATTGCTTTTTAGTCTTTCGTGCCAACGTCCAATGAGTCTGAGCTCCAGGACCATGAATTAGTTTTAAAGTTTTCATTACACCCGAGCAACACCGGGCTATACTACTAGTTACCTATATCTAATTTCCTACCACAAATTTTCCTTCAACAGATTGTTTTATTTTTCTTAAGTTACTTTAATATTTTTGTCATTTTTCATTTTTCATTTAATCAATTTTCCGTAGGACAGTCTTCAACGACTGCTGATAGTGTACCTGTTGTTGCTGCGAATCAGTTACATTTCTATATCTTTTAATACCTTTGCCATGAATGTTACTTCGGAGATTGGAAATATTACATTTTTTTTAATCAGCAATAGTGCTAGCTAAGACGTGGCGTTTGTTATCTAGCACAGATAGGACACGGCACCTCAAGACGCTTCATCAGCACCTTCTTCGTTACGTTTTCTTGAGAGTCATTAATTGTACAATTTAGAGAAAACAGGAGCCAGTTCGCGAACAGAGTTCTTAATGTATATTACAGGGATGCCTTTGGATGCATATACTTTATGAGGATCTAGGTTAGAGATTATAGCAGGAACTATGATGAAAGGGATTATATACATATCACTCAACAGATATTCAGTTCTATGTAGGAAGTTAGTCAGGGATAGTCCGGGTGTGTCAACAGTACATTTTTTGAATTTACAGGCAAAGCATTCACTTTTATCAGACAATATCAACACCACAAATTGATTGAAGAGCGAGGGAATATTGATTTCTATGTTGCAATTATTTAATATCCTATCCTATGTCGGAAGCTAGGTGGTGTCTCATTGTCTCGCAAAACGGAAAATTTTATTCTCCAAGGAGTCGCTTAGATTTATTAGGAGCTGCAATAAATATGCTCCTTTTACGATTACAGCTCTCGCACTGGTATATCCGAATATATTAGTTATATATAAATATATAGCGGCTGAGCATGCTGGGGTGTACCATAGAGAGGGTTGAGGTATCAACTGGTATTTTCGAGAAGCGATGAAAACATCCATGCCGGATTTGACCAAAAAAGAAACATTAGTGGCAGAACTTTTAATTAGGCGGTGAAAGATGCCAGTCAAAGGTGTGTTACGGAGAAAATTACGGAGTGAGTCCCGATCAGCATGCTGATAGGGATAAGTGGACTCATGGATTGAGTTCTTGTTTAATAGATGATCGGAACGGGATATTAATAACCACCACAGAGTCGTCAGAATTGCCAAATGTGAAGTGTTTCGAAGCTCGGCAAGAGCAAAGAGAGGAGTTACGAAAGGAATCAAGTAGAAAAGCCTTTTGCTCATTTTTGCTAGGGAAACGAGTAGGGAATTTTAAAATTTGAGTAAAGAATTGGTCAATTGAACAAATTAATGTCTGAATACTGATAATATCAGAACAATTAGAATGTATAAGCGACATGTCCTGATGAGCATTGAAGCCACCAAAGACAAAGATGTTCGCCGATGGATGGTTTTGTTTTTATTAATTGGTGTTTTAGAACGAAATATCAATAGCTACAACATAGTGGTCACAGTTACTAAGAGGGCAATATTGCAATGCGTGAGAAGAACGAGGAGAAGAGGTAAAAATTGAATCAAGTAGAGAATGTTGCTCGGCTTGGCTACGGTAGCGAGTCGGGAAATTCACGATTTATGTACGAGATTGGGTAATGGAAAAATATGATGACTGAATACCGCCAGCATCAGTGCCTTTTGAGTATGTCAGTATTTTGTATTTCGAGTATGTCAGTATTTTCTCGATTGGTGGATTTTTTCTTGATTGGTGGTGTTTCATTTACTGTTTTAATTTTATATTTCTGCCTGATCTTTTTACTTTTCCGTGATGAAACATTTGAATCCGTCCAAATCACATCTGGCATCGAAGGCATACATGTAATTTCCTCAATTTTTTGCTTTTATTTTACTTCAAAGTGGAATATTTTTGTCTTTTGTTTGATCTTTTATATAGCTTGATATTTGTACTGGTAGTACCTGCCAAATTTTTTTTTAATCATTTCACCCCGAGCAAGGCGGAAATGCCACTGATGTGCAGGGGGCTACATAAGTGTAAAAAGATTAATTAGAAAAGAGTGAGGAGTACAAACTAGTTAGAAAGGAACAATAGAAAGCTGAGAAAGCAGGTGCGATGACAGATACATAGGTGAAGAGAAAGGGAGGGTTATACAGGAGTGGGGAGAGAGCTAGAGTCCAGTGGTTAGTAGATGAGTATTGACTTTGCATTTAAATTTCTGGAGGTTGTAGCCGTTAGAAAGCAAGAATACGGGAGCGAGTTCCACAGTCAGGAAGTGCGAGAGAAGAAGCTGCAGGAGTAGAATTGTCGTCTGCATTTGGCTAACCTGACTGTGAATGGGTGGGACCCAGATGCCAGTCTGGTTGCACGAGTAAACACCTGTTGAGGAGGCATCAGTGACTTAAGTTCGTCTGAGCAGAAGCCATGAAAGTATTGATAGAACAGACAAAGGGAGGCCACATTTCGACGATGGGGAAGTGGCTGCAGTCAAGCCGCAAGATCAGTATCTATCACATTACAGACTCTCCTTTGGAGCCTGTCGAGAACACTGAGGAGAACGGCAGGGACGCCTGACCATAAATGTCAGCAGTACTACATACACGGACGGATGGTTGACTTGTATATATGCAGGATGGATTCAGGTGGAAAAAAACATCCTGGATCGACATAGTGACCCAACCTTCTTAGCAGTAGATTTTGCTATGGATTCAATATAGTGGTTCCTTTTGAGGTCTGAAGAGAGGGTAAGTCCGAGGAGGCGCAGTGTATTACTCTCCGGGATAATCGCTTGGTGCATGCTTATTGGAGGCAGGAGAGGTTGCCGGTAATGGTTGACAGACAACAGCTTGGTCTTAGATGAATTGAAGTTGACAAGTCACTTCTTGCCCCAGTTCACCACAGAGTGTAGATCCCGTTCAAGGTCAGCAGCGAGATTATGTCTGTCCGCCACGACAGGTTTCTTACTGGTGCGGGAGTATATTGTAGTGTCCTCTGCGTATATGTTACATATATAGCATTATTTACTTCCGTTCGTTATAATGTTTGCAATGCACCATTGTATGTTTGCATAATATGTTTATTCGAAATTCTTTTCTGAAATTTTATAACAAGGTATTTTTTGGGAGATTTGTGAGCGATTTACGTTGCTTATTATCTGAATGATGTGTTTTTTTTTCGTTTCGGTTGTTTCAGCTGAGAAGGTTGGGTCACTATGTCGATCCAGGATGTTTTTTTCCACCTGAATCCATCCTGCATATATACAAGTCAACCATTCAGTGAATTTTGATCTAATGTCGTTTGATTCACCTTCATCCGTGAAAGCATTTGGATCAGTTTGTTGATGTTGATGTTGTAGACCAATCTTTCCGGTTTATTTCCTGAAAGATTGCGATTACGTATCTCACTTATTTTAGTTTGTATCGCATTTTCTGTCTTTGTATCCATTCGCATTCTTGCCTCATGTTTTTTTTTAATTATCTACAGTCATATATTTACTTTTATCTATTTGAGACACTTTTATTTCGCATGTAGTATTATTATACTAATAATTATTATTGTTATTGTTGTTGTTCCTGTAGACATGTTATGTGTTGTTACTGTAGCTTCCGTAGCAAGTCGTTTTTTCCGAGGTGGGGATGATAGGACACACTCAAGCAGTTTTGCATTCAAAATTGTTATTTCTTCATGGGCAGATTGATATTCAATTCTAGAAAGCGCTGCTTTAATAAATATATATATATGAAAGCGAACTCAACAACCCCGACTGTTACGCAAAATGAGCATCTCGTTCATATATTCCACGCCCGCCGCTAAAACAAATATATATATATATATATATATATATATATATATATATATATATATATATATAACTGTGCACATTCATATATATATATAATATATATATATATATATATATATATATATATAACTATGCACATTCATTATATATATATACATATGAGAGATGTAAATGTCGGGAACATTAAAAGATATCTAGAGGCACATGTATACAGATATCTATTTTCTGTTACAACATGCTTACAAGTATGTAAACGTAATTATCTATATTCAAATTCATTACTTATATTTTCGTAGGTGTTGATTTTTTATTTTTACGCTGGTTTTTATATTTATTGGAAAAGCCCGGCTTCAACTCGAAGATCAATGATTCGCATTCATTTAACTATATATCGCGTGATTTTCTTTGGTAAAAACTTTTAATGCAAACATCTCATTTTTTCTGAATAAACGCAGGATGTTACTTCTCTTTGAGTGAATCATCATTTTTTTTATCCTTTCTCTTCGACAACCAGTTTTTTTTTTGTTTTGATTCCGGTGCTATCCCTCCCAAAATCAGTTATCTTACCAGGTCTTCTCAAATCATCCGAACATTATTTTTTATTTCATGTTTATTTTTATTTATTTTATTTTCAAGAATAATCTACAGATGTCATTTAATCGATGTAGATTTTAGGTTTTCATTATTTTTAATATTGGATTATATATTTACCACATTTTTAATGGAATCTGTAAATCTTGTTGATTTCAAAAGGATGAAACCGTTAAGTACATTACACCCCCAACTGATATTTTTTTAAAAACAAATATTTACTGGATTTTAGTTCTCCATAAGTTCCCTAGTTCAGAACATAAAAAAGCCAAATGTACTTGAATTCACACAGGAGTTGAGTTTTAAGCAACACCAAAATTAAGGGATACCCAGCAATATTCGAATTGAACATTGAAAGGTTTTAGCGGGACACACTTGCTAACCATTACACCATGTCGATGTGCCCTTTCTTCTTTTTTTTCTAAGCATAGCTTAGATGTTGCACAAAGCTAATCTTTGAAGAATTATGGTTCTAATAGCACCGCTGATATTTAAGTAATGGCTCTTTCGACATGTGCTAATGTTTAGACATCTTGAAAGGCTAAATATATTATAAAAGAGTTTAATCAAGACTAGGTGCCCAATACTAGGGGACGTGAGTGCTATCTAATACAATCTTAGTAAATTATTATTTATTGGGAAAGTGACATGCCAGTTTTTTTTGTTTTTTTTTTTATAAGCGTTTCACCCCGAGCAAGGCATGTCACTGCCACTACTGTGCAGGGGGCTACGTAGAGTGGAGAAAGGCTGATTAAATATAGGAAATAACAGAGGGTGGGTGATAGGCGCGTGAGGATACCGAGAATGAGGGTTGGGTAGATGAGAGTGTTGTGAGAATAGTTGGGAGTTAGTGTGATAGGAGGTGTCTATTGACCCTACATTTAAACACCTGGAGATTGTAACTGTCGGGAAAGCAGACTTGTGGAAGAGAGTTCCACAGGCGGGAAGCGCGAGAAAAGAAGCTGTTGGAGTAGAATTTACGGTTACATCTTATTTGTTTAACTGTAAAATGGTGGGACCTAGTTGCTAGTCTAGTATTTCGTGTAAATTCGTGCTTAGGCGGCACCAGTGATCTAAGCTCATCGGAGCAGAAGCCATGAAAGTACTTGTAGAAGAGGCACAGGGAAGCCACATCACGCCGGTGAGAGAGCGGCTGCAGCCGGTCTGCCAAGTCAGTATCAACCACGTTACAGATCCTCCTTTGTATTTTGTCAAGGAGCCCAAGGAGAGCAGCAGGGGCACCCGACCAGATATAGCAGCAATATTCAATGCACGGGCGGATGGTAGATTTGTATATATGCAAAATAGATTCAGGTGGGAAAAATTTCCGGGCCCTGCACAGGGAGCCCACTTTCATTGCAGCAGATTTGGCAATGGATTCAATATAGTCATTCCATTTGAGGTCCGCCGAGAGTGTAAGGCCAAGGAGGCGTAGTATTTTACTCTCTGGGAGGCTAGCCTGTCCCATGCTAATGGGAGGTAGATGCGATTGTCTATGGTGATTAGTTGATAACAGCTTTGTTTTAGAGGTATTGAAATTTACCAACCATTTCCTACCCCAGGCCACTACGGATTGGAGGTCCCTTTCAAGTACGGCAGCGAGGTTCACTTTGTCGTCCAGACCTGGTTTCTGATCGATGCGGGAGTAGATTGTTGTGTCGTTGGCATACATGCCAACTTGGAATCTAATGGTGTCGGGGAGTTGCAGAGAAAGATATATAAAATTGTTTCATTAATCATGGATTGTGAATTTGATATTTACTACGTACTGATACTAGCGATGTGATTGATTCATTTAAGAATTACTAAAGTTTCTATCGTTATTAACTGTTTAATAACTAAATCAATACAGTTTATTTAATGAAAGATCTGTAGCTATAAAACGTTCAGGCATCACAGTTGTCACATGAAATTACGATGCGTGATATTTCCATCTTTTGTAATTAATATTTTAGTTCGGATTGAAGGATGAGGTTAATGTAATAGGAAAAAAAATGAAAGAAAAAGAAAAATGTACGGTTTGAAAACCTAAAAGGTAATTCCCAAAACAGAGGTTAGGAAAATAGTATATCAACAAGTACAAGTGCGTTGTGGTGCAGTGGATACCGGCTCGGAACGAGAACTCGGGGAGCCGAGTTCGAATTCTAGCTGAATTCTTTGCATTCACTTACGCGCAAATACCCTTGCGAAAGGTATTAATCCGTCTATTCCTTCCAGTTATGGGTTAAATAACAGGACAGATTGGGTTCTATAGACTTGGTCGGCAACCAGTCTACCGCAGAAAGCAATGGCAACCTACTGCGAGATAATCTTCTGCCCAGTCAGTCATGTCTCTTTGGAGACATGATCGTCCAAGCGTGTATCACGTATGGCACTTAACTAACAAGACTCGCATGCTGCGTGAAGTAGATAGTCTACATTATACAATTATTTTCTAAGCTACTAGAATAATGTCCACGTGTTTAAGATTATAGGAATATTCCATTCCTGTATACAGGTACGTAAACAACAATAAGAAATTAATATAAAAAAATTAAGATAACCTTATGGAAGAAAATAGGCGAAGAAAAGCAACACGGAATAAATTAGGGAATGAAAATAAAAAAAGAAATGCAAAACTAAAAATTCTGAAGAAGGGAATAAGGAATAAGAGAAGGTGGATAAGGAATGAAAATAAAAAAGGAAGGCAAAATTAAAAAAAATCTGAGGAAAAGACTAAGGAATAAGAGAAGGTGGATGAGGAATGAAAATAAAAAAGAAAGGCAAAATTAAAAGAATCTGAGGAAAAGACTAAGGAATAAGAGAAGGTGGATGAGGAATGAAAATAAAAAAGGAAGGCAAAATTAAAAGAATCTGAGGAAAAGACTAAGGAATAAGAGAAGGTGGATGAGGAATGAAAATAAAAAAGAAAGGCAAAATTAAAAGAATCTGAGGAAAAGACTAAGGAATAAGAGAAGGTGGATAAGGAATGAAAATAAAAAAGAAAGGCAAAATTAAAAGAATCTGAGGAAAAGACTAAGGAATAAGAGAAGGTAGATGAGGAATGAAAATAAAAAAGAAAGGCAAAATTAAAAGAATCTGAGGAAAAGACTAAGGAATAAGAGAAGGTGGATGAGGAATGAAAATAAAAAAAGAAAGGCAAAATTAAAAGAATCTGAGGAAAAGACTAAGGAATAAGAGAAGGTAGATGAGGAATGAAAATAAAAAAGAAAGGCAAAATTAAAAGAATCTGAGGAAAAGACTATGGAATAAGAGAAGGTGGATGAGGAATGAAAATAAAAAAGAAAGGCAAAATTAAAAGAATCTGAGGAAAAGACTAAGGAATAAGAGAAGGTAGATGAGGAATGAAAATAAAAAAGAAAGGCAAAATTAAAAGAATCTGAGGAAAAGACTAAGGAATAAGAGAAGGTGGATGAGGAATGAAAATAAAAAAGAAAGGCAAAATTAAAAGAATCTGAGGAAAAGACTAAGGAATAAGAGAAGGTAGATGAGGAATGAAAATAAAAAAGAAAGGCAAAATTAAAAGAATCTGAGGAAAAGACTAAGGAATAAGAGAAGGTGGATGAGGAATGAAAATAAAAAAGAAAGGCAAAATTAAAAGAATCTGAGGAAAAGACTAAGGAATAAGAGAAGGTAGATGAGGAATGAAAATAAAAAAGAAAGGCAACATTAAAAGAATCTGAGGAAAAGACTAAGGAATAAGAGAAGGTAGATGAGGAATGAAAATAAAAAAGAAAGGCAAAATTAAAAGAATCTGAGGAAAAGACTAAGGAATAAGAGAAGGTGGATGAGGAATGAAAATAAAAAAGAAAGGCAAAATTAAAAGAATCTGAGGAAAAGACTAAGGAATAAGAGAAGGTAGATGAGGAATGAAAATAAAAAAGAAAGGCAAAATTAAAAGAATCTGAGAAAAAGACTAAGGAATAAGAGAAGGTGGATGAGGAATGAAAATAAAAAAGAAAGGCAACATTAAAAGAATCTGAGGAAAAGACTAAGGAATAAGAGAAGGTGGATGAGGAATGAAAATAAAAAAGAAAGGCAAAATTAAAAGAATCTGAGGAAAAGACTAAGGAATAAGAGAAGGTGGATGAGGAATGAAAATAAAAAAGAAAGGCAAAATTAAAAGAATCTGAGGAAAAGACTAAGGAATAAGAGAAGGTGGATGAGGAATGAAAATAAAAAGAAAGGCAAAATTAGAAAATCTGAGGAAGAGACTAAGGTATAAGAGAAGGTGGATAGGGAATTGCTAATAAAAAATTCAGGAAAAAACTAAATTTAGATATAGAGTCAGAAAATTATATAGTGAAATTAAGAACTCATTAAAATAACATAAAAACGAAAAAAAAAGAAAATTATAAAATAAGAAAGCTGAAGTAAAAAAGAGAAAAACAATTAAACAGAACTGGAAATTGAATAAATGAAAAATGAAAAAAGACGAAAATCTTTAAAAAAATTAAGAAAAAGAAAACATCTGTTGAAGGATAATTTGCGGTAACAGTCAAAAACTAGGTAATACAGAAGAGAAGAATATTGGGAAATATGAAAAGAAAGATAATATGTATATTTCAAAAAATATAAAAAGAATTAATTAAAAAGAAAGGAAATATATGTTAATATAAAAGAAATAATAATGTTTAATAAAGTAAGAAAGAAAAAATTATTGTAAAAAGAAAAACCAATGAAGTAATATGAGAAGAAAGAAAGGTAGTATAAAAAGAAACGAAAAAGGGTATAATCTAAAATGAAAGATAAACGGTTTAAAATTAACGAACGAAAAAGGCGGTAATATATAAAAAGAAAATAAGATAATATAAAAGAAATAAAAGTAATGAAAAATGAAAGGAAACAAAGTTTAAAAAAAGAAAAAAAAGGAGGTAATATAAAATGAATACAAAAGTATTATAAAAAAATATATAATAAAAGAAAGAAGAAAAGACTAACATGAAAAGAAAAAAAAGATGTAAATCAAAATAGAAGATAAAAAGATAATAGAGAAAGAAGACGGCAGTAATACAAAAAATGAAAAACAGGTAGTATAAAAAAGAACAAAAATCTATGAAAAAAAATCAAAAGTCGTAATAAAAAAAGGAATAACAGAAGTAATTTGACAAGAAAAATCGGTAATATGAAAAAGGAAAGAAGGAAAAATGTCTCAGATATTATTGAAGTGAAAGAAATACAGAGAAAATAAAATTTTAAGAAAGAGAAAGTACTGATGAAAGAGGAAGAATAATCAAAGGTAAAACAGAAGGGAATGAAAGAACGCAAAAATTAAAAATAAATATTGAAGACATGAAGGTAATTTACAGCGGGTTAATTTATCTATCCTTTTTCTAGTTGTAGTGGAATTCCGTTCTAGTGAAGGGTAGTTGTATACCGTTGTATACCGTTGCATGTTAACGGAATTTGGCCTTGTGGTAGATAACCCACTATAAGTCATAAAATGATTATAAAATCAAGAAAAGCAATTTGAGTTGAAAATAACATTTATATATATACATATCAATTAATGTTTTTACAATTAATGTAATATGAGTCCAACGGAGGTTAACTGTTGATGACTAATCAAATGCTAAAAAGATTTAAGGCTTGGGAATGCTGTTCATTTTGGCAATAGAAGGCTGACAAGGAGAATTCGATACTTAAAGTAGTGTGGAGGCGTCTTGTATGTAAGGAATGTCTTTGATGCATTCGCTCCTTAGGTCAGTAAGTAGTTTTGAGACAGGGAAGAAAGTAAGGAGAGGTGAAGAGAGGCGAACATAGTAGCCGCTTAACATAGTCAAGGGAGGTACTAATCACGCTCGTCTGTGTCCGTCTTTCTGACCGCTCTTTATATTTGCTTTTTTGATCAAAAGCAGCTCGTTTGGGATTTCACACTTGAATTTGATTGTGGGCTTCCCATTAGCTAGTAAATAAAATTCGCGTAGGCTCCCGAAATGGAAATTTGATATTTGATTAATTTTATTTTTCAACCGGAACATCTGCGCGGACCCGGATACGCAACGACGACTTTTAGTCATTTGCCTTTTTGTAGTGAGAGGGCAAACATCCGGTTCGTCGCTTTTGCTCGGCCGGTATCACCACAAATTGAAATAGAAAACGCGAGAATGAAAGAAAAAATCACTTAAATAATAGAAAGAAAATATAGTGTGCAACGGATAAATTGTCACCATTTCATATATTTTATTTCACGGATGCATGATATTGGTTTTTATTTTGTCGATCGCACATTCTGGTAAGGTCAGTTGGGCGGTGTTTGCGGGAAAAAAGAATATCATGACGCAATTCATTCCGACAGAAATTTGGAAAAGTCTTCCCGCTGAAATCTCCAATACAAACATTTCTAAATGTTTGGGTATCAATCTAAGGACAATTCGAGATTTATAAAAACTTAGAAGAAATATCTAGTCGACATCACGATGCTTGAGTTGATCCTAAGTGATGACAACTTTATATTCCATTCATCTTCCCACACGGTCTCAGACTCAACACCTTGAGGAGGGTGGCTGCAGAAAGACACTACGTTTGGCAATAAGACTCTTTACTGTGTCACATAAACAATAGAACCCAATCATAGCTATCGGACAATTTATAATCAACCCATTCATCTGGCCACCTGAATCGTCAGATTATTCAGAATCCTTTGATTATTATGTGTAGACCGCAGTTAAGCGGGAAACCGACAAACGTCCAAATATGAATATGTTGAGTTGTGCAGGTAATAACAACGAAACAACAGAAATATAAATATCATAAAATGTATTACGGAAGAAAGGTATTTACAAAGTTGGTTAGTATAATACAGGAAAACAAGGTATTAATGTGTACGTCTCTGTACGTGGTAGAGTGCAATTAACCACTTCCGGTTTACAACCGGAAATGCACGACTGACTCGTAATTTGTACTCTGAAGTAATCTGTACTAATCTGTACTGATCTGAAAGTCTCTCGAACTCCCGGCACTACCACCATATATAGTGTCTGGAACAGTTCATTACTCTTGAAAAGGTGGATAGCGCCATAACAGAATAGAAGGTGAGCATTATGGCAGCATTTAGAAACTGAAACAAAGAAACCGCAAAGAAGAGTTGCAGAAGATTCCAAAGTCGTCTGAAGGTTGTGGTTAAAGTCAATAGCTTGTTTATTCAATAAAATTACTCTTTAACACTTCAAATCAGTGCTATTTTCATTTTTTCGTATGTACTTCAAATCCATTGCTAAATCTGCTGCTATGAAAGTCGGCTCTCTGTGCAGGGCCCGGAAATTCTTTCCGTCTGAATCTATCCTGCACTTATATAAATCTACCATCTGCCCGTGTATTGAGTACTGCTGCCACATCTGGTCGGGTGCCACTGCCATTCTCCTCGGGGTTCTTGACAAAATACAGCGAATAATCTGTAATGTGATTGATACCGACTTGGCTGACCGCCTGCAGTCACTCTCTCACTGGCATAACGTGGCTTCCCTGTGCCTCTTCTATAAATACTTTCTTGGCTTCTGCTCTGATGAACTTAAATCACTGGTGCCCCCAAGATGTGTATTTACACGCGATACTAGATTGGCAACTAGGTCCCACCCTTTGACAGTGAAACCGATGAAATGTAACCGCAATTTCTACTCCAACAGCTTCTTTCCTCGAACTTCCCGACTGTGGCATTCCCTTCCGCCTGCTTGCTTCCCCGACGGCTACAAAATCCAGAAGTTTAAATGTAGGGTCAATAGACACCTCTTAAAACACACTAACTCACACCCACTCTCTCCAACTATCTCCCTATGTACATCCTAACTCGTCTATCACACTCCTTCTGACATTTCCTATACCCAATCGCTCTATGTAACCCCCTGCGCTATAGTGGCAGTGAAATGCCTTGCTTGAGGTGAATGGATTAAAAAAATATATCCATCGATATGCAGTGGATATCGGTTCCGAAAGTGAAATCGGGTAATTCCAGTTGAAATTCAGTAGAAATTACTTGCATTCACTTACGCACAAATACACTTGGGAAATGTATTAATCCCTCTTTTCTTCCAGTCATGGGTTAAATAAGAGGACAGATTGAATTATCTAGCTTTGGTTGGCAACTAATCTACCGCAGAAATTAATGGCGGGATAATCTTCTGCCCTGTCCATGTCTCTTTCGAGACATGATCGCCCAAGTGTGTATCACGTATGGCACTTATCTGACTGATATCCATCGCACCCTGTAGAATAAAAAACGAAAAACAAAGCATTGACATCAGAAGATAAAACATACTGAAAAAAATAACGATTTAAGCATAAAGAAATAGTTACAGACAAGAGAAAATTAATTATAATAGAGTTACAAAATGAAAGGGACAGTGAAAAGCAAAGAAAGAAAAAATCCATGTTGTTGAAGTATCTATTGAGCTGCCGACGATAAATGAATAGTTTTCTTAGGTCAATACACTGTCTACTAGCGGCTATCTACGTCAATGTGAATATAAAATCAATATTATGTCAATAATGCGTAAACACAATCTTCAATATTATTTTCTTCATCACAATTGTTGCCTTAGGTCGGTTGACGTCTCTTCCAGTATTTACGCGTAAATAGGTACCCATTTTGAACGATTATTTCGTACAAACACTACAGTATATCAATAATGCTATTTTTTGTCATCTTACTACACCTGTTTCGTTAGAAAGCCATGTGTTTATGAGTTTTATTTTATATATACAGTACTGTGCAAAAAAGTTAGGACAAGAACTATTTTATCTTTTATGAGGCATATTCACAGAAAATATACAATTTAATTAAAGTTATTTTGTTTGATTATCACAACATATGCTTTAACAAGAAAATACTTGTTACAAAATAAACTATATATTTATTATAATAGCCTTTTGCTTTTATCACAGCCTTTATTCTGTCAGGCATTGACATCACAACCTTCTTCAATATATCTAATGGTATCTTCTGCTAAGCAGCTGGTATTTGTTCCCAAATTGTGTCTTGCGAGGTAACATTAGATTTATCAATTTTTTAATCCAAAATATCCAATAGATGAACAATAGGATTAAAATGAGGGCTTTCTACGGGCAAATTCAAATTCCGAAAGATTCCTTTTCCTTTTTAGTTAAATAATAAAAGTTTGGCTTTTCACCCTGTATTAGAATTTCATTGAAGCTTTTAAGAAAATCTCACTTGTGCTATAGTGTGCAAAAATGTTAGGACAAAGGTGTTTTCAAACTTTATTTTGTGCCTCATAAAAGATAAAATAGTTCTTGTCTTAATACTTTTGCTCAGTACTATATATATATATATATTTATATATATCGGTGTCCTCACGAAACTTCAAGTTAAAACGACAAATTCTTTGCACTAAATATATCAACGCTCTATCTCTACCCTGATAGAGAGCACTTTATTATAATATAGCAGTTCGCCAATATATATATATATATATATATATATATATATATATATATATATGCGGGTAGATAGATAGGTGGGTAGGTATGTTCAACCGATCACATCTTTAAAGTTATCGCTTCCTGCGGTTGTGACGTGTTGACTTTCAGGATAAGATGATTTTCCGGATATCTCTTCAAAAAATTAATGCAGATAATGTTTTCCTTGAAAATAAGTGCTTATCAAAGTAAATATACTCAAACATTCCTAGAAAAACTTAGCTGATGTGTAGAAATTTTAAACAAAGATGAAATCAACTTATAAATACATAAAGCGTTATAACATTAAAAACAAAAGTTTAAACTCAAAATAATATATATATTAATGATCTCTGCATGGACTTCATCTTGAAACATTATTAAATATTACAGGGTGATGTTTTCATTCTCGTTTTTTTTTAATCATTTCACCCCGAGCAAGGCGGAAACGCCACTGATGTGCAGGGGGCTACATAACTGTAAAAAGATTAATTAGAAAAGAGTGAGGAGTACAAACTAGTTAGAAAGGAGCAATAGAAAGCTGAGAATGCAGGTGCGATGACAGATATATAGGTGGATAAAAAGGGAAAGATATACGGGGGTGGGGAGAGAGCTAGAGTCCAGTGGTTAATAGATGAGTATTGACATTGCATTTAAATTTCTGGAGGTTGTAGCCGCCAGGAAAGCAAGAATATGGAAGCGAGTTCCACAGGCGGGAAGTGCGAGAGAAGAAGCTGCAGGAGTAGAATTTTCGTCTGCATTTGACTAACCTGACTGTGAAAGGATGGGACCCAGCTGCCAGTCTGGTTGCACGAGTAAACACCTGTTGAGGAGGCATCAGTGACTTAAGTTCGTCCGAGCAGAAGCCATGAAAGTATTTATAGAACAGACAAAGGGAGGCCACATTTCGACGGTGGGGAAATGGCTGCAGTCGATTAGCCAGATCAGTACCTATCACATTACAGACTCTCCTTTGGAGCCTGTCAAGAACACTGAGGAGAACGGCAGGGGCACCTGACTATAAATGGCCGCAGTACTCCATGCACGGACGGATGGTTGACTTGTATATATGCAGGATGGATTCAGGCAGAAAAAACATCCTGGATCGGCATAGTGACCCAACCTTCTTAGCAGTAGATTTAGCTATCGAATCAATATAGTGGTTCCATTTGAGGTCTGAGGAGAGAGTAAGGCCGAGGAGGCGTAGTTTGTTGCTCTCAGGGAGAATCGCTTGGTCCATGCTTATTGGAGGCAGGAGAGGTTGCCTGTGATGGTTAACAGACAACAGCTTGGTCTTAGACGCATTGAAATTGACAAGCCACTTCAATGTCAGCAGCGAGATTATGTCTGTCCGCCACGACAGGTTTCTTACTGGTGCTGGGGTTTTATTAAGTTTATGTTTTATCATTTGATGACATCTCTTATCATATATTTTAACATATACTTACTTTTTTTTTCTTTTAATTCACTTGAAATTACCAGGACTTCTTGGAAAATATGAACTCCCATTTTTCTCTTCGTGATTATTCTTTTAAATTACGATTATCTATCTGCTAGAGTGGCTGATTCACATGCATGGTTAACTAGATTAGCTTTTGTATTCTTATACGTAAACACACCTATTCTTCAGATAATGAACTCCCCCTTCTATATTAATAAGTGTTAACAGGGAGTTCTTGAGAAGTTCTTAAGAATGTCATAGGAGTTCTTTAGAGTTCTATTAGAGGTCCATGGAACTACTCGGCAATTGATATTAGTCGGCAGTTATATACTAAGGAGTCATCTTTCAGTGGAAGATTACCAAGTTCCTAACATTTTGGGCGCGTTAAGTCGATTACCAACCGACATAGCACGATGATAATCTTCAGTGCGAAAACTACTCCACAACATTTATTAAAACCATAGATGAGGAAGAAGAGACGAGGTAATGCTTTTCCACGTGCACTTAACGGTATTGAATTGTAACAGACGTGGCCTAAATTTGAACGCAGCTTGCCGATTTCATTATTCACTTATATAAAAGTTCATTTATCCTGATTATTGTTTCTTCGAATATGATGAATCCCGTTGCTCGAGTGTAATGAAAGCTTTAAAACTAATCCATGGTCCTGGAGCTCAGACTCTTTGAACGTTGGCACAAGACTAAAAAGCAATAGTTGTTTCCAGTTTAAGCGAAACCTTAGACTGAAAGAAAAATGAATGGATGTAAGTCAAATTTTGATTTGCTTGTATCGATACCAAATAAGTTTTTTCGTCGTAAACTGAATTTTGATAGCTAAATAAGTCCTCTAATTAAATGGTATCATGGCTGAGACTAAGAACTACACTTATACCTACTTAGAGCCAAACCCAAAGCAAAAACTAAAATAAAAGGGCTGAAAAAATACAGATATACAGGCAGATAAACCAACACACACACAAACATCTTACCTTTTATACATATATATATATATATATATATATATATATATATATAGTATCAATTTACTGCACTATTTTAAGAACTGCAACCTTGAAACTTCTGTATATCGTTTCGTATGTCTTTGTCTATGAGTGTATCAAATTTGATTAAAATTGGACCACTCCTTCTATAACCCGATTTTTTCGATTATCGATTTTCTATATTTATCGGGGATACCTCGACACAAAACCTAGCTAAGAACACTCGCAGACGCTTATGGTACGACTGTGTAAATTTTCCAAAAATCGGTTCAGCCGTTTCGAAGTCTATAGGTAACGGACACACACAGAGACAGACACACACACATACACACACAGACAGACAGACAGACACACACACACACACACACACACACACACACACACACACACACACACACACACACACACACATACAAACACACACACACAGACAAAGTTCCATTTATAAATAAGTTTAGATCAAACTTTTGCAAGTCAGTTAAAGCCAGGAAATATTCCAGATTGTATTGTATGAATAATGGGAAAATATAATATTGGCATAGTCATACAAGCCTTAATAGTTAACTCATAGATAGACGGGAAAATATGAATCCATACCTTGTTCAAAATTATATCCTTGTGTGTGAATTAAACGAACCTAATTAAAATTAAATCTCGGGTCACTGGTTAAGTAATGACCAGGTATGAAATTTCTAAACATCGTTTGTAGTAGAAGATGTGGTCGACTTACGGTCTCACCACGTCTTTCTACGTGGTATGCCATTATGCGGATTATTGAAATTGTTATTGTGGATTCATTATAATACCTAACAGAAACACTCATTTTCTACAACTTGGGATTTTGTCAATTTACTATGAGTGATTGAAGGTGTGTTTCGTTGAGGCTTTCTCCAAACGCAGAAAATTCTTTCTTTAAGTGTACGAGTGACAATAGTGTCTGCTTCTAGTGTCTGTGTTTATATATTCAAATACCATACAACTTTTTTTCATATCCGCACATCTCACTTGCCTAAGTATCGAGCATATCTTGCCAGAATATCATCGCTCAACTGAACCCTCTGTTCAGCATTGACTTTTGATAATCTTTCGTGATCTTGAGTGTAGCGTCTGAAATCACGTGAGTGAGACCATTATATATTGTATGGGATCATTATTCGTTTCATCGCATATCAATCTGCTTTTGGTTGCTCTCAAGTTACTCAACAGATAGTTCTCTTGTATTTCGTTAAAATCATTTGTATTGTGTTTGTGTGTATCCTTGAAGGATACAAATGGTGAACGAATTAGATTTACAATTGTTATTTTTCGGATTAGGTTTCATGGACGTATACAAAATTTGTCAAAACTTGTTTTTCTGCGAATTAAAGACAAATATAAACACTAATGTTTTTTAATGCTTCCTTATACCTGATTTTTTGTTATACTTTCACTTTAAGCAAGTTGGGAATACTACTGCACGCAGGGGAATACAGAGATTAAAGTGAGAGAAAAGACAAAATATGAACGCGACTTAAGAAGATAGGTGATGGCGATTGACGCTGCATTAAAAGTTTTGAATATCAGAGAAGCAAGTAAACAGGCGAGAAGTGAGAGAAAATAAACTTTTGGAGTAAAAGTCGTGCTGCATTTAGCAATTTCAAAAGTACAACGGTGAGACCTAAAGGCCAATGTAGTTGTAGACTTAAATTTATGTATTCGTGAAACAACGAAAAAGCTTGTCAGAGAAGATGCAATGAAAATATATGTAGAAAAGTAGAGGGTGTTCATGTCGCGTCGGTCAAAAGGTGACCAAAGTTGAGACGCTAAGTTAGGATTGATTGAAATACAAATTGGTATTACTAAACAGTTATGCATTTATAAAGTATTTCAATTCATACAAATTAATGTTGTTTACGTTTTGTTACAGAATCATGTGGTTTGAATTTAATTTTTAAAACTTATGCACGATAGAAAATACTTTTGTATTAGTAATTGATTCCAATGTTCATCGTAATGGAATCTAATATTTATTGCCAAGACGTAGATTCGTTAACGTCCGTTCATGTTGTTTTCTTGAACTTTTTTTAATCATATCATCCGAGCAAGGCGGTAACGCCACTGATGTGCTGGGGGCTACATAAGAGTAAAAAGATTAGGGGGCTACATAAGAGTAAAAATATTAGATAGGAAGAGAGTGAAGAGAAAGACGAACCAGAAAGGTGAACCAGAAAGAAGCAAGAGAGCGTGGGAATATAGTTGTGATGACAGTTGCAAAGGTAGAGAGAAAGGAAAGGATATACAGGGTGGTAAAGAAAGAACTAGAGTCAAGTGGTTAAGAGATGTGTATTGACATTGCATTTAAATTCCTGGAGGTTGTAACCGTCAGGAAAGCAAGAGTATGGAAGCGAGTTCCACAGGCGGGAACTGCGATAAACGAAGCTGCAGGAGTAGAATTTTCGTCTGCATTTGGCTGATCTTACTGTTAATGGGTGAGACCCAGTTGCCGGTCTGGTTGCACGAGTAAACACATGTTGCAGGGTCACCAGTGACTTAAGTTCGTTGGAGCATATTGTTTTCTTGAACTGGAAGAAGACTGAAACAAATAGGCGTTTATTGAAAAATTCAAATTTGTCAGTTGAAATAGAAAACGAATCAGAATGATATTTTTTTATCGTTTGATTTTGGTTTGCCTCTGCATTTTAAACAATCGGATTTTCTGCAATAGTTTTTGCTTTATACGAAAGATGATACACAAATAAAGAAAAGCAATGATCAGAGGGGAAGGAACATAGACAACCATTAAAATGACGGTGAACAAATAGAAAGAATTTGTAGTGATAAAGAAGACACTTATCTAACTTTGGTGGATATAAGTCATAGGGGGCTCACATGAAGGTCGCTTAATCACGTCACTTCAAACAGTAACGAAAGCGCCGGTCATTTTTCAGTTCTCGGACAGAAACCAAACGAGAATGTTATTTCGTTTAGCCTGAATCAAAAGAATCAGGCTGAGGCTAACTCTGCAACCCCAGTACCTTACTAGCTCATGGTATCGTTTCCCTTTGATACCTAGATGGATCTGTTCCGTTTAAATCTGGAGTTCTGAAATGGCTTCTATAGTTATGAGTATCTCTAAATCATATGTGTTATTTCTCCTTGTGTTCGTTGTTATAACTTACTTTGCTGTGTGGATACATTATATATATTTCTCCACAAAGCATATATGTGTATATGTATATGTATAGTTTTGTGTATGTTGTAGTCCTTCTGAGAACAAAGCATGTTATTCATTCTTTTTCCATTTAGTCATTCCGCTTCGTCTGTGAAAAATTGATGTTGTTATATAAGGGATATAACAAGGACCATAAGGGAGAACAAAGCATATGGAAGAATAAATCTTTCTAAAAAAAGAAATAAAGAAAGAAAATGTAAAAGAAAAAAGTATAGGAGACAGAGAATATATTCGACAGAGAAAAAAAGAAAGAAACAAACAAAAAATAAAGAAACAAAGCATGAAACAAAAAAGGGAAACGCAATTAAACAAAACAGATAAGAGAAAAAGTAAAGAGAAAGGCATGTAAAAGAAAGAAAGAAAGAAAGAAAGAAAGAAAGAAAGAAAGAAAGAATGAAAATGTAAAAAAAAATAAGGGATATAGAAAATATAATCGAAGGAGAAAAGAAAGAAAGAAAGAAAGAAAGAAAGAAAGAAAGAAAATGTAAAAGAAAAAGTAGGGGAGACAGAAAATATAATCGATGGAGAAAAGAAAAAAAGATAAAAGAAAGAAAGAAAGAAAATGTAAAGGAAAAAAGTATAGGAGACAGAGAATATATTCGACAGAGAAAAAAAAGAAAGAAACAAACAAAAAATAAAGAAACAAAGCATGAAACAAAAAAGGGAAACGCAATTAAACAAAACAGATAAGAGAAAAAGTAAAGAGAAAGGCATGTACAAGAAAGAAAGAAAGAAAGAAAGAAAGAAAGAAAGAAAGAAAATGTAAAAAAAAATAAGGGATATAGAAAATATAATCGAAGGAAGAAAGAAAGAAAGAAAGAAAGAAAGAAAGAAAGAAAAGAAAATGTAAAAGAAAAAGTAGGGGAGACAGAAAATATAATCGATGGAGAAAAGAAAAAAAGATAAAAGAAAGAAAGAAAGAAAGAAAATGTAAAGGAAAAAAGTATAGGAGACAGAGAATATATTCGACAGAGAAAAAAAAGAAACAAACAAACAAAAAATAAAGAAACAAAGCATGAAACAAAAAAGGGAAACGCAATTAAACAAAACAGATAAGAGAAAAAGTAAAGAGAAAGGCATGTACAAGAAAGAAAGAAAGAAAAAAAAGAAAGAAAGAAAGAAAGAAAGAAAGAAAGAAAGAAAATGTAAAAAAAAATAAGGGATATAGAAAATATAATCGAAGGAGAAACGAAAGAAAGAAAGAAAGAAAGAAAGAAAGAAAGAAAGAAAGAAAGAAAGAAAAGAAAATAAAAGAAAAAGTAGGGGAGACAGAAAATATAATCGATGGAGAAAAGAAAGAACGATAAAAGAAAGAAAGAAAGAAAATGTAAAGGAAAAAAGTATAGGAGACAGAGAATATATTCGACAGAGAAAAAAAAGAAACAAACAAACAAAAAATAAAGAAACAAAGCATGAAACAAAAAAGGGAAACGCAATTAAACAAAACAGATAAGAGAAAAAGTAAAGAGAAAGGCATGTACAAGAAAGAAAGAAAGAAAGAAAGAAAGAAAGAAAGAAAGAAAGAAAGAAAGAAAATGTAAAGGAAAAAAGTAGGGGAGACAGAAAATATAATCGATGAAGAAAGAAATAAAGGAAAGAAAGAAAGACTATAAAATGTAGAAAAGAAAAGTGCAAGAAAGAGAGCAAATGAGGAAAAACAGAGAAAATTGAAATAAATAAAAAAGTAAAATGTGATTAAAAAGACAAAAAATTGAAAACATATAAGAAGAATGAAGAACCGAAATCAAAAATAAACAAAAGAAGAAAAGAAAACTGATGTAATGAATATGTAATGAACATGCATATACTTTGGTTTCCCCCTACAGTAATGTGATTGGCTGGTGTCAGTCATAATTACAACTAAGGCGAGGCCGGAGAGAGATTGACATGGTCTACGACTAGAGGTCTACTAGTCTACGACTATTGGTCTATGGCTACTGACTACGCCTATGTCTAAGGATACTGCATACGACGAGTACCGTCCATTACGTCTACATGCTAGATTGTCCTACACGGTTACATTTGCCAAAACTACTTAGCTACCTCGAATTATATATATATATATATATATATATATATATATATATATATTTTAATTCAGATACTTCAATCCAAGGAAAAAAGCAGGAAGGTAAATTCCAAAAAACCCGATCCTAATTAATATTAAAAATTGATTTTAATATTAAAAACTGATACAGGAAGAGAGCTCCATATAATAAAACATTACAGAGCAAATATATATTAAAAAAGGATTAATTCAAAGATGTTGAATGGCCATTTCGATATGAAGATCCCCACGGGGGACGACACATCACCTCAGAGGTTTTTTCTGTTGCTGTGGTGATGTGTCGTCCCCCGTGGGGATCTTCATATCGAAATGGCCATTCAACATCTTTGAATTAATCCTTTTTTAATATATATATATATATATATATATATATATATATATCCCTTTCCGGAACATATAAATAGCGTATTGTACATGAGGCTGTGGGAGGTATATTAATGAAAAGGAGAGAAAAGGAGAAATAAAATAGGGGACTGTAAAAGAGTAAAGGTGGAAATAAAGATATTAGAGTGGGGATGCTCTGCAAAAGAGAATGCGGTTATAGCTGTATTGATAAAAATTATCTTGTTATGTTGCTACATGGTTAAATAAGTAACTGGCTAACTAATTAACTAGCTTACTAGATAGATAGATAGATAGATAGATAGATAGATAGATAGACAGATAGATAGACAGACAGATAGATAGATAGATAGATAGACAGATAGATAGTCATTGGTTTAGATTCAAAGAGGCACGTAATTAGATATGATATGAAGAATGTGTATATATATATATATATATATATATATATATATATATATATATGAAAAACCGAGGCCGGTCTGAAATATTAAATATATATATATATATATATATATATATATGAAAAACCGAGGCCGGTCTGAAATATTAAATATATATATATATATATATATATATATATATATATAATATTAGGAATAAATAAATACTGTCAAAAAATACATTTTTAACTTACAACTTTTTAGTAGTTTTCCTATATATATATATATATATATATATATGTGAAATAATTTTTAGACGCCAATATTAATCGAGAATGAAAAAAAAACAATGAATATCTTAAACAATTACTGAAAGCGAAATAAAGAAAAAGTTTGGAAAAAAATATATATACACACAAAATGACTGATATTAATGGAGTTAAAATCTAACTAAAATATATAATTGAATTAAAAATAACCACAGTATAAAAAACAAAAGTGTTTATATTTTATACTTTGGTGATAAATCAAAAAAGGTTGACATTTTCCATTTGATTTTTTTCATAAATATTGAAATTTCTTCCCAATGACAGTTGGCAAATATTTTGGCCCCGAAACTATAAATCCCGATAAACAACGGTAAATAATGGCATCGGGTGACCTTCGACAGAATTATTGATCCATTGATTTTGCATGTCGGCAAATGGCAAAAGGCAAATGTCAAAAGTAAATAAACAAACTATGGAATAAGCAGAAGAATCAATAACGGCTCGTTTTGAAATATGGCAAAATGAAAGAGATTGGTACACAAAAAAAGAAAAAAAATATTCTATCGATGAAAACAGCACTTCCTTTCTTTGGGTTCAGTCAGTTTTCTTCAGAGATTAATAATTCTTTGTGATATAGTTAATATTATTAATACAAGTAGTAGCAACGAAAATAGCAGCGTCATTATACAATGTATTTGAACATTTCAAACACATGTCAAAAAGTTTTATTGCTAACAAACGAGTGGGTGAAAGTTTTCTCTTTTTCTCTAGGTTTTCAAATCCAACATCAGTACTTCACCCCTGTTTTTAACCGTCACCATCTTTCTGCTGTTTCTTGTTATTTCTTTTTTTCAGTTCATTTCGCAGCTGTTCTTGAGATTGTACGGATGTAAAAGGCGATTATCTCCCTTCGGTTGTGAAGAAATTATTTGAATTGCATGACTACTGCTTGTAGAACTCGTTGCATAGAGTGACGAAAGTGGGAAGTCCGCCAGTTTAAATGTCTGGAGTCAAGATATTAGAGTTCCACTCGGAATAGTTATAGTGGCTTGATTATCTATTCTTTTCAGTTAGTAGTGGAGAGTCCGTTCTAGTGAAGGGTAGTTGTATACTGTTGCAGGTTAACGGAATTTGGCCTTGTTGCAGATAGCCCACTATAAGTCATAAAATGATTACAAATCAAGAAAGGCAATTTGAGTAGTAAAATAACATTTTATATATACACATATCAATTAATTTTTTTACAATTGAAGTAATACTTGAAATATAGGTCCAACGGTGGTTGAAATGTTCATGACAACAAAATGTTGAAAGAGAATTAATGCTTAGGAATGTAGGGAGCGCTGTAAGTAAGGGAATGTCTTTGATGTAGTCGTTCCTTAGGTCAGTAAGTAGTTTTGAGGGAGGGAAGAAAAAAAGAGGTAAGGGAAGCGAGCGTAGTAAGCCACTTGACTTTCGGTCAAAGGAGCTACTAATTACTCTCTTCTCCTCGAGTCGGTCTGCCTGTATATGCTTTCTGTGTCCGCTTTTTATATCTTCTTTTTGGATCACAGCAGCTCATTTGGGATTTCACACTTGTATTTCGTTCTGGGCTTCCCATTGGCTGATAAATAAAATTCGCGTAGACTCGCGAACTGGAAATTTAATATTTAATTAATTTTTATTTTTCACCCGGAACATCTGCGTGAACCCGGATGCGCACCGACGACTTTTGGTCATTTGCTTTTTGTTCGTGAAAGTTCGAATATATATACGCATCGCTCATTCAGTAAAAATGAATTTGATCACGCTAGCTATTGGGCGAGTAATATCATATGCGCTAAAAATAATGGCAACCAACTTCGGGAAAATATTCTGCTCAGTCAGTCATGTCTCTTTCGAGACCTGATCGCCTAACTGTGTATCGCTGTTGGTACTTAACTGACTGATTTTCAGACATAAAGAGACAGTTGAAAATTCTAGGAATCGTAATAAAGAACAGATTTTGTGAATTTTTGGCGTCTAGTTCATACTGAATGGCAAGTTGGATAGAAGACAAAAATTAGCAACCAAGAAAATTGAACTGAGGTCAATGCATGGCAGAACAATGACTAGAAGGGACTGAGAGTGCCTCCTTCCACCGAACGCCCCGTGGCCTGAGGGTAGAGTCACCGATTGACGCCAAATCGGTTGGGTTTCGAGCCTGGGTTGTGTAGCAGTCGGAGTCTAACCGTACTGATGAGCTGTGATACAGCGAAACCAGATGTGTCTGCGGATGACAATAATATATATATATTATTGTTACTTTGCAAAATGTTACAAACCAGGAAGCCTTTGCTTCCGCTAGCCAATCCGAAAAGAGAATAGCATGGGAAAGAGCGCTCAAAAACTGGACACCAGAACAGTCCATTTGATACACGTTATTGTACAGTATTTACGAAAGAACTATTCTGTTTGCATTTAGAATTATTCACTTAGCAATTAATACTAAAAAGGTAGGAAATACATAATTTTCTTAAAAAAACTGGAGTGGCCTAATAATTATGGTCCGTAGTGCATTATATCAGTTATCACATCTATCTTAGGCTTACATTTCACATGTGTGGGAAAAAGCTCATTACACTCCATTTTCTTCTCTGAGGGGAATATGTCCTCTCTAATACACAGAAGACAATTTTGGCCTGCTAGAATATACGCTGGGAATCCTAAATATGGATTCTCCAAAAACACACCAGATCAAATTCTCGTAAGGGATTATTACAAATAAGACCCTCTCTTCGTCACTTTTGCACTGCCTATGCAGTATACTTGTTTTAAAGTTTTTGGCAACGAGGATACGTGTATTGTGCGTACATTTTTGTCTATGATTTAGCAGTATAAAAATTTCTGCAAGAATGAAGTCTATTTTTTGATTGTATTTCTGTTAGCTATTCCGTTACGTCAGTGATATAAAATGTAATTGTATCATAGATATACTAATTTCCATATTCAGGTGATGCAGATTAAGGGAATATCCCTTCTTGTGTAACACTGCCGTTTGGAGGATTGCATATTTATAAAAGAAGCCAGATCTTATTGCTAGGAGTGAGTACAAATATTAAAAACACATCGGCAAAACCTCGTTAAAAACAAAAAAAAATTACAGAACTGTTTCTGTGGTCTTTGTTTATTGTCATGTTTAGCTTTTACTGGGCAAATGAGCCCCTAAAGATAAGGTTTGAAAAGGACAGAGCCAACGGGATTTGAGGTGAAGTTCAATAGTTAGCTATGGAATTGAACCTTGATCGAGGAAACATTGACACGGGAGTTGCTTTCCCAAAGTAGCTGTTCGTGGTTAGAAGCTGCTTAGGTGTAATTTCCATCTCGTCAGTGAGAGAAGAGGGGGTCGGTTCACCACAAAGCGTGTGGTATGGCTTGTTTTACCAGTGAGACTTAAAAATGGTGGAACTAAGGGATGTAGTTCTTTCTATAGAAATAGTGATAGAGTGTCTTGTGATACCCCATCTGTAAGATAGTTGTTATACAAAAAGAATAAAAAATATGGAAAAACATGCGAACAATGAGGACCTCTAATGCGAAATCGAGGCAAAAAAGGACACGTGTAATTTCAGCTCGGAACGAGAAATCATAGAGCCGAGTTCAAATTCTAGTTGAATATCATTGCTTCCACTTACGCGCAAACACCCTTGAGAAAGGTATTGATCCGTCACTTTTTCCTCCAGGTATGGGTTAAATAAGAGAATAGTTTGGGTTCTATAGCATAGGTTGGCAACCAATCTGCAGTAGAAAATAATGGCAACCAACTTCGGGAAAATATTCTGCTTAGTCAGTCATGTCTCTTTCGAGACTTGATCGCCTAACTGTGTATCGCGGTTAGTACTTAACTGACTGACTTTCAGACATAAAGAGACAGTTGAAAATTCTAGGAATCGTAATAAATAACAGATTTTGTGAATTTTTGGCGTCTAGTTCATACTGAATGGCAAGTTGGATAGAAGACAAAAATTAGCAACCAAGAAAATGAACTGAGGTCAATGCATGGCAGAACAATGACTAGAAGGGACTGAAAGTTGGAAATATTTAGAGCTACAAAAGTTATAAATTTGGGTAGAACCATTAAGCCTAAATATCCTTAAGGTTGGTTGGTTGTTTTGTTTTTATGGCATATCAAACTCGGCGGGTCATTTATTGCCAACTAAATTTCATGTAATTTTTATTGCTGGTAATACTCTTTTCTTTCAACAAGTTATTTAAGTTTTGTGTCTAGTCATACTTTTTTCTTTATCGATTATCAAGATTCATTGGAATTTGTTTTTTTTAAGGGCAGGGTCCCCAAGTCCTTCCCTTGTTATTTAACCCATAACTGGAGGGAAGGGGCGGATTAATACCTTTCCCAAGGGTACCAGTGCTTAAGTGAATGCAGGGTATTCAACTGGAATTCGAACTCGGCTTACCGATTTCTCTTTCCGAGCTGACATCCACTGCACCACAACGCACACCCGTCACTAAACGCTTACAGCACCTACTATTCCCAAGCGGTCACCCATCTAAATACTGACCAGGTTCAACGTTGCTTAATTTTAGCGAGAACCGGTGTATTCAACGTGATATGGCCGTAAGCCTGTCCTTAAGAAATCCAGCGCATTACCGAATACCTATGACTTTTTCCAACAATTCTTGGTATTATTTCAAGTTTATAGGTTTGTTTCGTGTTTCCTCTGGTGTCTTACAAATTACATTTTGCTTTATATTTCATTATTTTAACATCTGACCTTTCTCAGGTAGTTTTAATAATGTTTCTGACTGAGCTTTTTATTTAATATATAAAGCTGATACTTCTAAAATTTAAGAAGATCTAGTCTTGCATTTTGTTGTACAGCACAGTGATTGCTAGTCTTTTTCTATTCACTCTGAGTCCGTACAATCAAAACTAGTGATTGAGCTCACATTCATCATGGCTCCAAATTCCTGAATGAAAGGTTTAATATCTTCGGTGAATCTCAAACTTGTAGCCCTAAAGTTAATGTCTTTATTTCCTACCTTCCTACTGAAGCCCTGCTGTGAAGATTGACCTTTTGCCGCCATTTCTTTCTCGTATCGCTACTTTTGAATTATTGTCGCCAAGCTCGTCTCCATCGTCATTCCCTCTATTTGTCTCCGTCGTTATCACTCTCTCTCTCTCTCTCTCTCTCTCTCCGTTGATATGTCTTTCTGTCATTTTTATTATTCTGTCATTTTTCATCATATTTCGATTTCTGCTATGGTCGCTCTACCAACCAATTCTGCGGAAAGACATAAGGCAGGTTGTGGCGTGTTGTTATGGCTCCATTTCATGTTTTTTCTATCTCCCCTATCATTCCTAGCGTTACATAGATAAAGTTTTCCTTAGTGTGTGGGATGTACTTAATAAGACAATTTTTTGTATATCTCTTAAGCTGGGGTTTCCAGGGATTCTTTCAATGTGTTGTTTTGTTCCATTTGTTATCATTCCAAGTGCACCTACTATCACTGGCACAACTCTTGTTTTCAATTTCCACATTTTTTTTATTTCAATTTCCAGGTCTTTATATGGACAAGCCATATCAATTTTTTTCTTTCTGGTTTTTAAGAATAATGTCCGATCTATTTGCTTCAATTATTCTGTCTGTGTAGATGGTGTAATCTCATAGAATAGTGACATCTTCTATTTCTGTAACCGGTACTGGGCGATTTTCATACCAGTGTTTGTTTATTATTATTATTATTATTATTATTATTATTATTATTATTCCTTATAAATATATCGGATCTGCTTAAATGATCTCGGGGTTCGGAATGCATTTCAACGTTCAAATGTATTTACCAGTTTCACTGTGTTCGGCAGATCGGATTTCTTTTACTGCTTAAGCCCAAGACCAGAAACGTTATTATTAATTCTAGGTCTTCTTTATGTATACGTATTTCACTCAGCATGTTAAACTAAATTATGTTATGCTTTACAGTTCATTTTAGATTTCCTTTCACCTTCAGAACATTTTATGTATCACGTCTCTGTTCGCTTTATCGTAAATGGCACTGGCCCATTAGTTTTATGCTATACCATTCTTATTTATTGGTTTTCATCACGATCAATAAACTAATATTTCCTCAACACTATAACATGACGAAAGTTTCATGTTTTCGTAGATTTCTGAATATTTTCACTCAAAAGTTTTTCTTAATTTTCCTATTTAATAACAATGATAATCTTCTCGACAATTATAAATTTTATATTCAAATTTATTTTAATCTCTCTTGTTTGTTTGACATATCTAATCAACTCTTCATTCCTTTTGAATTTTATGCACCTTCAGTAAATACACGCAAATAGAAAGTGGCGTAAGAAAATATATATCTTATACACACGGACATTTATTTTGTTTCTCCAGTAAGCAAGGCGGGACCTCCACTATTTTGCAGGGGGTTACAGTGAAACAAAAAACTGAATACAGGGTGTATTAAAGGATACTAAAGATAAATGGTATTAAAAGTTTTAGGAGACAGAAGATGACAATTGACACTGCATTGAAATTTTAGAGATTCTATCAGGTTTGTTACGGAGGCCACAATTTGAACAACATAAGGTATGCAGATGATTCAGTGCTGATTGCAGACACGGAAACAAGACTACAAAACCTCCTAAAGAAGAGAGCTGAAGAAAGTGACAAAAAGGACTACAAATAAACCGCAAGAAAAACCGAATGCATGGTCATGAGCAAAATGAGCAGCCCTAAATATCAAATACAGGTGAGGGATACTAAAATCAAGCAGTTACAAAAATTTAAATACCTGGGAAGTGTGGGGACTGGCATGGCGAAAGATGCGTCCAAGAAGTTGAGTGAAGTATTAAGAGACAGGAAACGTTCACACGAAACAAAGAAGAGTGTACTAGATTGCTATGTGATATCCGTTCTTCAATATGGCAGTGAATGCTAGACAATATTATCAGTAATGAAGGAAAACTTGGAGTAACTGAAATGTGGTATTACACGAGGATGCTGCGAATATCGTGGACCGAGCATGTGAGCAATGATTAGGTTTTGGAAAGGATGGAGGAAACAACAGACAGTTCATACTGAGCATCAGGAAGAGACAACTAAAGTTCCTGTGACATGCAATAAAGAAGGAGGGCTTGAAGAACCTGATACTAACTGGCCAGATAGAGAGAAAAAGACAGAGGAAAGCAGCGGATAACATATTTGAATGGCCTGAGCAAGGTCAATGACTGAATGGGGGTCGCGTAGTGTTACTGTAGAAAGTGTGCTGAGAGCTAGCAGAAAAAGAGAGACGTGGAAGGCCATGAACGCCTACGTCCTGAAAAAAAAAACATAGAAGAAGAAGAAGAATCTATCAGGGAAGCAAGTTAACAGAAGAGAGTTCAACAGGCAGAAAGTGCAAAAAATAAAATGATGGAGTAGAAGTGGCTGTTACAATTAAATATTTCAACGTTAAAAAGATAAGACTTAGATTCCAATCTAGAAACACTCTTAAATTCACATAGATGGAGCAATAGGTAAAAATACTCATCGCAGCAGTTACCATGAAAGCATTGATTGAAAAGATAGAGGGAAGACACGTCAGGTCGATGAAAAGCTAACTGAAGTCGAGATGTCACGTCAGGACAAATTACATTGAAGATTCTTCATGGCAAGTGTATTCAACGCACAAACGAATCGTAGCTTTATAAATATGAAACCTTATAACCTTACGAATTGCTTAGCGGTAGTAGCATGCACATATATTTAAAAGACAAGTTTTGATCTCTTCCATAACGACGCAGTATTATACAGTTAAAATAAAACAATAAAAAGGTTTTGGTTTTAGCCTGTCATATTTAAACGACTTTGCAACGTCCCATTATGATATTTTTTGACTGCTTCAATATGTTTTGTTACTGAAAACAATTGAAAGCAAGAATGAAGAATTAATCAAAACATTACTTTCTTACAACAAAACCATCTGAATTTACTCAAAACGTATCGAACAGAAACCGGTTAAAATGTAAATAATGGTGAATAAAATATGATTATAAATGTTGTTTTTAATATGATCGGAAACTGTTTGCAAATCCATCTCACACTCTCACAAATATTTTGGCATGCCAGTTTCAGATATTTTCAAAGATATATACTGACAAGGGCAATGCAGATTTATGCATATATATATATATATATATATATATATATATATATATTTCTCAAATGTGGTAGTGCGAATTGTGCACAAATAGTGAGAGATGTAATTCGAATTCGGTAAAGTGAAATCCACTTTTCCTAACAAAAAATAATCACGCTTTTTTATTAATGAATTTAATAAACGCAACCGGAGATTATTTATGACTTAAACTATTATCTAGTCAATATGTCTACTCACTCTAACTATAATGCTTCTGGCGAACCTTCAATTTCCAAAACCTGCAAGTGCTTTTCAGAGTGTCACTTATGTTTCCATTTCTAAGGGCATATCTTTCCTTTTACACAGCTTCCAGCCAATGATTTTCTATTTGTATTATCTTTCTACTCTTCTTTTTTAGTGACTTTCTCTGCTGCATCAGCAATATTTTTTTTTCAAAGATGCTCCCCGTTCTTTACAAGAATTTAATCTACGCTTCGAACCAAAGGAAGGTAATCATTTTGAAAACCAATTACTTAAATTATTCCTTTATACCAAAGTTCTTCCATTAGAATTCTCGAAACCAAATCAACCTAGATGGTTAATTTCTAAAATATATATGATAAATGAATGGCACAGGACTGAAGAGATAAGTTGTCGGAAGAGAAGATTATGAGAATACGAATGATAACGGTTGACTTTTTCATGAAGAGTTCATAATTGATGCGTTCAGAGTAAGATTGACAAAAGCCTTTTTCTCAAGGTAGCAGCCGTTAAGAAAACACGTTTGGAACGTTCTAACTACATTTGGATTACAGAGCAAATAAACGTAATCCAAACACGATGTCTCCTCGTTGCAAAGGTTTGACAAGTGAAACTAAATAATGGAGCCTGTCTGAATGTTTTCCATGAACATAGCAATAAAGGAACGCTTATTTTGTGTCAATAGAAAAATAATCTTTAGAGTAGAGAATAATCCCTTCCCCAAAACGTCATCACAGATATGACTGTACCATTCCAGTGTTGGTCTGATCAGTCCCTTGTAAGTATAAAATGGTAGAAGGAATCTGGTGCTAACTAGAATTATAGAATCATCTAGCCATTGTCGAAGCATCCACTTGAAATTGGGACTAAACTGTGTACGCCATGAAATTTTTCTTCTCCGTTTTTGGTATTATGAATGTTGGTTTCAGATATCGGCGTATTTTTTAAAAAAGGACGTGTCACATCAGGACATAGGCGATTATGATTCTCTACATGTCAATATTCATTGCAATCGGTGAAAAGCTATGATTTTACGGAAAATATAATCCATGCATTGAATACAATTTTTCCTTCTTGACTGCATGTTACACAAAAATATAGAAGTGAGTCTCGACTGTTGCTTCACATATATTTGGAAAGTGACGAGATAGTTTCATGTCCCACCACCAGAAGTGTGGTGCGAAAGTGAAACAACGGCCAAGATTAGAATTTGAACCCGGCTCGCAGATTCTGTTTCACTGGCACATAAACCGTTACGCTCAAAATTCAGTTGTTTTTATATGTATAAAATGTCCATATATGGCCGTGTGTATTGAGCTCTCACAAAAATACTCTCTCGTCTTTTTCGTTTGAGATCAAGTGGCAATGGCCTCCTTCATATTTAGAGAACTATACTCAGGATTCTAGCTTGTTTCAATACTGGTAATATTTTCATAGCATTACTGGAGATGTCGAAATAATCAAATATGAACATTTAAATATCAGTGATGTGTGCTATCAAAGAATGGGAAATCCGAAAGTAAAGTAGAATAGCGACCTATGCCTTTCACAATCTAACCAAACCATTACGAGTGAAAAAAAAATAATAATCAATTATGTTTTTTCATTTCTTCTCTGAAGCAATGAATATTGGATTTCTAACTGATGAAGAACAGAATTGAGGCAACAGAAATTTGATTCTAACATAATTGATGAAAATTTCATAGACTGAACAATAAAATAAAAGTTTTAAAGAACTGCAATACGAAAGCACCCTTACAATTAGTATCAAGAGCTGTGGGGTAAAGAACACCCGGATTAAAAGCGAGTATTTAATGCAGGATATCCTATCCACAAATTTCAATAAAAGAAAACGCAATAAGTAATGTTTGTAAAAAATTAGAAAATCATGTATTTAATGACATACAAGCAGAATAAACAATTTCGATATATTTTTTATATCTTGTTTGATAGAAAAATGTCTTTTAGATTTAAGCGAATGTAGTTTGAATAAAAGTGTCCCAATTTTGCTGTCTTTAATTCAACAAAGCAGTAATGTTTGTTTCTTTTTTTGTGTCCGCCTCTGAGCAGGTGAAAAGGAAAAAGAGCAATCAATTTAGGATGAAAAAGAGAATGTGGATGAGAAATAACAGATGAGTGGGAAAAGGTTCAAATAGAAATAGTAGTAAGTAGCAGAATGCGTGTATGTAAAAAGATTAACCAGGCTACTAATAAAGTCTGTGTTCCTTTTTTTATCTTTTTTGTTTATTTATTTATTTATTTTTTTGACTAGCGGAAGTAAAACAAGGAGGTGAAACAATAAAGGAAATTCTTCTTATCGGAAGTTAGTTTTTAGGAGTCAGTTAAAGATATCTTATTGTTGTTTCTTTGACGGTGAGTGAGTGAAGAGGCAAGTTAGTTTTAGGAGTCAGCTGAAAATGTCTTATTGTTGTTATTGTTGTTGTCGTTTTTCTTTCTTTTTCTTCTCTTCAGTGTCAGGTTGCGTCTGCTACGGACCTGTGTGTCGGTTCTATGCCCTCTCTGATCTCTGCACACTTCTGATTGTTGCTGGTCAAAGGACGTGGTTAAATAGTGGAATTTAGTCATGTGACTGGATCGAAACAGTATACCCATTTTTTAGGTGTTACAACTTTTGACCGAGATCATAGATCAATTTGTTATTTACTATACATCAAAATACAGAATCTTAATTTTCACTCTGGCTGGTGAAATTTGTTTTAGTCCGTGTTTTTCCAAAATGTTTTCAGTCATTCTAATCCATTTTTGAAGATGTGCAATTGTACTTTTTGCGTTTAAGTTAATTGTTGGATGAGTTGATTTGTATCTTTTAGAGATAGACTGAAATTTCCGGGTCACGTAAAATGGTAAGCTGAAAACAATATACGTTGATTATGAAGGTGTAATGCTACAGTAGCAAAATTTTGCATGCATTAATTTCAATTGTTCTTTAAAATACATTAATTCTTTCCAGATAAACTTGCATCTGACTATCAAAACAGAATTACGTGTTAAAATGTAGCAAATTCTCTTACAAATGGATAAAATTTAGCATTGTTATGTTATCAAATATCTTCAGTAAGACAGTTTAGGTCCCAAAGATATTCATACTGACATGGCTGCTACATTAGAGTATGACACTCCAAATTTATCAACAGAGCAAACGTATGTGACTGAATATAGGAGCGAATAGGAGAGTATTGCAGACGACCCCCAGGTTTGCATGTTCTCCAACTGCCACTACCTAGAAAAACATTGATCGTGTTCCCCACATGATTATGGAGAACAGGCAATTCAGGATAAATCAATAGCAAATGCTATTAGCATATTTAGTAAGTTATTTGAGAATATTCTTCATAATGAACTTGGCATGACGAAGGTTTATGCTCCGTGAGTGCCACATCTTCTAACACCTGATAAACATCCGACATTTTTTCAAGCTAGTTCTAGATAATTTCCCTAAACCAGAATGAATTATTGGTTCATTAGTTTGCGCAAGAGACAATGATACGATCCATGAAGTGGGAACACCCCTCCTAGCCTGCTTCAAACACGACCAAAATCGTTCCATCTGCAGACAAAGTGATGATTTCAGCTTTACGGGATGCAAAAAGCATTATTTGTTAATATTTCTGAGATGAGGCAGTATTTACAGTTTTTACATTATTCGGACTATTATCTTCATCTTCGTTGCCGTTTATACGACGTTTTGGCCGTTGTACGCTTCCGCGTGGTATAAAATTAGAAAATCATGTACTTGATAACATACATCCAAAATAAACAATTTCTGGCATCTGAAGTAGGCCGGAGCGTACAACGGTCGAAACGTCGTACAAATAGCAACTGAGATGAGGATAATAGTCCGAATAATGTGAATACTGTAAAATGCATAACGTTTATTGGTTGTCATCAAAAAAACAGCACCATCAATGGGGAGTGCTTTGCCAAATGGTGAAGCATTTTCGCAAAGATAGGAAGTAAAGACACCCAGAAAACCCAAAGAAATTTACTTGTTCCATCAGCAGCCATATCCTCGGTGTCAATAGCTGTTATGCATGACTATATCTTGGAACTGGTTGATTACCATCCCTATTCTTCTCATTTAATTATCATATGTTATCCAACATAAAAAAAACATGTGTCTGAAAACCAGTATTGCAGAGATGATGACGTCATATCTACTTTTGATGACCTTTTTAACCAACAGTATTTTCTTTGAACTGTTAGTTGAATATGTAGAAATAAATAATGCAGTTGTTTATAAGAAGAGTTGTAATTAATCTATATCACATATTACATCTTTAGCTCATATGTAAACAGCCATGTTTGCTTACTCGCTGAAGAAACGCAAAATAGAGAAGAAGAAGACCAGGAAGAAGTTCCCGTCAGAATCTATATATAAATCTACCATCCGTCCGTAAAACTGCTGCCACATATGGTCGGGTGCCACTGCTATTCGCCTCTGGGTTCTTGACAAAATCCAACGGAGAATCTGTAATGTGATCAATCCAAATTTGGTAGCTCAGATGCAATCTGTTCCTCACCGGCGTAATGTGGCTTTCCTATGTCTGTTCTATAAATACTTTCACAGCTTCTGCTCCGATGAGCTTAGATCACTGGTCTCTCTCAGCAAGAATGTATTCAAATTACTAGACTAGCCACTAGGTACTTGCTTCCCGAATTGACGAATTTTTTCTCCACCCCCGAATCACTTTAACAAAGTGTGCTACAAATTGATTCGAACAAGTCGACCACAAATAAGTTGTCGACAATAACACCGAGAAAAATTGGAAGATTTTCAAATGGGAATACTTGAAATTATTAAGAGAACTGAAGAAAGACAATACCAATTAGAAATAAAACAGATGGAAATGCAAAAGGCTAAAGAAAGAAGACAAATGGAAATGCAAAAGGCTAGCGAAGAAAGACAAACAGAAATGCAAAAGAGATAAATAGAGATGTAAAGGCAAATTGAAGAAAGACAAATTGAAATCTTCAAGAATTTAAATGTAAGGTCAATTGTTATCTCCTGTCTCTTTGACTCGCATCCTTTCCCTCATGCTCTTTTCTCCGTCAACTCCACTCTCATCATAACAGTATTCTTATGCTATTTTTACCCACTTCCTGACACACCCTATAACTTGTTCCTCTTTCTCATCACATTTATCACTTTTAACCTCTGTAACCCTCTGCACACCAGTAGCAGTAAAACGGCGTTGGTTGTGGCGAAATGATTAAAAAATAGAAGAAGAAGATTATCGTTTTCATGTGTTCCGATCAAACGTTTCGAATTTGTTAACGCCTTCTACTGCTAATGGTGGAACTATTCTAAGCGCGCCGATAATAATGAATACGACTGTCTTATTCGTGTTTTAAAACAATTTATTCAGTTTCCTTTCAAGGTTCAAACGTTCACTCTGTAATTTCATCTCTTTTTGTATCATTATGCGTTCGACTCAGACACAATTCATATCTGATAGATTTCATCCACTTTGTAGACAGAGGAGACGTGGTTTATTGGCATGAATTCGTTTAGCCGTTTGAATATCAAAGTGTTGTAGAAAATTGTTTTATTTTAGCCTTACTAATATCAGTCAGTTAAGTGCCATTCATGATACACGCTTTGGCCGATCATGTCACGGAAGAAACATGACTAACTGGGCAGAAGATTATCCAGCAGTAGGTAGTCATTGCTTTCTGCGGTAGACTGGTTGCCTGCCAAGTCTAGATAACCCAATCTGTTCTATCATTTAACTCAACTGGAGGAAAGAGAAGGATTAATACCTTTCCCAATGGGTATTTGTGCGTAAGTGAATGCAAGGAATTCAACAGGAACTCGAACTCAGCACACCGATCTCAAGTTCCGAGTCGATATCCACTGCACCACAGCGCACATACATTATAGTTATTCTCCTTTCTGTTTATTCATTTGTTGGTTGGTTGTTTTGTTTTATGGTATATCAACCTCTGCGGGTCATTTAGTGCCAACTAATTTTTTTGTTTGTTACTGGTAATACCTTTTTCTTTCAACAATAAATTGTTGTTGTTTTTTTTTTATATAAGTTTTCTGTCTACTAATATTTTTTCGAGTATCAAGATTCATTGGGATTTGTTTTTAAGGGCAGGGTTCCTAAGTTTTGCCCTTGTTATTTAACCCATAACTGGAGGGAAGGGGCAGATTAATACCTTTCACAAGGGTACCTGTGCTTAAGTGAATGCAGGGTATTCAACTGGAATTCGAACTCGGCTCACCAATTTCGCTTTCCTAGCCGATATTCACTGCGCCACAACGTACACCCGTCACTAAACGCTTACAGCACCAAGGGGTCACCCATCTGAGTACTGTCCAAGCTCAGCGTTGCTTAACTTCGGTGATCGAGCGAGAACTGGTGTATTCAACGTGATATTGCCGTAAGCTTTATTCATTTGTAAATTGTGTTTTATCAGTCTCAGTATTTTTTTATATATGTGAACTTCCAGGAAGACTTCATTCCTATAACTGTTTATGGCACTAAAAGGTCAGTAGACTGAATTTACAAAATACGCTGGTGTCATATCCTACAAAACGAGAAAATTTATGTTTACGAAGTTACGGGCTTTGAGCGCTCCGGCATTTTTCAAGTGCTTGGAATTTTCATTCACAACTCCTGCAGTTTCATTGCATTGCACTCACATCTCTTTGGGTCAAGATATTGGAATGAACCACAGGGTCATTATCCACAGGGTCATTTGTCCTTCATGGTAACAGGATGCGAATTTCTGGAAATTATAAACCTAATATCCCAGTAAATATTTTTACCAGAATTTCATATTTCAATCTCTTAGTGCTAATGATATACTCTAGCATCTTTTATCAGAGCTCATATTGCAATCTTTGACGCTAATGATTTTGTTTAGCATTCCGTATTATTGGTTCCCATATTGCATTTATTTCTATGCTTAGTCGACTTAAAAGATTTTTGTAGCGCATGCGTTGATTACTTAAGCTTAAGTAGTTACGAGTGGCTTATTTTGTCTATTATTTCAAATTCATCCCATGAGGGCCTGGATGCCATTTCTTCTTCTGTCATGAATATGGCAGCAAAGATGAGGAAGATAGTCCGAATAATGTAAATAAGGTAAATATTAACACATCTCACAATTATAATATATAAAATAAAATACTGATATTTACGTGAATTAATAAATATAAATAAGAGGGTACACACATTTAAAATATTATATTGCTGATAATAAAACAATGTTACAATGTTTAATGTATATATCATGCGTATATATACACACACTCATATATATATATATATATATATATATATATATATATATATACTTATTGTAAATTATATTTTAGAACATGTACAATTTTTTAATATATTTTTTATCTATTTTATATATAAAAATATATATATATAATATAAAAAATTGTACATGTTCTAAAATATAATTTAAAATAAATATTCTCAGCTCTATATTTTTTTATAAATCGAGGACTGTTTTAAATTAATGTTTTAGATGTTATAAAAAAATTTCTTTCGTTCCTTATTCACTCGGATATATATATATATATATATATATATATATATATATATATTAAATTCATATTACACTAAATTTATATATAAATAGATAAATACATATATATGATATATATATTGTTGGGGAATCATCCCTATTTACACACTCTATGGACTCTTCCATGGTATACAAATAATCTTGCCTACAGAGAACGGGTTGTTGTTGATGTTAGAGTTTGTCCTTGTCAAAGCATTTGAACCGCCGCTCGTTGGTCAGCAAGAATATAGACTTATTACCCGGACTTACTTCTTTGTATATATTTCACTCCTACTAACAAGTATTCCTGAATCTACTAACCGTGTACAGGTTGTATATATTTTTTTCAATAATTGCATTTTTTATCTAATATCTGTTATGTATTATTCTTATATTGTGTGGTTTTCTAAACAAGAATCCACAACAACTTGGCGACGAAGATTCGAACAAGTCATGCGGAGGAAAATACGTGTTTTACGTCAGTGCCACAAAATTTGGCGACGAAGGATTCGTATAAGTTCATGCAAAGAAAAAATACATTATCACCAAACAACAATTTAGTGACAAGGATTCTAACAAGTGCACACGGAGGGGAACAATTGTTTTCTCCTCCAGAAATCACTTTAACAAAGTGTACTAAAATTTGATTCGAACAAGTCGACGACAAAACGAGAAAAAATGGAAGATTTTCAAAGGGGATTGCTCTAAATTATTAAGAGAACTGAAGAAAGACAATACCCATTAGAAATAAAACAGATGGAAATGCAAAAGGCTAACGAAAGAAGACAAATGGAAATGCAAAAGGCTAGTGAAGAAAGACAAACAGAAATGCAAAAGAGACAAATGGAGATGCAAAAGCAAATTGAAGAAAGACAAATTAAAATGCAAAAGGTAAATGAGGAAAGACAAACACAACTGCAAGAACTATTATTAAAATTAACAAGCACAGCTCTGGTTAGGAACACGGAGAAGGAGACATTTTCATAAGATGCGGTGTGGAACGCGATTGAAATTTTTAAATATTCAGTTGAGGATGATAAATATTTCGGAAAGTATTACAGGCGATACGAGGATATTTTTAATATCCACTATCAGTACTTGAGTGAGAAGAAAAATATAAAAATTCTACTCAGGAAATTAGGTACAGACGAACACACCAAGTTCAGCAAGAATATAGACTTATTACCCGGACTTATTACTTTGTATATATTTGATTTCTACTAGCACGTTTTCCTGAATCTACTACCCGTGTACAGGTTGTATATCATTAGTTCAATGTAGTTACATTTTTCTTCTCATATGTGATTTGTGTTATTCTTGTATTGTGTGGTTTCTAATCAAGAATCCACAACATATATATAAGTAATTATATACATATAATATATATATATATATGAAATATATAATTAAATAATATATATATATATATATATATATATATATATATATATATATATATATAAGTAAATATATTATTATTATTAGTGAAATTTAATTTTTAGTTATTATCTGCATATGAGGTCCCGATCATGACGGTAAACTGCATCCGGCAGCAAGGCTTCTGATAGCGAGGTTGTGAGGAGCATGGCACTACCACTTAATTGCTGTTGGTCCCAGGTCTAACTTGACCAAATATTGTAGTATCTGTTAAAGTCACAGCTATGGGCAAATAGTTAACCCCTTAAACTAAAGTCAAAACACTGTAAACGTATAAAAGTATACGTTTATAGGAGCATATACATTTTTTAAGGAAAAATAATATTAACAACACATTTTGAATGAAAAGTATTATCACAATCACACATTTTTTCAGGTAAAATTATTGCCATAATACATTTTTGAAGAAAAAATATCCATAATACGTTTTGTAAGTAAATAAATTGTCATTATACATTTTTGAAGAAAAATATCCATTATTCATTTTGAAAGAAATAACATCATTGCCATAATACAATGTTTAATAAAAACTATAAGACATTTTCAGTTTTCTAAAATAAAAAAATTGAAAAATTAATCAAAATCTAATTACATCTACCTTCTCACTATAACGCAACAATAAAATTACCTTCAAAGACAACTTTATGTCATTAAATACCCCACAGAGATTAACATGCATTTAGAAAGAATTCAGCTCAAACCGAAACTGCATGTGAGTAAACACTGTCTATTCATTAAGCAGTGTATTTATTAAAATATCTTTTTCATAAAAAAGTTTCTACAACAACAACAACAACAACAACAACAATAATAATAATAATAATAATAATAATAATAATAATTCTTGTTCCTTCCTTAATTAGTTAGTTACGTAGTTCCACCGTCCGTTACACTTACTCTCTACACGAGCTTTTCCTTCTCCTCTATCTTTTTACTCTCTTCATCCTTTATCTCAACTTTGCCAAACGGAAGGATAGTAAAGAACGAGAGAGTAAGAGGAGAGAGCCTATAGAACAACTTATTCAGTAGCAGCTTAAGTTGGTGGTTGTAGCAGTAATTGTGTGTATATATGTGTGTGTACTGTACAATATAGTAAAAATAAGTAGGTTTGTTGTCGTATCCCGCGCACTAATAACAAAATGTCTGGCCTCTACACCCTTGGCCATTACTCAGTTGGTATTTTCTGTTTACAATTTAGACAGGAGCCATGATTTTTCAGCAATAAAATAAAAATATTTCAAAATCTCCCACAAAATAGCGTACAGTATTTTGGTTATGATGTGTGCATAGGCCGCTTAATGTAATATAAGTTTACAGTAAAGTAGCTTCAATGGGCTTTATTTTCATAGATATTTTAATAAAACTACTCTCTGTGTCATTGTTATTTTATTATCTAATACATTTATGTTTGAAGACGTTACTATCATTTGTAGTATGACAAAGTAAAATTATTCCAGGAAATCATAATTACCCTTCCGTGGAAATTCCACGTGTTTCGCTAATAATAATATTAATAATAATAGTAATAATAATAATTATAATAATAACAAAATACTCTCTAAGTGTAGTGATGTTTTTTTTTCCCGTTGAACGGCCGTTACGTCCAAGTTTGTTTGATTTTTAACCAGCGTCTCTCTCTTTGAATTTTTTTTCACTATATGAAATTCTGTTTTCTTATTTTAACATAAACATGAATTTTTCTTCAGATATTATCGAATTCTTTTTGACATAAACATGATTGTTTTAAAAACAAACATGAATCTTTTTTTCTTAACATAGACATGAATTTTTCTTCATATATTATTTAATTTTATTGAATTTTTTTTCCAATATGAAATTCTGTTTTACTATTTTAACATCAAGTTTTCTTCTCATATTATTGTGACACTATCTCACGCGGTTATGCTTTCGCTTCTCCCGCGGGGATGCTTTCCTTTGGTTGGTTTAAAACAAAGCAGAGAGAAATTGAAATTGGTGGTATTATTAATATTTTATTGCGTCACGCGATGTGAGCTTAGGAAGAATATAATAATTTTAGTACTATTAAGTGATTCTAAAAGCCAGGAAACATAAAATAAAGTTATTTTGGATAAATATACATTTTTCGTCTTTCATGATTTACGCCTATTTTCATGTTCAATATGGATTTCTCTTGGATTTGAAATTTATTCCTCTAATCTGAAAAGCGTAGACAAAACAAGTGTCAGACTGATTTGATAAGGTCACCCAGATGCCAAGGCCACTGTTGAATACACCAGTCCGAAATAACCCGACCTGAATTCAGTTCGGTGTGAGTTGGCATGATCTCATCGATCAAGCTAAGACATCCACAAATCGAAGGGGCGGAAACTGATTTTCATTGGCCGAAGACTGTGAGCCGGCCGGATACCCAGAGAGGATCGAAATTGGTTATAAAAATAGATGCTCGACACAAAAAATACAGATGGGAAGCATTTTTTTCAGAGTCTGTGGAAGTTTTTCGAGTTGGATGAGAGTTTTTGAGTTAGAGCTGCTATCAGTCGAAATGTAGCGGCTGGGGGGAAAATGGCCTAGCCGGGGAGCCATGACCCACGGCTGGTCGCCCACCATGGAACTTATGGCTAAAGAGTTAATTTCGAATGAAGCCTGCCGCAAATTAACTCAAAGAAGTTAATTTGGAATAATTCGCCATAGACATGAAACCCGAAAGAACGTTATTGTTATTTTCTTTTATCACGGGAAAATAGAAAATTCTGAATCTTCGTTCGTTCAACCACGGCAAACTCCGTTAAACTCCGATAAGGACCCGAAATAACTTTGCTGTTCTAGAAGTTACATAGGAAAATTGACAATCCTGATTATAGAGAATTAATGAAAGACTTTTAATGAAATACAAGAGACTTTAGCGAATATTTGAAGAGATCTGTTTATTTCAACGCTAACGAACCTTTTACTTGAAGACATTTTACTTGAAGATTAGAAGCTTTGATGCTTTTGGCGAACTTTCTCTCTCCGTTGTAAAAATCATTTTCGACGATTGTATGTAATTTTCGACAACTGTATTCTTGGGAAAAGACAGACATTGTTTTTTCTTTATATAAAGACATTCTACGTAGCTCTCCAGGCGTGTTCGACTTCGTTCATTTATTTTATTATTTTTTTTTTTTTTTTTTTTTTTTTTGGTGCCGTGTTTATTTTTTTTTTCAACCCACAAGTGTACACCAGTGTCCTGACTGGCTAAAAGGGACGACTATTGAAATTGCCCGACGAGACGTCTGGGATCTAATCACAACGTGGGACAGCGGTCCGTTGTTGCAAAGGACGTCCTGTAACCCAGCTTTTGTGGCGACGTCATCGGGCGGGATCGCCGCGACCGTCATCGAAGACGAGCGTCACATTAGACAGACGGCCAGCCAGGATGAGGCGTCACATGGGAGTGCCAGCCGGTGCAGAGTGTTACATTATTTAATTTATCTGTTTGTTCTTTTAATGACCCTAATAAATAGAATCATCAGTTTTATATTTCCCTTCGCTGTCTATATTTTGTTATAATTTTTTAAACTATTATAATTTTCCTAAAAACAAAAAAACAAAACAACAGGAAAATAAATTAAATACGATGAAAAACAAATTCTACGATATTATTTTATAGAAATAATTCGTATTTATTTATATATTTATTTCTATTTATTTATTGATTTTATTTACTTATTTAATTTATTTTATTTTGATAATCCTATTTTCGACGAACGACTTTAATGAAAAATAATTGAATATACAGAGTAAGAAAAAATTATAATTTTTATTTTAAATCTCACAGCACTAATAAACTTAAACGTATGTCAACTTTTTATTTTCCATTATTTTTTTTTTTGTTACAAGGACTAGTGATATTAGTAACAATTTTTTTTAACAAAATACTCTAGTGTAGTGATGTTTTGTTTCGTTGAGCCGTTGCTACGCTCAAGATTTTTTGTTGTTTTTTTTTAAACCAGCATCTTTCTCCTATGTCAGCTGTCACTTGGCAGCCCATTTAGGAGAAGAAAAACTCCGAACAACCCGCAACTCAAGGTGTTCATCGTGCCGAGGAGTGTATGGCTACTGTCTTATGAGGTCACAAACGATTACCTACAGGCTTCGGGATCCTGTTTGTAAAAGACCTGGCAACTTTAGGTGGACTTTTGGACCAGTGCGTCACTCATGGGAAAAATATGAGAAATACAAATAGAAATAAAAAGTCCTGTATGGCTCTTCCAGTGGATAAAAAGGGAGCTTATCTGAGGTCTAAAAATCTGCCATAGGAACAAACTCCTACACAAAGAATGAATCTTCAGGTCGCCACAACCAGGATAATCCTAATGATGGTCCAGAAAATTCTCCAGCTAGATCTATAACCGGATACTTAAAGAAAGAATAATAAAATGGTTTCGTGTGGAGTACAAAGTCGTTATGACTGCATTTCATGAAGCGTTACTCAAACCTCAAAAAAACATGACTCGCCAAACATATGACATTTGGCTTGAAAAAGTTGGTCAAGCAAATAGAAAGTATATTGACGAAAATAAATTAGCCAATGTACGAAGATACATCATGCGAAATAATTGATTGACAGAGGCCGAAATTAATGAGATAAAAAGAATTGTAACCAGAATAGACGAATCAACAACATATGACAAGCAACTGGAATAAGAAATAAAAAGTAATAACATCAAACAAGCCACAGGTCATAATGTAGAATCTGTGATACAAAAAAATCATTGTGAAGATAATGCTGTAAGTTTAAAAATGCTGGAAAGGTGTGATCTGAGTCAGTTACAAGACGAAAATAAAACGAGTTCAGAACACATTGAACAGAATTATTTTACGGAAAACAAGAACAGCATACAAGAAGCCAAGGAAGGAAACAACAACCATATAAGTCAAATACAAAATATTGCAATGGAGGAACGAGAACGACTCCCAAAATTACAACCAACAAAGCATAACCTACGAACTATTAAGCTCTACAATGCAGCACTGAAATTAATTTTGGATAAAGAAGACACTTATATGAATCTCAATGAAGAAATATATGCATCAGCAATAGCAGCAACAAAACAAATTGAACATCAAATTAAAAACAAGGCAGTCTCGCAGACATGAAGATCCACCTTGGAAAAGAAAAATAGTAAAAAAGAAATCGAACAACTTACAAGTGAACTATCAGTACACGATGAACTGACTAGAGGAATAAATGTAATAACTAGGAAAACCAGAGGAATCGAAAGAAAATACAACATTAGAAATGAAAATTAAGTCATATCAACTAAGGAAAAAACAAAGCAAACAATAAAACTGAAGGCACAAAGAATAGGACGATATGAGATAAGATCAAAATTATACAGACGAAACAAGATTTTTCAAACCGATGCAAAGAAATTTTACAGGGAAATAGGTAGAAAAAGAATTGAAGTGACAGTCCCCCCGCCAAAATGGAAGAAGTTACACAGTTCTGGGAAAAAAATATGGTCTTGCCGTAATGAACATAACAAAGACGGAGATTGGATTGCACAAGAGATAGAACGAATCAAAAATAAACCAGAACAGACATGGGCTGGAATTACAGAAGAGGATGTTAAATTTGCACTAAAAAAGCACACAATTAGAAATTTCCAGGTATAGATAAAATTCTTAACTTTTGGCTATATTATTTAAATACAGCATATAAAAAACTAGCCAAAGAACTTCAAGAAATGGTTGACTATCCCACTAAAATTCCTGCATGGATGACCAAAGGAATTACATTTCTTCTACCCAAGAGTAGTGACACAAACAACCCGAAAAAATATAAACCAATTACATGACTTCCGACAACATATAAACTATTAACATCTATTTTAACAAAACAGATATTTATTCTTAGAAAGAAATGACATGCTACAGCAAACGTGGCTGTTACGGATGTAAAGACCAATTGCTTATTAACAGAATGATCATGGAAAACTGCTACAGTACAAAGAAAAATCTTAGTACGGCCTGGATAGATTATCTTAAGCATTCGATAGTGTGCCACATTCCTGGATTTTAAAGATTTTAAATATATAGAAGATATCACCGCTCATCATCAATTTCATCAAACGGTGCATGTCTATATGGAAAACAACCATTTATCTCAATCATATAAAGGAACCTATACGTCTGGTGAAATAAACATCAAAAGACGTATATTTCAAGGTGATTCTTTGTCTCCCTTACTATTCTGCATATCATTATTAGCACTAACCAGTCAACTTAATAAGACAGAATGTGGTTATAAAATAGGCCAAAAGAAAATAAGCCATCTATTTTACATGGATGACTTAAAGTTGTATGCTAAAAATGATAATGAGCTGGGAGGTTTTCTGCAAACTGTAAAATACTTCAGCAAAGACATTGGAATGAAATTTAATTTGAATAAATGTGCTAAAGCTACAGTTTTACGTGGATCAATACAAGAAACATCCTCAATTAGCCTAGACCCTGCTGTAACAATAAAAGAATTGAAACCAGAAGAAACTTATAAATACCTAGGTGTAAATGAGAGTGAAAAGATTCACCATAAAAAAATGAAATAAATAGTGCGTAAAGAGTACTATAGTAGGCTACGAATGACATTAAAAACTGAATTGAATTTTCAGAACAGAATTATGGCCATTAATAACCTTGCAATCCCAGTTGTCCAAAATAGTTTCAACATCTTAAACTGGATTCTAAACGAAATCAGGTGAATGGATTCTAAAACAAGAAAGCTTCTTTCAAAGCATAAGATGCATCATCCAAAGGCTGATATAGACCATCTATACATACCCCGTAAAGAAGGGGGAAGAGATCTTACTCAGCTAGAATTGTCATACAAGACAACAACTATTGGCTTACTAAAATACTTAGAAACAACAAAGGACTGGATGATACAATTAGTAAGGCAACATGAAGAAAGAAAAATATTCAGTAATAAAAGAAGGCAGTAAATACAAACAAGATTTACAGTTAGCAGATTCTGTAGAAAAGCAAAACAGAAGCCAAGAATCAACTATTGCGGCAAAAATATGAAAATGAAAGCCAAAGATAAAGCTCTTGAACAGATAAAACAACGCTGGCAAGACAAACCTCTGCATGGCCAATATCCAGAACGTGCCAATAAATCCAATGTTGATAAAGTTAATACTCATCGAAGTGCATCCGGATTAAAGTCTGAGACTGAAGGCTTTATTCTTGCAGCGCAAGACCAAAGTCTTTTCACTACAAACTTTCTGGCAAATATTATGCATAATAATATGGATCCAAAATGCAGGTTTTGTGATAAACACCAAGAAACAATAGGCCATCTAATCTCAGGCTGTTCTGTGCTTGCCCCAAATGAATATAAAAATCGCCACGATAGAGTGGGGCAATATTTACATTGGACAATGTGCAAACACTATGGAAAATCTGTAAACAAACAGTGGTATGAACATCACCCAGCACCGGTTACAGAAATAGAAGATGTCACCATTCTATGGGATTATACCATCTGCATAGACAGAAAAATTGAAGCAAATAGGCCGGACATTATTGTTAAAAACCAGAATTAAAAAAACTTTCTATTAATTGATATGGCTTGTCCAGCGGATTGTAACATAGCAACCAAAGAATCTTAAAAACTGTCAAAATATAAAGACCTGGAAATTGAAATAGAAAAATGTGGTGATTAAAACAAGAGTTGTGACATTTATATTAGGTGCACATGGAATGATAAAGAATGGAACAAAACAACACATTGAAAGTATCCCTGGAAACCTCAGCTTAAGAGATATACAAAAAACTGTCTTATTAAGTACAGCCCACAAACTAAGGGGAACTTTGTCTATGTAACACTAGGGATGATGGGGAAGATAGAAAAAAACATGAAATGGAGCCATAACAACACGCCACGACCTGCCTTAAGTATTCCCGCAGACTTGGTTGGTAGCGCGACCATAGCCGAAATCGAAATATGATGAAAAATGACATAATAATCATAATCCTTTATTTCATTTTCTGATATACATTTATACGTGATATTAGGCTTTTCTTAGATTAATCGATAAGTGAAATACTTGTTCATATTTCTGAAGTATTGTAACAATTTTAACATTGTTCAGATTGTTTTTCTCATATTTCTTGCTATATTCACAGCGTTTCATCCTTGTACATCTTGGCCTTCTTCAGGTGATAGAAACTTCGAACTTTCATACTGAGACATTTGAAAACGGCATGGCCCGTTAACCGAGAACAATCAAATCTAATGAGCCAAATTATAAATCCTAAAGAAGTACAATCACATATGAATTTCAAAAAAGAATATAGGGATCAGCAATAGAAGCTACTAAAAGATTAAACATCAAAATAAAAAAGGTTGTCCAGCAGACATGAAGATCCACCTTGGAAAAGAAATATAAAGAAGGAAATTGAACAAGTTAGAAGTGAATTGTGCGTACTCGATGAACTGGTAAGTGGAACAAATATAGGGACGAGAAAATGTAAGAATGTCGGAAAAAATACAAAACTAGTAATGAAAACGAAGTCTTGCCATCTAAGGTAAAAGAAATCAAACAGTACTTCTGAAGGCTGAAAGAATTAAATTATCAAAAAAGTTTAACATTCTACAGAAAGATCTTTAAACGAGCGTAAAGAAATTTTTACTGAGAAATATTTAAACAAAAAATTAATGTAACAACCTCTACCCAACGAATGAAGAGGTTATGCAGTTCATAATAACGAAACAGACTGGATTATACAACAGGAACAATGAAGAAAAAATACACCAGAGCAAATATTGTAGGTAATCACAAACGAGGATGTTGCATATGAATTGAAAAGAGCACACCCTTAGATAAAATTCATAGACTTGGCATTATTATCTAAATACGGGACACAACATATCAGTAAAATGACTTCAAGAAATAGTCAAGAATCATGCCTAAGATTCTGGAAGGGTAAATAAAAGCGTTTTGACAAAAACATCCCAAAAACCTACAGCACAAAGCCTACATATCTTCCTATATATATAGGAAGATATGTAGGCTTTGTGTTGTTCTTATAAGTCTGAGAGAGCCACTGGAACGTACAGGGACGTGTTGTGAAACCCGCGTCTCCAACCTCAGATCGGTATATATATATATATATATATATATCGGTATATATATATATATATATATATATATATATATATATATATGATGGAAATATAGTTTTAAGGTATGAAGTATTTAATAGTAACAGTTCTCAGCGTCATATATACAGGAAATGTAAATATAAAAGTGGATACTTAGGTCAACACGAAGTGCTGATAATGTTTTATGCTTCGAAGCAATCATCAGTTTATGTGATTTGTGCTTTAGATCAACTACTTATATATTCTGGACAGCGTGCATTATGGGTAGTAAGGTCTATTGTATTCTCTTGTTGGCTTTTTAGTTCGGAGGTAACAGCAATATTTCAAATTATTATAGATTTTGTTAATTGTACATCTAAATGCCGTTGTTTATAGATATGTTTTAATGTCATTACTTATTTTACGCTTTATTTATTATTTAATACTTTAGTGTTGTTTGTTTGTTATTATAACATTTACTTGTGTTCATGGGTACTTTCGTAACTTGCCGAATCGTTTATTATTTACTAAATTTGTTAAATTATTTATTTTGTTTTTCGTACGTCTTTGCGGTGGTTCACAATGTCCTGCGTATGAACCCGTCAGATCAGCAATTGCTGCACACGTTATATCATTGTCTGGTAGACCGTTTCATGCACTCTCACACGGTATCAAATGGTTTCACGTTTATAAAGTGTGTGCTGCATAAAAAATATTTTAAGTGGTCAGACAGAAAACAATTCCAATGATTGAGGTCGAAGAAATGCGCAGGACATAGAACCAGTCGCAGGGGTTCGTTCTTTGGCAAGTCTGAATATGTGTAGACAGGTCATGTAAGACGTTCTGGAATGACATTTTGAACCTCCAGACAGTCACCGACAATTCCAGCCCATATATTAACCGTAAAGTCTTGCTGGTGTCTACAATTTATTAAACCATGGGGATTCCGATCTACCCACAGATGTTGTTTTTGTAAATTTCTAATTTCATCTTTTCTAAATATTGCCTCATCTATAATCAAGCTTGAATGGATCGGCGGCAAAAGTTCTTCTCTAGCGAGTGATCACAGGGAGATAAACACTTCGCCCGTTGCCAATGATATAGATACAAGAGTTGCTCTATGTGGTACTATGAGATATACAACATTCTAGGGACGCTTTACATGTTCTGATTATTAGATCGTCTTTAACAGTCGGCAGAATGCGCTCTTCGTGGTCAGGCATACGAGCTAATCTAATTTTTCTTTAATCTATATTTTGTGATGCCACGGTCCCTGTCTCAGCAACGCGACGATAAACAGCCACAAAGGTTGGATGACTCGGTTGCCTTGTGTCTAGAAACGCAATCTGATACAGAATGTAGGCAAACATGATCTTCCACTTGTCGCTCTCAAAATTTTTCCTCTTAGTATCTCTCTCACAACCCATTCTGCCATCCAATGACTCAGTCCTATCAAGTATGTCTCGCGCTGCTTTACTCGGTCTCTCCCCCTTTGTATCAGTCTTGCGAGTATTAAATTTTCTAGACCCTCTTTTCTCATTACGTGTTCAAGGAATCTCATTTAACTCTTCCTGGTGTTAAGTATGAGCTTTCTTCTCATTCACATCTTCTCCAACGCCTCATCGTTGCTCACGTGCTCAGTTCATGGTATCCCCAGTATCCTTCTGTAAAACCACATTTCTGCTGCTTCAAGCCTCTCCAACATCAATGATGAGATCTTTCAACATTTACTTCCATACAAAAGGATAGATACCACAAACAATCCACCAGTCTTTTTTTTAGTTTTGTTTTCAATAATATTTTCCTGTTTCTCTGTAGTCTGGTAAGCATTTAAAATGGATTTTTGGTCATACCAATTCATTTTTGAATCTCGGTATCGCACTTTCTATTTTCTGTCAGAACACCTCCCAGGTATTTAAATTTCTTTATTTGTTTTATTTTAGTTTCTCCGACATTTAATTAGCATTTTGTGGTCTCTTTTTTACTAGAAACGTTAAACATTGAAGACAGACTAGCCACAAATATACAAGAATGACAAATATAATCTAGGCTTCACACTGCCAACTACTGTAAACTAAAAAACGAAGGATTTGCTGACATCTGTTTATATGGTCTTTCGTTGTTGTTTTTGGTGCAAGTATCTCTCCCCCATAATTTGTCTTTCGGATTTCAGTCAGTTAAGTGCCATACGTGATACATGCTTTGGTCGCCCAAAGTCTCTCTTGAGACATGACTGACTGGGCAGAATATTATCCTTCAGCACGTTGTCATTGCTTTCTGCGGTATACTGGTTACCAACCAAGGCTATAGAACGCAGTGTGTCTTATTATTAAACCCATAACTAGAGGGGAGAGACGGATTAAAACCTTTCCCAAGACTATTTGTGCGTAAATGAATGAAAGGAATTCAACTGGAATTCGAACTCGGTTCTCTGACTTCTCGTTCCGAGCCGATAGCCAGTGCACAACAACGCACATCCTGATTTCTGATTTACACACCATAAATACCTGCGCGTGTGCCCAGTTGTTAAATCTCCGCTCATATTTATGATTTATTATTATTTTTTGCATTAATAAAATAACTTAAGTAATTTATTGTTTACTTTTTTCTTAAACCTTTTATCTGCCGATACGCAAATGTTTATTGGTATCTTGGTCTATACTAGCGTGACCAGATCTTAAAAAAGATCATTTCTCATTAACTTCACTGATAACATTCCAAACTGTTAGCTCCATAATGTGTCTCCTCTCCCACCCACTGCGTCATGAAATTATCGTCACTGGGTGGTAGAGTTTTCTTCGCTTCCTACAGACAAAATCAAAACAACGAAGTCCAACTGGGTTCGTTTAGAAATCAAGGTATATAGAGATTAAACTGTTTGTCGATACAAGTTCTCGGAAGAGTTAACTGTCACCTACAATTCGTCTTTTAAGATTACGTTAATATAAAATAATATTTTTCCTCGTCTGTTTAAGCTTGTCTTGTTTGTGAAATACTGAGACATTTTGTACATCGTTTCACCCCAAGCAAGTAGGTAACGCTACTGATGTGCAGGTGACTTCATAAGAGAAAAAAATCTATAGGAGGAGGGTAAAGAGAAAAACAAACCAGTTACAGGAGCTGTCAGAGAAAGGAGCATGAAAAGGATGGGAATACTGGTGTGATGACAGTTTCAAAGGTGGAGGGAAAGGAAAAGTTATACAGTGTGATGTAGAAAGAACTAGAGCCAAGTGGAGAGAAAGAAAAAGATATGCAGTTGTTAAGAGATAGGCATTGACATTGCATTTAAATTTATGGGGGTTGTAGCCGTCCGGAAAGCAAGAATATGAAAGACCATTCCACAGACGGGAAGTGCGAGAAAAGAAGGTGATGGTGTAGAATTGATGGATGAATTTGGTTGATCTAACTGTGAATGGGTAGGACCAATTTGCCAGCATAGTTGCACGAGTAAACTCATGTGGCAGGGCCACAAATGACTTAAGTTCTTCGGGGCAGAAGCCATGAAAATATTTAGAGAACAAACAGAGAGAAGCCACATCCTGTCAGTGAGAGAGTGACTGGAATCGAGACTCCAAGTTGGTACCTATCACATTACTGATTCTCTTTGGAGTCTATCGAGAACACTGTGATGAACAACGGGGGCGGCTGACCATATAAGAGCAGTATTATATGCACGGACGGATGGTTAATTTGTATACGTGCGCGTATTGTAAATATAATAAAGATAGTTCCTTATATTTTTTGAAATAAGTTCATTATCCGAAGGGGTCTACAAAAAAAAAAATATTGAGATATTTCCAACAATATAAGCTTTATTTTATCTGTCAGCTGCTTCAGACCTGAACAGTCTAAAGATATTATTTAATTTAATAATATTTAGTCATTTTTATCCACAGGCATTTTTATTCGTTTAACTGCAACAAATAGTTTTATGTGATATTAATGTGTTGATCAGCAGTACATCAAATAATAAGAGCAGATTTTTCTCTATGAAGCAGAGGTCGGTTTTATAAGGTACCAACTGAAATGTTTTTGCAACAGCATAAAGTGTAAAAAAATATACTGAATAACAATCCAAATGCAGTTAATTTTATCCAATATTATGTAAATAAAAAGAATTACTACTGTTTTGTTAATATATAATTCTTAAAATCTGCTTAGAAAGTGACATATTAACCACATAACCCATAAAATAACATAGGCAAGTCATAGATTAATAATATATCTACAATGTAACTATCTCACTAGTTACAGGACTTGCATATAAAATGTATTATTGATGGCGATTCTGTTACTTTGAAAATCGACAATACTTCAATATTTTTCTGCAGTAATTGACTCTGTATTATTGAAAAATTTGCCTTAATAGGTTGATCGGTTTATCATTAATAATGGCGATAAGCATTGGTTTTTTTTAATACAACCTTCAAACAATGCCTAACTGTGGCAAAAAATGACTTCTTAATTTTAACGACTACAAAACGAAACTTCTGTCATTTCATCACAATAGATAAAATTTTGTGATTGTCATCAGTATATCTGACGCGAGACTCTAAATAAACAACACTGCGCTTTTTTCGTCTCATGTTTTTTACTGACTTGAAGTGGAGCGTCTGCATCGAATCAGAAACTCCATCTGCCGCAAGGAAACTTGGATCATGACAGAAATATTTTCTCGGCAATGTTCATCTTGAACCTTTACAAATCTCTTATTCGTCCTTACACTGAATGCTGTTGCTATAACGGGTCTGGGGTTCCCCATATTCATCTCGAGATTCTTGACTATATCCAAATAAGGATTTGTAATGCAATCGATGGAAGTGTGTTGTGGTGCAGTGGATATAGGCTCGGAACGAGAAGTCGAGAAGCCGAGTTCGAATTCCGGTTGAATTTGGTGCATATATTTACGCGCAAATACCCTTGGCAAAGTTATTAATCAATCTGTTTCCTCCAGCTATGGGTCAAATAACAGAATAGATTATGTTCTTTAACCTTGATTGTCAACCAGTCCACCGCAGAATTTAATAGCAACCTACTGCGGGAAAATCTTCTGTTCAGGTAGTCATGATCGCCCAAGGGTTTATTATATATGGCATTTAACTGACTGACTGAATATAATCGATCCTGTCGAGGCATCTCGAATTAAGTCACTTTCTCAGTAAAGCAAGGTGATTTCCCTCTGTGTTTACAACAAATATTTTTATGGCAACAGCTTTGGCAAGGTTTTGTTTTTCCTGAAACCTTGACTATATTAATTTGAACGTGCTAATGGATTGGCATCTAGGTCCCAGCCGTTTAGGTTTAGGGTTAGGGTTAGGGTTAAACAGCCGTTTACTGTTGAAACAATCAAATGCAATCGCCACTTCTACTCCAACAATTTCTTTTATCGTACCTACCGCCAGTATAACTCCCTTCCGTTTACCTGCTTACTTTATAACTAAATTTCTTTAAAAATTCAAATGCAAAATCAATCATCACCTTTTATATTCTTGACCCACGTTCATATTTTTCATTTCCTCAAACTTCCCTATCTCAATCTTTTCTATCACTTTCACTCCCTGAGAATTAATTGCATTTACGCCTTGATTAGGGTGAAATTATTTTTAAAAAAATCAGTTAATTATAGCAAATTTGAATGTAGATGTTCTCTAGCCGTAAACGAATTTGCGGTTGAGAAAATAATCTTTGGTATAACAGTTTCATTTTGCCTGGTATTTTAAAAAGTGTATATTAGTGAAGGTTTAATCCAATGCTGGGAATAATTTTCAGTTCTTGCAAAATCCAATAAGAGAAATATATTTACTTGTGATATTGTTAAAGAAAATTGACTTTTGTATTATTGTATTTATTTATATTTGTTCACTTAAAACGCTTTCGTTTAAAATCAAGCGAAATTAAGTTCAGACAAGCACATCTTAGAAATTGTGCATTGAAAACAAAGACAAAGTGTTTATTGAAAACACCAAAAGAACATTTCTTTAAATTTAAAGAAAATAAACTCTTTTTAATAAAATGAAAAATGTAAAAGGACTCTTTATACATTTGCAAAAAAAAAAATCAACATCAGATTAAATATGTTCGCATCACATCAAATTTTACATAACGGTCATTTTAGGCTTTTCAATGATTAATCCTTTTTCTATCTTAAATCTATTTTATTTTTTAATTTAAATTCTTTTGAAAATACAATTTTATAAACAATTTCCTCCTTTTTTAAAATCAAAACGTTCGATTTGATTTAATTATTGTTATCTTTAATTTCTCTCTATCCATCACTCTTTTTTCGCTGGTTACAATATTAATTTTTTGAGGTATGTTTCATTTTTAATACTTTGTTTTTCTATTTTTTTATCCTCACACTTCTTTTATTTCTTCTCTTGTTTATTTCTTCTTTTCATCAAGCTTGTTATATTGTTCATTTTATTTCCCCCTCATTTTCCTTCTCTCTTGTTTTAGTTTTTCTCGTCTTTTATTCTAATTTTCATTCTTTGATTATATGTTTTCTCTTATGTAGCCCACTGCTCATCAGTAGCATTACCGTCTTGCCTAGTCAGTCAGTCAGTTAGTTATGTGCCATACGTGATACACGCTTGGGCGATCATGTCTCGAAAGAGACATGACTGACTGGGCAGAAGATTATCCCGCAGTAGGTTGCCATTGCTTTCTGCGGTAGACTGATTGCCGACCAAGGCTATAGAACCCAATCTGTCCTGTTATTTAACCCATAACTGGAGGGAAGAGATGGATTAATACCTTTTCCAAGGGTATTTGCGCGTAAGTGAAAGCAAAGAATTCAGCTGAAATTCGAACTCGGTTCCCCGATTTCTTGTTCCGAGCCGATATCCACTGCGCCACAACGCTTGCCTAGAGTGAAACGATTAAAAAAATGTCTGCCTGTGTTCGTTTTATTTCTTCTTTTCTTTTATATTCCTTCTTCTTTTTCTCACTGATCTTGTCTTTTTATTTGACGCTTTTGTAAGTTTTCTTCCTTGAGTTTCTTTCTTAGAATTTTTCTGATATCTTTGTAATAAATTATTGAATAACAATGGAATTTGGTCTTATTTTCCAGCAATATAGTCTTTTATTTCCATTCCTCTTCTTCCAGACACACACGTATCTACACACATACTTACATTCATATACGTGTGTGTGTTTATTTATCGGGAAAAAAGTGTTAAAGAAAAATTGAGATACTGTCAAAAAAGTCAGAAATAATGAAAGATCTTGAACGATTTATTATTTTCCTTGAATCTTTAACATTATTATTATTTGTCTATTTACTTTTCGTCTGCGATTCAAATCTTCCTTCTTTTTTTCAGATAATTGCATTCAAAATTCTTTCTTGTCTACTTTTATGACTTGTTTTCGTATAAGAAAGGCTTTTCATATCTGACTCCTTCTTCTTGATCGATTCGTCTTAGCTGACATATTTATTATGATTATCTGATGAAAAAAACTTATCTTCTTTCAATTTTATCACCTTCAAGTATTAACATATTATTTGCTTTTTCCGGAAATTGTTTTTTTTTAAATTTTTTTTAACCGAATAGTTATCTTCTACTCCTCCTCTTTTTTCTCCTACTCCACTTCCTCCTTCTTCTCTTACTCATACTCCTCCTTCTTCTCCTCTTCTCTTTTTTATTCTTCTCGTCTAGTTGCTAGTATGTCTTTAAAAGTTAACATGTGTAATAGAAAAAAAGAAGACACCTTCTTCTTCTTCTTCTTCTTGCTTTATTTTACTCCAGGCCCTTTTCTTCTTTTTATCTCTTTTACTCACACAGTCATACTTACGATCCTACAATTTCTTATTATTTGTCATATTACTAATACTACAACTTCTACTACTACTACTACTGCTATTACAATTGTTACTACTAAAAGTATCAATGTCTTATGCCGTTTTATTTTGGACTTAGAATTGTCGTTATCTTGCTCTAGGATTACTATTAACTTTATTTTTATTCTAACAATATCTCAGTTGTCCCAACCTCTGAACTTCTACTGGTGACTACTTTATTAGAAATATTTTTCACAGATATTTGATTTAACTTCCAACAAACATAATGGTTACATAAACATAACCTTACCGCGCCGTTTTACTTTCCATTTGTGCAATCATATTTTAATTAAAACGCAACTCACCAAATAGAAGAAAACACATAAAATTTGAGCAATTCTTCTTCTATGCACCGTGTTTTTTCAGATTGTGTCCAATAATGACCCTCCGCAATATACAGACCTTATAGCTCTTAGTACATTTTATCTGAATCCTGTGCAATGTTCTCCGATTTACAACCAAACAATCTGAAAAGTTCGTTCGAGTTTCTGGCTTGAATGCCATGAAGTACTGTGTGCCGTTTCTAAATCTCTGGAAGAGTTCTTCTTTTTCTATGTCCTCTGTCATTTCAGGACGTAGGCGATCATGGCTTTCCCCGTCTCCCTATCCATGGTGGCTCTTAGCTCGCTTTTTCCTGTTACACCACGCAACTCCTGTTCTGTCATTCACCTGCTCGGGCCCTTCAAATATGTAATCCGCTGCTTTCCTTTGTTTTTTTCCCTCTATCTGGCTTGTCAGTAGCGGGTTCTCCAAATCCTTCTCCCCCATTACATGTCCCAAAAACTTCAGTTGTCTCTTTCTGATGTTCACTATTAATTTTCTTTTTGTTGCCATTCTTTCCAACACCTCATCATTGCTCACATGCTCGGTCCATGATATGTGCAGCATCCCTCTTTAGAACAACATTTCCACTGCTTCAATGATAATGTTCAGCAGAGTTAATTGCGCCATTTTGCTTTTTTTCTTCCAGACGGTGCCTAACTGAACCTACTATACTATGCAGTCGAAAAACATAAAAGCAAATAAGGCATTTACATCAAATTGAAAATATGGCCACAATTTGCCGTATCATTTTGTATATGAATGCAACGAACTCAACTGGAATTAGAACTCAGCTCCTAAAATTCTCATTCCGAACAGATATCCACTGCACCAAAACTCACATTTCTAAGGTGTCATTCCCTATACCATGTAGGGGCCTCGGCTATGTTTGTGAAATTGGCCTTGTGCAAAACACACCCGAAGTCCACACGATTTAAAATATCAGAAGGTTGAAGTTTGGACGTTGAAATGTGAAAGAATAAAACATTTCGTTTTGTATGTTATAGTAGAATTTAATTAACTAAACAAAATAACAAAGTTGCAAGAAGAAAATGTTCAAAGAGAAAATGTAAGTAGTTAAATGTTCCAGAGAAATAGTAGTAAGGAATTAAAAGTTTGTACAGAGAAAGATAACAGGTTACTAATAGAGTATATTTTCCGTTTCTTTTTTGATGACCAGCGAGAAAGTGAAAAAGAAGGTAAAGAAATGAAGGAAAATTGTACTTATCGGAATTCAGTTTTTAGGAGTCAGTTGAAGTATCCTTTTGTTATTGTTTTCTTTGACAGCGTGTGAGGGAAGACGAAGAACAGACAATTGAAACGAGAAAGAATGAATTTATGTCGACGAAGCATGACAGGTTCGGCGTCTTGAGATTTCTTTTATTACATTTTATCCTGACGTCCCTTTTTTGCTCCCATTTTAACTGACCGATTTTTGCCGGTCAAGAGTAGTGGAATCTAGTCATGTGACTGGTGACTGGATCAAACAGCCTCCCCATTTTCAGGTGTTAAGAAAATTTGGCAGGGGTTATAGATCAATTTGCTATTTTTTTTATCCAATCAGAATCTAGAATCTTAATTTTCACACCGGCTTGTAAAATTTGCCTTGGTCTTGGTTTTTCATAAATTTTTTCAGTCGTTCTGATCCATTTTTGCAGGTGTGTAATTTTACTTTTTACGTTTTAATTAACGTTTGGATGAAATAGGTATTAATATTGGGTTGCGAACCGGCGATATTTCCTGTTACGCGATACTAATATAAATATTAATACGCTGCCATAGTACGTGTAGTAAAAAGAAGGAAAGGTTACATGGCAATAACAAACAGGCTTTTAATATCACAAAAACAAGTACAATAGATTAAGAATGTTTAAGTACGTCCTAAAACAAGAAGAATATTCATGTCGTACAAATGGAGGAGAATGTTTTTAGTAAGACTATATAAGAAACGACATACCGTTACGCCAGCAATTGCTCCTAGTGACTATCCCCACTAAGACCTGAAAGGCAACTGACACCAGGCAAGACGGTAATGCTACTGATGAGCAGTGGGCTACATAAGAGAAAACATATAGTCAAAGACTGAAAATTAAAATAAAAGACGAGAAAAACTAAAACAAGAGAGAAGGAAAATGAGGGGGAAATAAAATGAACAATATAACAAGCTTGATGAAAATAAATACATTTTAACAAGGGAAGAAAGAAGAAATAAAAGAAGTGTGAGGATAAAAAAAATAAGGAAAGGAATAAAAACAAAGTATTAAAAATGAAACATACCTCAAAGAATTAATATTGTAACCAGCGAAAAAAGAGTGATGGATAGAGAGAAATTAAAGATAACAATAATTAAATCAAATCGAAAGTTTTGATTTTAAAAAAGGAGGAAATTGTTTATAAAATTGTATTTTCAAAAGAATTTAAATTAAAAAATAAAATAGATTTAAGACAGAAAAATGATTAATCATAGAAAAGCCTAAAATGACCGTCATATATAATTTGATGTGATGCGAACATATTTAATCTGATGTTAATTTTTTTGCAAATTTATAAAGAGTCCTTTTACATTTTTCATTTTATTAAAAAGAGTTTATTTTCTTTAAATTTAAAGAAATGTTCTTTTGGTGTTTTCAATAAACACTTTGTCTTTGTTTTCAATGCACAATTTCTAAGATGTGCTTGTCTGAACTTAATTTCGCTTGATTTTAAACGAAAGCGTTTTAAGTGAACAAATATAAATAAATACAATAATACAAAAGTCAATTTTTTTTTCTGTTTCGAGACATGATCCCCCAAGCGTGTATCACGTATGGCACTTAACTAACTGACTGACTGACCAGATAAAAACGAGTTCCTCAAAAGGGGAGACAATTGTTGTTCCTCTTAAGGGAAGACAACGATTGTTACCTACAAGTACCCACTTCCTAGACAGGTTCATTAACCCACACTGGATATACTACTAAAAAGGAATGAAAACATAAACTACACATGAATATCAAAGTAAAACATAAAAGAAAAAAATATTCTTGCTATAGCATAAAACAGGAAGGGGAGAATATCTTCCAAAAATAGTATTGCTGCCCAAAACCAGGAAAATTTTACTATTTCGATAAATGTTTGGGCCGTCTAACATCACGACCAGATCTGGTCACAGTCTCTCTTAATACGTCTGGTACTGATGGTGACGGAGGAGACACCGAAGTTCTCAGACCGAGCCATGTAGTGTCCAAAAGGTCAGGCTTTATTCTGTCCATAGAAATATTTCGTGTTGCATTGTTAATGCTCACCATAAAATATTTCATGTGTGACTTTGAAATGTCCTCTGAGGGTGGCTGCAGTGTATGGGTAAGTACAATTTGAAAGGTCCTCTGTAGGATGTCAGTAAGCTGACTGCATAAACGTGTGCATGTCTGCAGAAGCTTAGGCCCATATATCGGCCTTTGAAAATGTGCAAAAGACTTATATGCTCAGTTTGCTATTCTCGGGGTAAGCTGATCAACAAACGAGTTCATGTTTAAGATGTTTTGTGTGGGTTGCAGGAAAAACTGTCCAGGAAGTCTGAGTGTAGTGGCATACTATTTCTCAACATATGAACATTTTAGATCGTCTTTAACTGCAGTGCAGAGTCCCATAAGAACTAATGGTAGATGCTCCCGCCAATTTGTATCCTACAACAATGTTTTTTCATCACATTGCCCCAAGAAAGGCATTTTACTGCCACTGTTTTGCAGGTTATAGGGGGTGTCAGAAAGTGGGTAAGAGAAGGATGTGAATACTGAGGAGTGTGGAGTGGACGGAGAAGGGAGCATGAGAGAGAGAGAGAGGATGCAGCTTAGTGAGATAGAAATTACGATTGACATTACACTTAAATTTTTGGAGATTGCAGCTGTCAGGAAAGCAAGTAAATTTAAGGGAATTCCACAGGCGGGAAGTGCGATAAAAAAGTTGCGTTTACAATTTATTGGTTTTACAGTAAAATAGTGGGGCCTAGTTTCTAATCTTGTGGATCGAGTAAATTTATATATAGGGTCACCAGCGAGCTAAGTTCATTGGAGCAGAAGCCGTGAAAGGTTTTGTAGAAGAAACAGAGGGAAGCCACATTGCGCCGGTGAGAAAGTGACTGCATCTGAAAGTGACTTATACAAATCTACGTATTTTGATGTCACGTTTTTCTTTCTTTGTTAAGGCACATTGTAGCAATTTCAGTTTTTGTTTTTAATATCAACAATTTCTAACTAGCATAAACTTTTTAAAAACTCACTACTGAACTCGAATATAATGCACTGAGATTCTTATATAAGCACAATTCTTTTTCGTTCGTTCATCTGTCAAGTTAGTAATACTCAAAAGTCATTAAGAAAACATTTCACGAATGTTTCGCCTCACGTAAAAATCAATATCAGACCGAAGCAGACAATATTTCAATAGCTCAGTTTTAAGTAAATTTCGCATTATACTTAATGTGTTAATTTTCTTTTAATTCCCCAGTCTATTTGCTTTTTATTAATTGTTTCCTCTATATTTTATTCACTTTCTCTGGTATCTGTCATTAAGAATGTTAAATGTTTTACTTTACCTATCTACCATTATTTCAGTTTCATTTCTAATAATCTTTCGAAACAATTTGTCGCTGAAAGAAATAAAGATTTCTTTCGGGATACGTTACAATTGATCTCAGCACGGTTGCATTTATCTGTGCCAATCCAATTATCACGCCGTTATGTATTTTCATAGGCTAAGAGCTTACATCTATACTTCCATAAACGAACGCCATTACAAAGAGAAAAAGAAGTAATTTTCTAGATTAATCATTGTTTGAATGAAAGCAAGAATACAAAACTGGAAAAAGAGCGATAAAAATGCAAAACTATTTCTGTTCTGGACAACCTACTATGATATTGTAAGATAATTCAAAATGGATCTGACAATAAGCGTTTATTGAAATCTAAACGTTTTACTCTGTTATGCACCACAAGGCTCATAATCCGCTCAAGGTAGATACTTTATGTATAGGATAGTATTAGAAGCATTATCAATTGTAGATTTCGAGGATATGTATTATAAATAAGGGTTTATACGAAGCGCGGATGTTCGTTGTGGTGTAGTGGATATCGGCTCGAAACGAGAAATCGAATAGCCGATTTCGAATTCCAGTTGAATTCCTTGCATTCACTTTCCTTCGCAAAAGCACTTGAGAAAGGTATTAAACTGTCTCTTTCCTTTAGTTATGGGGTAAATAACAGGACAAATTGGGTTCTATAGCTTTGGTTGGAAACCAATATACCGCAGAAAGTAACGGCAACCTACAGCGGGGAAATCTTCTGCCCAGTCAGTCATGCATCTTTCGAGACATGATCGCCCAAGCGTGTATCACGTATGGCACTTAATTGACTGATACGAAGCTCAAAGAATTTTTTCTTCAGGTCGCATACATTTCGTCATGTTTTATATTTTTAGTTTTCACTAGATGTGGTTTTCGTTATTTGTGGAATTTCTTTGTGATTTAGCAACAACCGTTTATAGTTTCCAATGAAGATTTTACTTTCATTAATACGTGTATTAATTCAATCTGAAATTCATTCAATGCATCAGAGGTAATTAACAATACTAGCAAGCTAGACATTTTTCTTGGTCGTATTATTCTGGGAAGTAGTCATTGTTTACCATATTTTCCAAAGAGTTATTTTTTAAAATCTATACATGTATATTAATATATTTTAACTAAATCTAAGTTATCTTTTTAAGCTAACGTTTGTCTCCAAGTCATAGACTAATTATTTTAGCAAGCTTAATAACGTAATACTGTTTTATCAAACTGAAGCAGTGGAAGTTTAAAATAGTCATATTCACGCAAACTTTGTGAACTTTTTAATTATTTGGTGTATTGTTTTTCGTAACTTATATATCAAAAACTAGGCAGGTATTGTAATACTTAAAAACTCATTCAGCGAAGCCAAAACTGCAATAATAATAATAATAATTTTCTTTTAATACTGAAAATTTTCGACGTGTGTGTGTGTGTGTGTGTGTGTGTGTGAGGGTGTGTGTGTATATGTGTGTGTGAAAGGAAGACAAACTAAAGCAACAAACTCAAGGTAAGACTTTGACCTGTTATTTCACTGAAGCAGTTTTCTGTTATTAGCAATATTCTAATTATCACCGGTTTACTACTCATGGCAGAGCAACTCGTATTCTGTAATAGAATACAAGTTTCAACATTCCAGAATACCAGTACAGAATGAACTGTTTTAACATTCCTTAATTTCAATGATGCAGCCATGAACGGTATTTCAATGTAATATGGGGCTTAATTTTGCATGGATTACGACTTTTATTTATTCAGACGTAGTTGTGACAAAATTTACGTTGAGATTATATAAAATCATTTCATTTGTAGTTGTGAAAGATTTGCTGGGGTAGGACAATGTATATTTTTCCATTGTTCGAACTTGAAAGGATCGGAAATTTTTCAATTTTGAAATATTTTATGGATGTTTATTTTCGAATTGAATATAAAATAGGGTATTGAAGAGAGCCTGGAAGTATTTTTAATACAATTCTTTTTTCAGTGTAAATATTGAAAGCTGCAAATTCTCAGTGGCCTTAATTAGAACCTGTTGTTTATTCCGTATTTTATTTTTAAAAATGGAAAAGAGATTAATTACATTATTTTTAATAGTTTATATATATATATATATATATATATATATATATATATATATACAGCTTTGGCCAAAAGTTTTGCAACACTATGTAAAAGTAGAATTTCAGATATTTGTGAATACCGAAAGTGAGTGAAACAATAAATAATCAATAAATGTGTTTAATTCGCTTATTTAAATTTTAAGTGATTTGCATGGACGAGTTCTCGACTCTCTGAAATGAGAAGGAATATTTTTTCTGGGGAGAAAAAAAGAAGAGTGTAAAGGTTGGACCGTATTTTCTTTTTGAACCATATATTCGGCAGACAGAGTGAAGTGAAAAGCAGAGAGAAGAGATTCGGATAGTAATTCCTTTTTTTAAAACCACATTATTCATTCTGTACATCTAATTAGGATCTAAATGGGTAAAGGATATTGTTCCGAATCTAAACGATCTTCAGTCGTTGCATTACACAAAGCTGGTTTTATCTCTCGTCAGATTCTCAAAAACGTGCTGGTTCATGCAGCAACACTCAAAAGGATAGTCCAGAAGTGAAAGAAATTTGGAAAAATCGAAGTTGCGTTTGGAAGTGATCGTCCAAAAGTGTCTACTGAGCGAGATGACCGACGTCTGGTGCGACTTAGTTTGTCTGATCGACTGGCCAGTAGTCAGCAGTTACTGGAGGAATTGCCCAACGGTGGTGTGGAAGCTTCAGATGTGGTTTTAAAACTTCGCTAACAATAGATCAATTCGTGTCAGAAGACGAGTCGGTGAAAGATTTCACCCTGAATATGTGGTATTTATTTATTCTGAAAAATACAGAATTATGGCACAAGGCCGAAAAATGGGAGGGGGAACAAAACTTGGGTTGGTCTTCAGATACTCTATCCTATACCTAGCTAATCAGATTCACGACCCATACATGCTTTACAATGATCTCATTCACCATAAAAATTTGTCCATCAACACTCATACTTATCATGTACCACAATACCGCAAAACATACCGGGGACCTACAAAACGCCCCACACCCTGAATGTGTGGTATCCACAGTCATCTAGACCTCGTTCATATTTAAGGATGCTTCTCCTTTCATGGCGTCAGAGAATTAGTGATTTTACCCAAACGTACGTCAATGAACAAGAATAGTATACAGACACTATCAAAAATAGACTACCACAATTTTAGACAGAACACTACCCTGATCGAGATGTGGTTTTTCAACATGATGGTGCACCTTGCCATAAAGCAAAAGCTGTGGTGAAGTAGTTCGAGGAAAATAAATTCAGAGTTATGCAAAACTGGCCTGGTAATTCACCTGATCTCAATCCCATCGAAAATTTATGGTCCATCCTGGAACCAAAGGAGCGTGAAGCTGCTCCAAAAACAAGAATTAAACTCGAAGCTGTCCTACAAAGATTTTGGACTTCTATTAGATCTAACTGTTTAAAATTAATAATTGCGTCTATGACAAAGCGAATAAAACTTGTTCTTAAAAATAGAGGAATACATATAAAGTATTGAATTTAACTTCAAAATTTAACATGCATCATAATATTTTTTTTCTTTAAAATAGTAAAAATCATTATTTTAAAAGGCTAAAGCAAAAATAGTTGCGTTTTGTTATCGATAACTCGGATTTTTTATGGTGTTGCAAAACTTTTGGCCTGAGCTGTATATGAATGGAACAATTAAAGAACAGGTAGAAAAAGTGTCTCTAATTTAACGTATTTCCCTTCAATAAGTGTTTTCAGAGATTTATTGAGACAATAATTTATAAATTCATTTAAAAAATCAAAGACAAATATGCGCACAAATATGAACAGGAATAGGTTTCCTACATTTAAAAATGATCATTTATTACTTTATTACACGTGACCCGTATCTGGCCAATGAAATTAAGCCTAAATCAATTTCTCCCTGTTTTTTTTTTATTTATAAAAAATGAAATAAAATGATTGTTTTAAAAAATTCTGAAGAACCTTATTAAATTAAAACATGTAGGATTAAAGACACATTTCCTAACTGTTCTCCACTTTTGTATTCATCTTCTTCGATTCCCGTGTACATATTCAATATATATATATATATATATATATATATTCGTCATCCACATACAACCCTGTGAAGAGCTCATACATAGAGAGAGAGAGAGAGCAGTCTGGCCACTTCCATATGATACATCATATGCTAAAAGTCCGCTTTCTTCTACCGAGCACCCATAGCTCAGAAGCAGAATAGCCGATTGACGTCAATTCAGTCGGGTTTAAATCCTGAGTTAAAAGCAATCGGATATCTAACCATACTGATGAGCTGTGATATAGCGAAACAGATCTGTCTACGGATGAATATATATATATATATATAGTAAGACTCAAATTATTTAAGAAATCTCCAAATGTTCTGTAATTTCGAGCAATTTTGGCTATACCTTCCAGCTATTATCAAGAGTGAATTTTTTTCTTTGTAAATAAATATGTATAATGTTCATGTATATTGTAGTAGTATATGTAGTATATATATATACTACTACAATATACATGGACATGCATAGTGTAGTAGTATATATAGTTCATGTATATTGTCGTAGTATATATAGTTCATGTATATTGTATTAGTATATATAGTATATATATATATATACTACAGTATACATGAACATGTATATTGTAGTAGTATATATATATAGTATATATAGACAGGAGAGAACCAGGGGGAGGAATGAGGTTTTGGACGGAACCTCCTTGTCGGTATGAAGGCATCAATGCCAGCGTTCACCCAGGAGAAGACCTCAGAGGCGCAGTCCTCAACTAGAAGACTGAAAACTTTTCTCTAAGTGGCATTGTATAAGAAATCGCGAAAAGCATCCCAGCATGCTCTTTGGTAGCATTAGGAGATCCTGTTGGTAAGATGCTCCTGTGGGGGAGGGGGAGAGTGAACAGAGATATTAATAAAAAAAAACAGTATGAACGGAGTTACCGATAAGGCAAAGCTGAGAGACTTAACAGGAATCAGGTACAGAGGTGAAAGAGAAATCTTGTAGAGAAGAGTGTCGTGAAGGGATACTAGGAACTCGCGTGGGGAAATCCACCGTTGCGTAAAGGATTGACAAATAGCAAAGTTCATGGCGTGATGGACAGCTGTATCAATGACAAAGTGTTTTAGCCACTTAGCATGATGGGCGTTAAGATTTTCGAAAACAAATATTTGAACGAATGGGTGGAGGGGGGAATTAGCGTTGTCTATATCGTCAACGATGCTGTCTAGCAGGGAGCTGTCAGGAGAAGAGGGGTAACTGTACAGAAAGAACTAGGGGGAACGGTACTGCTTTTTTTTTATTTTTAATTAATAAAAAAATCACGTATATATCCGGATATTTATTAATGAAAATGTTACTTTTATGTGTTTGCGGATATCCATTCAAGAGCGAGTTTTCTTTAGTAAGACTTTCTTTAGTAAGACTTTTACTTTAGTAAGACTTTTTCTTTAGTAAGATTATTCTTTAGTAAGACTTTTCTTTAGTAAGACTGTTCTTTAGTAACATTTGTCTTTTGTAAGATTTTCTTTAGGAAGACTTTTCTTTAGTAAGATTTCCTTTAGTAAGAGTTTTACTTTAGTAAGACTTCCTTTAGTACGACTTTCTTTAGTACGACTTCCTTTAGTAAGACTCTTCTTTAGTAAGACTCTTCTTTAGTAAGACTTTCTTTAGTAAGACTTTCCTTTAGTAAGACTTTTTCCTTTAGTAAGACTTTTTCCTTTAGTAAGACTTTCCTTTAGTAAGACTTTCCTTTAGTAAGACTTTTTCCTTTAGTAACATTTGTCTTTAGTAAGACTCTCCTTTAGTAAGACATTCTTTAGTAAGACATTCTTTAGTAAGACATCCTTTAGTAAGACTTTCCTTTAGTAAGACTTTCCTTTAGTAAGACTTTCCTTTAGTAAGACTTTCCTTTAGTAAGACTTTCCTTTAGTAAGACTTTCCTTTAGTAAGACTTTCCTTTAGTAAGACTTTTTTCTTTAGTAAGATTTATTCTTTAGTAAGACTTTCCTTTACTAAGATTTCCTTTAGTAAGACTTTTTCTTTAGTAAGACTGTTCTTTAGTAACATTTGTCTTTAGTAAGATTATCTTTAGTAAGACTCTCCTTTAGTAAGACTTTCTTTAGTAAGACTCTCTTTTAGTAAGACTTTCTTTAGTAAGATTTTCCTTTAGTAAGACTTTTTCCTTTAGTAAGATTTATTCTTTAGTAAGACTTTTTCCTTTAGTAAGATTTATTCTTTAGTAAGACTTTTTCCTTTAGTAAGATTTATTCTTTAGTAAGACTTTCCTTTACTAAGATTTCCTTTAGTAAGACTTTTTCTTTAGTAAGACTGTTTTTTAGTAACATTTGTCTCTAGTAAGATTATCTTTAGTAAGACTTTCCTTTAGTAAGACTTTCCTTTAGTAAGACTTTCCTTTTAGTAAGACTTTCCTTTAGTAAGACTTTCCTTTAGTAAGACTTTCCTTTAGTAAGACTTTCCTTTAGTAAGACTCTTCTTTATTAAGACTTTCCTTTAGTAAGACTTTTTTCTTTAGTAAGATTTATTCTTTAGTAAGACTTTCCTTTACTAAGATTTCCTTTAGTAAGACTTTTTCTTTAGTAAGACTGTTCTTTAGTAACATTTGTCTTTAGTAAGATTATCTTTAGTAAGACTTTCTTTAGTAAGACTCTCTTTTAGTAAGACTTTCTTTAGTAAGATTTTCCTTTAGTAAGACTTTTTCCTTTAGTAAGATTTATTCTTTAGTAAGACTTTTTCCTTTAGTAAGATTTATTCTTTAGTAAGACTTTCCTTTACTAAGATTTCCTTTAGTAAGACTTTTTCTTTAGTAAGACTGTTTTTTAGTAACATTTGTCTCTAGTAAGATTATCTTTAGTAAGACTTTCCTTTAGTAAGACTTTCCTTTAGTAAGACTTTCCTTTAGTAAGACTTTCCTTTAGTAAGACTCTTCTTTATTAAGACTTTCCTTTAGTAAGACTTTCCTTTAGTAAGACTTTTTTCTTTGGTAAGATTTCCTTTAGTAAGGCTTTCCTTAAGTAAGATTTCCTTTAGTAAGACTTTTTCTTTAGTAAGACTTCTAATGCAGATTTTCGTGAGCCGATCAACATAATACTCTTTGCTAAAGAGAGAAAGTGTCAATTTCATTTTCACAACAATGAAACATTTTCTGATGAAGATGTAAAAATCTCGAAACATAGAAATTTCCGTGTCGCAATGTAAAATATATTAATTTAAATAAAAAAAACCAAATATAATTAATTATTTTATGCTCCACAATTTCTTATTTCCATTGAGCATTTTTATAAAAAAAAATAGTAAATGCCAGAGAACTCGGAAAAATCATTGGTTCTACTTCACCTGGATATATATATATATATATATACTATCGGCTTAATTTATTAGGACACCCAAGTGTTTCTAAATTATGATGTATTTCATACTTTTTTTTAGTATTTATTGTCAAGTGAATAACTGTAAATGAAAATCAAATGCTTCTTTTATTAATACTGCAAAATAATATATTCATCAACGGAATTTATAAATATTTAAAAATTACTTATATTGCAGTTTCATCAATGAAAGAACAAAGAAAAATTAGGCTGATTCGGACAAGTTCATCTTTGCTTCCTTGCCTTGTAAAATTTTGCAAAAGAATAATCACAACAAAACCATTCTATTTTCATTTAGAATTATCCACTTTGAAATAGGAATAAATACATCATTTCCTTTAAAAAAACTTGGGTTTACCTAGTAATTATGGCCGGTAGTATATATATATATATATATATATATATAGAGAGAGAGAGAGAGAGATTATATGTAAAATATGTAGGAGATAATATGTAAAACGATATGTCGATGCTTTTTCTCCTCTGAACATACACTCAGAGGCCGAAACACGTCGACTAATTACAGTTTTTCCACTTGTCTCATTTTTTTTATTCATTTTGTCTTTTCTACAATTCATCTGAGAATATTTCCATATATGTAGATATTGATGGATTTTAGGTCAAAGTGCTGAAATGTACGGAAATGGGCCGAAGTTTGCACCGTATGAGTGTCTGGAAATGATTTGACACTAAATGTGATTAAACTGAAAAATAAATGTTGTGAGAAATAATAGCTTTTTTCACAATTATACCCCGGATTTACTGACATTATATTGAACGCACACATAAAAACACACACACACACATGTATACATACGCACACATACATACACACGCACAGAAACACACATATATATATATGTGTGTGTGTGTATATATTATTTACAATAACTGCTGTGTTAGATTTCGCTTAATTCTAACGAAACGGAAATAAAGCAATTTGAAAGCACACAGTTTAAGAATTAGTTTATATTTGGAAAGTATTGAAAGCAAACAATTTTTTCCATTCTTGTTTTGTTTGCTTTCATATGACTTTGTGTCTTTTCCCTTTCTGTTAATTGCTAAGGAAGTTCTTTTCATTTAAATTTTGGTGCCATTTTATAATTTACCGCATAAATATTGTTTTCCATTGAATTTAGCCAACTCTGAAATAAATTGATCCAACAAATAGATATCAACAAGTTATAAATATTCACTGTGCAGATTTGGCAGTATTAACGAGTCCTTCGATTAAACAGTGATTAAATAACCGCTGTATTCATGATGTCTCTTCTTCTATGTGCACTGTCCCTTCAGGACGTAGGCGATCATGGTTCTCCACGTCTGCGTATCCCTTGTGGCTCTTAGTATGTTTGCTCTTGTTACTCCTGACAACCCCCGTTCCGTTATCCACCTGATCAGGCCCGGCCTTCCTCTGTCTCGCTTTCCTTCTATCTGGCCAGTCAGTATCAGTTTCTCCAGGCTCTCCTTCCTCACTGCGTGTCCGAGGAAGGGAAAGATAAAAAAAATAATTCATTTTAAATTCAATGTAATCCTATTCTTATAGAAACTCGAGACAAAAAATGCAAAATAAAGTCACTTTGAAAGAAAATATGTAATAAAATATACACAGCATGAATTAATCGAACATTTTTCTTTAACTAGTCTAAATTATAAGAACCTGTCAGCAGCAGTTAAGATCAGCATTCGTTATTAGTAGTCGGAAGAATGAAATTACGTTTTCGACATTTTGCAGAGTCATCTTTTGACAGGCTTTGGCTAACTCCAGATCTTTAATATACGGCCACGGAAACTAGGTGGGAGCACGTGTAAAAGGCTCATTGAGCTCGCACGCGCGCACGCACACACACACACACACACACACACACACACACACACACACACACACACACACACACACACACACACACACACACACACACACACACACACACACACACACACACACACACACACACATATATATATATATATATATATATATATATATATTATAGATTATACTTTATAAAATGTACAAACTACAATTTACTATGAAAGTGTTCATTTTATTTCGACAATGAAAGAAGAATGTCTCATTAGGTAGTTAATAATGATAGTAATAAAACATGTTTTTTGAAAGAAGTTGCAGGAGTAGAATTGTCGTCTGCATTTGGAGAACCTGATTGTGAATAGGTGGGACTCAGTTGCCAGTCTGGTTGCACGAGTAAACACCTGTTGAGGAGGCATCAGTTACTTAAGTTCGTCTGAGCAGAAGCCATGAAAGTATTTATAGAACAAAGGGAGGCCATTTTCGACAATTCAGGGGCCTGTAGAAATCTCTATTCCCAAAATGTAAAATCTCGAATTGACTTGTGAAATATATATATATATATATATATATATATATAGCTGTGTGTGTGTGTGATAAAATAAATAAAGAATACTATAGGAAATGCGTCTTAATCTGATGTATTATATTTCTTAAAACTTTTTCATTGATCTAGTTGAAGAAAAACATTAAATTAAAAAGAGAAGTCACAGTATAGTAGAATGATGATTGATGATTGATTCTAACGTTTAGATAAGTGTCACTTGTAATAAAGGAATGCACAATTATTCTAAATGTAAGTGTATGCATAGAAAACCAAATGCAGGTTAATGTATACATATATATGAATGTATGTATATATATTTATGTAAGTATATCGATATGTATGTTCACGCGTGTGTGTGCCTTTAATGAATAAATAGAACACTTTATTCATTCAATATCTACAATGACGTTACAAATAACACACACACACACACACACACACATATATATATATATATATATATATATATATATATATATAGTCATCCACATAACAAGCCTGTCACTAATATTCAGTTGAGCTAGACATATAATTGCTTCAGCCGTGATCAAAACTCGAACAATTTGGCATCAGTCATATATTCTACCCCTAAGCTATCGGTGAACGATTGATAGACGCGTGGGAGATAGTAAAGTGTTATATACGCGGTGTATACACACGCCAGAAGCCAAGGGAACTCTTTTCATGGCATAAGAGTAATGCGTAAATCGCAGAAAGCGGCTACTGTTTGTAAAACTTTCCTCTCTAGAGAGCTGAATCGTAAATAGTCACCCACAAGCAAGCTTGTTTGGCTGTATCAGAACACATCAATGTTTCGAGACATTATGTTTGTATGTATGTATGTGTCTATGCATTTAATTTCCCTTGTATGTTTCGGCAATAACTTGGTATTGTACGTTTCTTACATACTTTCATTTTGTAAGAATTATAATTTATAGTTTTGATTCATAAAATCCTTCATCAGATCAAACACGTCAACTAAATTATACCATTTAATCATATATAGACTTACAAACTCACTAATTTTTCGAATCACACTCAGAAAATGCGGAAGAAATGTCAGGCACACTATGCAAATTCTGCCGAAATAACCAGAGTCAATTTATTTTAAAGAATCCGTCATCTGAGTGATATTTGTCATTGCAATTGAACCTCTTTTCATATTAATCAATCTGAATAGTGAACATAAATTGAATTTTCCGTTTAGTCATTTAAGACATTTGAATAATCAAGTTTAGTCTCTCTAGAGTTCACGTCATTGTTATCGGTTTTAGATATATATCAGTCTTGTACACGCCAACCATACTCAGTTGTCGAATATTTGATATTATAGTAAAAAGTGACTTCAGATGTAAAGGTTCTAATTGTACATCACAACTGTCTGTCTTAACATTAGTTTAGTTGATTCTTCTTGTCTACCACATATCTTCAGGACGTTAGAATAAAAGCAAGTATATGGGAAGGGGTCCTACAAGGTTCTACAGGCGTGAAGTGCGCGAGAAGAAGCTACTGGAGTAGAATATTCATCTGCATTTGGTAGATCTAACTGTAAATGGATGGGACTTTGTTGCCAGTCCGCTAGCACGAGTAAATTCTTGTGGCGGAGGCACCAGTGACTTAAGTTCGTTGGAGCAGAAACCATGAAAATATTTGTAGAATAGACAGAAGTAAGCCACATTCCGCCGGTGAGAAAATGGTTGGAGTCGAGTTGCCAAGTCGGGAGCAATCACATTACAGATTACCCATATGAGCCTGTCGAGAACACTGAAATGAACAACATGGTAATCTGACCATATATGACAGTAGTATTTTATGCACGGACGGTTGGCTGATTTGTAAGATGGATTCGGGCGGAAAAATCTCCCTGGACCGACACAGTGAACCAACCTTCCTAAACAAGTGAATTTCGCTCTTGACGCAATTTAAAGATTCCACTTGAGGTCGGAAGATAAGTTAAGGCCGAGGAGGCGCAGTATATTGCTTTCAGGATATTTGACAGCAGTTTCGTTTTAGAAGCATTGAAATTTACAAGCTACTTCTTACGCCAGTCCACCACTGATTGTAGAATCTATGTTCAGTTCTTTAGTGAGATAGTGAAATTCTAAAGGCAAAATATCACAATAATCAATTCATATAATATCCCATATCAGCAATTAATTAACAGGCACATGAAGATGACATGAGATAACTGACCGAAACTAAGTTTAGTAAAATCTATTATTATGAATGCGGATAATAAAGCGAAGTATATTGACAATATTCATCATACGGGATATTTTATTATTTTAAATAATGTTAACAAGATATCCTCTGTAAGTAACTTTCGAGGCAATGTACGTTGTAATGCAGTGGATATCGGCTCTGAACGAGAAATTGGGGAGCCGCGTTCGAATTCCAGTTGTATTCCTTGTATTCACTTACGGGCAAATACCCTTGGGAATTATATTAATCCAACGCTTCTCCCTCCAGATATGGTTTAAATGGCAGAACAGATTTGGTTCTATAGTATTGGCTGGCAAACAGTCTACCGCAGAAAGTAATGGTAACATACTGCGGGAAAATCTGCCTAGTCACCCATGTCTCTTTTGAGACATGATTGCCTAAGCGTGTATCACGTTAGGCACTTAACTAACTGATTTAGATTTGAATTCGTTGTAATTCTATCACAAATATGGTATCATAGATTGTAATTTAGGGAACCAACATTTAAGTAAAAGCGCTTATAATTATAAATGAACATTTAAAAGACAATGGTTGTGTCCGGGATATAACAATATCATTTACTATGTCATTTTGAATTTCGAAATCTGAGAGTAGGTAACAGACAGAAAAGAGTAAATCGAGCAAAAGTAGTCGTTTTTACGATAAAAAATGAATGAAGCCGTTCATTCTAGATACGCTCATTTTGTATTTATTTCCCAGAAGAGGCATAATATCATAATCTTCATCTCTTTCTAGTGTCGGCGATGACAGCGGTAATGCGCATGATCAGTAAAAAGTATAGAAAAAAGATGAGGCGAAACAATTTTGCTAAAGACAGTTGCTTCAGGAAATTCGTCTAATATTCTGCAAAAACCGGCCTTCTAACTTCCAAGGTAATTTCTAAACGTATATCTCAAAACCTTCGCTTGATTATGCAAAAGAATATTAACTTAAAGCTCTATTTTCTAAATGAGAAAAGGGGAAGTCATACTTTTTGGTATCTTCATTTTTCGTCTGTCAACAAATATCATAGAAAGCTGCTGCCAAAAAATGTATTCAAGATGTTTGTAAAATTGCTCATAGAAAGGCGAAGAAGAGTAGATGCGCCAATGATTAGAAAGATTTTGATGTACCAATTTAGTAATACTCTGGAAAATTTCAGTATTAGAAAATTAAGATTTACGTCTCTCGTTGAAATACTTTATTCCTCTAGCATTCAAGTGTTCAATATCTCTCTCCCTCTCTCTTTATATATATATATATATATATATGTATGTATGTATGTATGTATTTCTTTATCTAAGATCCCAAGTAGGCATATATGCTGAATACACTACTGTTTACTCTCGTCTCGATCAAAAATCTGCCGAAGCTGTCAAAGCAAACCTCGCTGCTGAACTTGAAAAGTAACTCCAATCCGTAGTGAACTGCGTTAAGAAATGTTTCGTAAATTTTTATGCTTCCAAAACGAGACTGCTATCTATTAACCATCACAGACAATAGTTCCTCTCGCCCATTAGCATGGATCAAGCTAGTCTCCTGAAAGTAAAAGACTACACCTCCTCGGATTAACTCTAACATCAGACCTCAAGTGGAATAACTATATAAAATCCATAGCTAAATCCGCTGCTAAGACGGTCGGTTCTCTGTGCAGAGCCAGAAAGTTTTTCCCCTCTGAAAAAATTCTGCACATATATAAATCTTCCATCCGCCCGTATATTGAATATTTCTGCCATATCTGGTCGGGTGCTTCTGTTATCCACCTAGGTGTCCTTGACAAAATTCAACGACACAATGTGATTGATCCTGACTTGGCAGCTAGGATACAGTCGCTTTCTCACCGACGCAGTGCGGCTTCACTGTGTCCCTTGTACAAATACTTTCACGGCTTCTGCTCTGACGAACTTAGCTCACTGGTACCCCTATATACAAATTTCCTCGAGCCACAAGATAAGCAACTAGATCCCACTCTTTAACAGTGAAACCGATAAATTGTAAATGCAAATTCTACTCCCACAGCCTCTTTTCTCGCACTTCCTGCCTGTGGAATTCCCTTCCGCTTACTTTCTTTCCCGACAACTACAATCTTCAAGAATTCAAATCTAAAGTCAATAGTCATCTCCTGTCTCACTAACTTACATCCTCTCTCTCATGCTGTTTTCTCTAGTATTCTCTTCCTTCTCATACCCCTTTCCTGACAACTCCTGTGACCTGTCCCTCTTTCTCATAACATTCCTATCTAACACCCTGCACAACAGTGGCAGTAAAATGCTTCGCTTGGGGTCACACGATTATAAAAAAAAAACAGTATAAATATGTAACACTTTCTTCCCGGCTGGCTGACACGTAGACGATCACGAACGCCAATGATGATTTCCGGAACCTGAGTTGATGCTGTCGAACACGGCACCAATTATGACGACGCTCTCCGGTCGCTAATCGTGATGATGACCTCTTCAAAGCAGCTGGTCCTGAAGACGTCTATTACAACGGTAAACTTTCCTGCCCACGCTGTGTATTCTGATCTCAGGAAAGACACGTTAAAAGCCGGTAGCCGTTTCTCTACCACCTCAAACAAGACCGGACACACGTGTACACTTGTGTTGATAAAATATAAACACGGCACAAAAATAAATAAATAAATAAAAAATAAATAAAAATAAATAAAAAAAGAAATGAATAAGTTCGAAGACGCCTGGTTAAGCGGCGGAAAAGTCTTTATATATGAAAAAAATATGCAAATCAAGTCTTTGACCAATGAGATTACTTTCACCTACACCTCTCGAGGTGGGGAGGGTGTTCAACGAATGAGGCAACAACACCTCCTCTGACGTAATTTCGCTTCATCTTCTTTTTCTTGATTCAATTATGTCAGCAAATCTAGCATTCAGCTTGGAAATTTTAGCGCCATTGAGATTTATAATTTGTTTTTATTCCCATAGTTGAAATTTTAACCTTTTAACCTCATCAAAAGTGTTTGAAAATTTGCTTTCGCTATCGCTATTTTTTACTTCCACCGGCCAAAAACCCAAACTTTTGAATAACAATGCAAAAAAATCGTTTCTATTCTCTTCAATTTTCATCTAGTTTTTCTGTTTTTTCCGATTTTACAAGCATACAAGTATTAAATATTTCTAACTCGAGCTCCTATTGCGATTTAAATAAACTGAAAATCAGCAATATCACTAATAATAATTTCTTTCGCTCCGTCGTGTTAAATCAAAGATTACATTTATTTCATATGCAAAAATAATGTTATATATATATATATATATATATATATATATATATATATATATATATCGTTCACCACTTCACCACGAATACAACTCGGAATTTCATGCACAATGCAATCTTCAGGTGCTGAGTAATGACTAACCGTTACATATTTTAGATGTTAATAAAACTTGCATGGCTAAATCGATGATGGCGCTGTCTACATATTATGCAGTGTTATAATTCATTTATTTACAAAAATATATGATACAATAGACGGTATTTCCATTTTACATATATTTAAAAAATATTTCAATTTTTTCTATTAAATTTTTGAATATGTTTTATATTTTATCTTAACTATATAGTAATGTTACTGGATTAAATCTTTATTTTTAAAAGTTTGGTTTATTAAGATATGTACATACATTACTGTGCAGAAGTTTTTTTTTTTTTTTTTTTTAATCATCTCACCCCAAGCAAGGCATTCCACTGCCACTATTGCGCATGGGGCTACATAGGGGAAGGTAAAGAGAAGGAGTGGATAGACATAGGGAATGTCAGGAGAAAGGTGATAGATGAGTAAGGATAGCGAGGATGAGTGTCGGGCAGATGGGAAGAGTGTTTGATAGAATGGGAGCAAGTTAGTGTGTTAGGAGGTGTCTATTGACCTTACATTTAAACTCCTGGAGATTGTAGCCGTCGGGGAAGCAATCGTTTGGAAGAGAATTCCACAGTCGGGAAGTGCGAGGAAAGAAACTGTTGGAGTAGAAGTTACGGCTGCATTTTATCGATTTCACTGTAAAAGGGTGGGATCTAGTTGCTAATCTAGTATCTCGTGCAAATTCGTATTTAGGGGGCACCAGTGATCTAAGTTCATCGGAGCAGAAGCCGTGAAAGTATTTATAGAAGAGACACAGGGAAGCCACGTCTCGCCGGTGGGAGAGAGACTGCAGCTGGTCTGCCAAGTCGGTATCTATCACATTACAGACCCTCCTCTGAACCTTATCGAGAAGCCCGAGGAGAACAGCAGGGGCACCCGACCAGATATGGCAGCAGTATTCAATGCACGGGCGGATGGTAGATTTGTAAATGTGCAGGATAGATTTAGACGGAAAAAACTTCCGGGCCCTACACAGAGAACCGACTTTCATAGCAGCGGATTTAGCAATGGATTCGATATAGTCATTCCATTTGAGGTCCGCTGAAAGTGTGAGACCAAGGAGGCGTAGTGTTTTACTCTCTGGGAGGCAAGCCTGGTCCATGCTAATGGGAGGTAGGTGAGATTGTCGATGATGGTTAATTGACAGTAGCTTCGTTTTAGAAGCATTAAAATTTACTAGCCATTTCTTACCCCAGTCCAATATGGATTGGAGGTCTTTTTCAATCTCGGCTGCAAGTTTAGCTTTGACGCCTACACCAGATTTTTGTTGGAGGCGAGAGTAAACTGTGGTGTCATCGGCGTACAAACCTATTTGGGTTCTTATGGAATCAGGGAGATCATTAATATATATCAGGAAGAGTGTAGGACCTAAGATGGAGCCTTGGGGGACACCTGCGTTTGTATGGTAGTTCTGAGAGGCATGTCCGTTTAATACCACTTTCATTGTGCGGTTAGAGAGGAATGACTGGATTAGTTCAAACAAATGTCCAGTTATACCATAGCTCCGCAGTTTACATAGAAGACCAGCATGCCAAACTCTGTCGAACGCCTTAGATATATCCAATGCAACGGTTCGAGCTTCGCCATTCCTGTCGAGTGCCTGGTATATGTACTCGGTGATGGTTGTTAGCATATCAGCAGTAGACCTGGTGAAGCGGAAACCATATTGCTTGTCCGAGAGGAGCCTGTGTGCTGTGAGATGCTGAACCACCTCGGCGTTGATAATGGCTTCGAACACTTTGCCAAAGATCGGAAGAAGGCTGATAGGGCGGTAATTTGCAGGGTCAGAGGGTTCTCCAGTGTTTTTAAATATAGGAACTATAGAGGAAGACTTCCAACAGGCAGGAAAGCAGGAAGCAGATAGGCAGAGGTTGTAGAGCTTAGAAAGGATAGAGGAGAGTTCAGGGGCACATTTCTTTAAGACTATGGTTGGGATTCCGTCACCACTGCTCGCTTTGTGAGGGTCATTAGGTATTAGGACAAGAACTATTTTATCTTTTATGAGGCATATCGACAGAAAATATACAATTTAATTAAAGCAATCTTATTTGATTTACTCAACAAATGCTTTAACAAGAACAAATACTTGTTACAGTAAATTTAATATTTAGTATAATAGCCTTTTGCTTTGATCCCAGCCTTCATTTTGTCAGGCTTTGACATCACAAGCTTTTACAATGTAGCTAATGTTATCTCCTGCCAAGCAGCTTGTGCTTGTTCCCATAGTGTGTATTGCGAAGTAACATTAGATTTATCAATTCGAGAGAAGTGATTAAGACTAAAATCAGTCATATCCAAGTATAATAGAATAATGAGTAGTTTCCAAATAAGGTGTTTAATAGAAAATAAGAAAAATTAAATACAATGTTAATACATTTCTTTTACGCTTAGTTTTAAATAATAAATATTTATTAGCAATTTACTTAGATTTTCATCCTGTATTTGAATTTAAGTGAGGTTTTTTAGGAAAATCACCCCTGTCCTAATACTTATGCACACTACCATATATTTGCATACTTACATGCATCTTCACATCCATATGTATATCTACTCATAGATGTTCCCTCACCCCCGTATAGGTATGTATAAGAATAAACACAGTCACATTTGTAGGGACATATGAGAACGTGTGCGCATATGCGTATGTGGATATATATTAGTGTACATAGGTATTTTAATTTGTGAGGTTACACAGACATACTTATCCATGGAATCGGAAGGCGGCAACCCGTGAGATTTATAATTCGTTTTTATTCTCATAGTTAAAATTTTAACCTTTTAACTTCAACAAAAGATTTTGACAATTTGTTTAGACTATCGCTATTTTTCATTTCCACCGGCCGAAAACCCAAGCTTCTGAATAGCTATGGAAAAAAATTATTTTTCCTTTCTATTCTCCTCAATTTTCAGCTAGTTTTTCTGTTTTTCAGATTTTCCAAGCGTACAACTTCGCGATTGGTGTGGATATTCCCAACTAAAATATATATGAGTATACGAACGCAAGATTCGTATGGGGCCGTGAATGAATATATGTCTATAGGTATATATAAGCATGAACACAGTTACATTTGTATGTACATATGTGAATGTGTGCGCATATGTGTATGTGGATATAAGTTAGTGTACATGGGGGTGTTAATTTGTGTGGTTATACATACATACGTATCCACGGAATCAAAAGTAGGCGATTAATGTCTTGGTAGTCAACATCTTCGCGACTGGTCTGGATACCCGTAACTAAAATACCATCGAGTTCTCTATATAGACATAAAACTTAATATTAAGTTGATCTTATTGAATTATCCTCGTCGTTTACAGGTTGGACACACACACACACACACACACACACACACACACACACACACATATATATATATATATATAATGAATTGTTTGAACATTATTTTTGATCGATACTCATATTTAAGTAGATATTCTGATTTTTAATTAAACAGCATTATACATTTATATCTACTGGCCTGATTATTTACGATAAATTTTTATTACGAAAATGCGTGCCATTCGGCAGGATTCGAATCTGCGACCCCTATCTACATAAGGGAAGCTACCTTTTGATCTGGCAACGTCTTAGACCGCTCGACCACGAATGACCCCGAGTCTAAACAAGGTTTTAATCAAGCCTCTATGACACAATTTTCTATAATATATAATATATAACTGCCGAATGGCACAGATTTTCGTAATAAAGATCTATTGTAAATAATCAGCCCAATAGATATAAATGCATAATACGGTTTAATTAAAAAACAGAATATCGACTTAAATACGGGGTATCGATAAAAAATAATGTTCAAATAATTCATTTCAAATTGTCGGTTGTTTATGACCAAAGTTTTGTTAAAATTCGTTAATTTCCGTTATATATATATATATATATATATATATATATATATATATATATATATATATATATATGGGGTGAATAAAATAATGGAAATTTTGATTCAACTATCAAAGCGTGTCTAGTTTTACGTTTATTAGCTTAACATTGCGCAGTGGATATGCATTCACTTATGCGCAATGAATCATTAAGTGTGGTATGGATTCGTTTTTTCTCCCGCCAGCTATGGGTAAAATAGAAATACAGTTTGGGTTCTATAACGTTGGTTAGTAATTAGTCTACCACAATGAGCAATGGTAAACAACTGCGGAAAAATCTTCTGTGCAGTCAATCAGATATCGAAAGTGACATGTTTTCCAAGCGTGATTATTTTTTGCTATTTTTTTTCGCAGATATTATTTAAATATAATTATAAGATATAATTAATAAATCATCAGTCAGGACTATTTAAATATTTTAAGTAACCAACCTTATTCTATAGTCAAGGAACTATATCCGAAAACAATTTTCATCTTTCAGGATGATAATGCACCCATTTATTTTGCTAAATTTGGAGCTGAATGACACGAGAACGTTTTAGTGAAGTAGAACATCTTATCTGACCATCACAGTCCCCAGATCACAATATCACTAAAAATTTATGCTTCATTTTAGAAAAACAAGTGAGAAGTCAATATCCTACACCATCGTCATTGAATGAATTAGACACAGTTTTAGCTGAAGAATGGAGGAAAATTCCTTTGGAAACAATTCAAAATTTGTTTAACTCGATGCCACACAGAATTCAAGTTGTAATTACTGCCAAAATCGGTCCTACACTAAACAGATATTGATTCATTACTTGATTGAGTGTTTTACTAATTATCATATTAAACTTTTATCTCTCTAGTGGAAACACTAGCAACAGTTACTGTACGGAAAATAAAACAAAACATTGACATGAATATTTCCTACGAAAGTCAAATGCATAGCAATTAAAAAGAAATTATAAACAGAGTAAATCTTCACTTCAAAACATCACCCATAATCACGCAAGCCCTGTCGAGTCAGCCAAAAAACAAATTAAATTGATTATCTATTACACGAAATTTAAAATTGCAAGCCTAATCGCCAAAAATAACAATTCACCGGCAAGATCTAAATAACAGGGCACCTATATTAATCACATATTTACATGTCCTTTGAAGAAACGTGTTCCTGGCCAATACAAATTCATAAATAATTACATCGGACACACTATCACTCATTTGACAGCCACAAGAAACCTCGCCTTGCATCTCTCAGACCATGGTTGAATTGGGTCTTATTAAGCACACACGGTGACCTAACAAACTCTCTCCGTATCATAATCGTTGATAGCACAAATATAATAACACCATTGACATCCAAAAAGGCAAAATCAATGGAAGCATTATAAATAAAAAAAGAAAATCCAGCACTTAATAATATCAACTAGAAACACGGCAACAACGTGCTTACCGTGTTCGGAATATAAAACAAACACATGTCTCTACGCACATAGACACGAGACATTCAGTTACACGCAAAATAATATTCATCATTGGTAATAATTAAAAGCTTAGCCGAAAGCGCTCGGAAAAAGAGAACATTTGGACAAATTTTTTTAATTTTTAATCTGAAAAGAAGAAATTATAAAATCTCAGGAAAAAATTATATATAATTTAACCATAAAATCTTGCGTATCATTTTTAATGAAACGTGCATATATATATATATATATAGATAGATAGATAGATAGATAGAGATAGAGAGAGAGAGAGAGAGAGAGAGAGAGAGAGAGAGAGGCACACACACATGTATACATTCGTTTTTTATGAAAGTAAGTTAAAGCTGTTGAACCGGAGGTTGTTCATGATTAGACAGAAATCGCCAGAGGAGCCACAATGTGTTAGGTTCATTATGAGAACTATTACAACTGCAGGACGCCACAAAAGTCGATAATCAAATCAGTGTTGACTGGGTCACCTTCGAGCTGTCGTATGGTGTTAAACAGATATTTTCAAGATTATATATATATATTTTGTTATGTGCCGATTGTTGTCGAGCCCTTAGCTTTCATTGTAAGTGTGAAGCAATTTTCGGCGCTCTACGCCCTTGTCAGATTGATGACTAAAGTTCTCGAGTGATAGTCCACCGTATTCATAGCAAAATTGGTGTTAAGAAATAAGTGTTAGAAATTCGTGTTAAAAAATTTTCAAGATGGGAGGGGGGTTATTTATATATATTTATTCAAGTATGATATATATATATATATATATATATATATATATATATATATATATATTCCTCTGATGTAGGGGAGAGGATTAAAATATTATATTTTGTTTTTCGTTGCGAACTGACTGGAGCCTGTTGTACATTATTTATGGGGTTGGTGTGGCGGAGGAAATTGGGTGTGCGTGTATTTATATATATATATATATATATTTTTATGTTATAATTATTGTGGTAAAAGGGGTGCAGAAATTAAATTGAAGTTCTAAAATTATGAAATTATAAAATAGAATTGTTTGTGACGAAACCGGCTGAATGAGGGACTAAGTAAAGAAAAGATGAGTTAATTTGTTAGATTCTTCTTTGGAGTTGATGGTTGGTTTTCGATTTTTTATTCCGATTGCCTTCAAGAAGCGTAGTTTGACGATGTCGCGAGCGGAGGCAATAATTCTGAATTTGAAATGCGCAACGATGATCATCACCGACAAATAATTCAACAATGCTGCTAAAAAGGAATATGAATACATTGAAATATATATATAATTAAATTTGTTTTTTATTTAAAATTAATGTAGTTTACACTGCGAAAGAGAAATTTCTGTTTCAAGAATTTTACCTCGTCATCAGGCAATGTAGATCATTGTTCTGAAAATGAATATTTTCACAACAATGATTTAACATTGGCTGATTGTTCACAAAAATGCTGTAACATTCCATGAGAACGAGGTAGATATCTGAAAATATAAAAATTTATGTGTTGCAATGTAAACTATATTAATTAAAAAACAGATTAATTTAGATTATGCTCTACAATATTTGCTGCTTTGTGCATATATATATATATATATATATATAGTAACCATTTCACCCTAAGCAAGGCATTCCACTGCCACTATTGCCCAGGGGTTTATATAGGAGAAAGTGATGAGAAAGAGTTGTTAGTTATAGAAAATGTCGCAAGGAGGGTGATAGACGGATGAGGATACCTAGGATGGGGGTCGGGTAGATGGGAAAAGTGTTTGAGAGAATGGATGCAAGTTAGTGTGATAAGAGGTGACTATTGGCCTTACATTTAAACTCCTGGAGATTGTAGCTGTCGGGGAAGCAGGCATGTGGAGGGCAATTCCACAGGCGGGAAGCGCGAGAAAAGAAGCTGTTAGTAATTGCGGTTACATTTTATTTGTTTCACTGTAAATGAGTGGAACCAGTTGCTAATCTAGTATCTCGTGCAAATTCATACCTAGGGGGCACCAGTGATCTAAGTTCATCGGAGCAGAAGCCGTGAAAATATTTATAGAAGAGGCACAGAAAAGCCACATCACGCTGGTAAGAGAGTGACTGCAGCTGGTCTGCCAAGTCGATATGGATCACATTACAGATTCTCTGTTGTATTTTGTCAAGAACTACGAGGAGAATAGCAGGGACACACGACCAGATGTGGCAGCAGTAGTTAATACACGGTGAGTTAGTTTGAAGGAATGATTTTACGCTGTAAAATTTAGTGCGAATACCTCGTATGTTTGCGAAGAAGACGCAGACAGGTTTGGGCGTTTTCTAATTAGCTGATTTAGTATTGCTATTTTCTTTGCGTGTATTCATAGTGATTTATTTAGAGAGGTTTAGAGTAGAATCAGTCAGTCATTGTATGCAGCATTTGTAGGATGGAGCCTGGCTCAGCCTGCAGTATAATGTGGCCTCAGTGTTGCACACCGGATGTTCATGCAAGGAACCCCGTCCATGCGCGATATGGCACTACAAGAACCCCGATATTATTCAACTGTTGATCTGAGCAGCCCCTCATGACGCTACGCATGATGTCGGGTCCCTAACAAACAGTCGGAAGCAGCAACAAAGAAACTGCCAACCCGTTACCCTCAGAATGAAGAGACGTTGCCACCATATTCAAATATTGCAAAGAGCTTGCAATTGAACTAACACTAAGATCGAAATAGAAGAAACAAAAACCGGGAAGCCCTTCGTAAACAAGAAACAAGGCGATCACCTCTACTCCTGTTCAAAAGAAGAGGGTGGAGTGTGAAACCGAGCGATAGTAGGTACTATCTATTCCAATTAAAAAATTACTAAGTTTTAACTTAGTATAAGTCGAGAGGATCCTTCAAATCCAAAAACATTTTCAGAACCTTCTATATATATATCCGCAGACAGATCTGTTTCGCTGCATCACTGCTCATCAGTACGTTTAGACTCCGATTGCTTCTAAACCAGGATTGAAACCCGACCGAAGTGGTGTCAGTCGGCGATTCTATCTCTGGGCCATGGTAGAAGAAGGCAGAAATTTTAGCATGTATATTATCATTATACAAGCCCAATAGCCAGAGCGCTCTAATTCATTAGTGAATGAGCGATGCGTACATGCCAGGGTAGCTACTGTTTTTCAAAGTTTACCATTCTTCCAGCGCAAATAGTCATCACCATTTTTTACAGAGTTAAATTATACGAGTAAAAAGTTGTATCAAAAACTTTTCAATATATATTTAATGTAGAGCTTTTCAATATTCTAATTTGGAAGCTAAGTCAATTACGCTACTTGAATTCAACTTTTTGGTGTCTTCAGGCGTTTTATATTAATTGATCTCTTAATGCTTTTTTGAACATGAAATTCCAGAACGTGAACCGAAAGTTTAAATGATTGTAGGGCTGGTCGATAATTGTAAACATTTTTCACCGTGTTTTTACGATCCTAAAATATATTTTCTGGGGTGTTTACATCGAACATTAGTTCGGACCTTTTATTCTGCAACCTCATTCTGGACAAGATAGTATTGTTAACTTCTCTACTTGGTAAAATCTGCAGCCCTCACCAATGTTGAAAGAAGCCTTTATTTTAATATGCTTCAAGTTACATTAAAGTATTTGCTATTTTCTCTTTTAATTTCCAAACTTAGTTATTTGGTAAAGTTTTTAAGGCTTTCTAGATTTAATGTAGATTTGTGATTATAAAAACGATTTTAAAATTCTCCTTAGTACATCCTTCATATAGTTTTCTATCTATAAAAAATATAAAAAAATAATTTAGTTGAAATAAACAGCTTTTGAACCAATGAAATAAAATTTTTCTAAATGCCGTTAGAAAAATAAATTTAAATTACCTGTTTAGTAGGATAGGTTTTCCTTAAAAATAATTTCCTAGCAAATTCAGCAGTATTTCTGTTGCATATCTGATCCCTTATTTTCATTGTAATGCTTATTTTTTTCTAATTTGAATTTTAATGGTTAATTACTTGCAACTGCATTTTAGTTTTTACTATAAATGCACTTTCGTTTTATATTAGTGTTTATAATTTTTATTGATTATTTCTAGTTTTTGTCTCGGTTAATATTTTTGTCTTTGATTATTTTCTATAATTTTTACGAATGTTTTTCTTAATTTTTTAATCGTTTTCCTTATGATATTTTTCTAATTTTTATTTTACTTTACTAAATAACATTTATTATTTTTAAATTTTTTAAATTACATGTGGAGCGGATAAGAAATTAATTATATACAACTGTCTTCTTCACTTTTACAAAAACTCACAACGACGTGTGAAATCTTGAATTTTCACAAAAAGAAAAAGGATTGACTATATGCTTAACAAAAAAGTCGAAACCAGATTTCGCAAGTAGCTGTTAAAATGATTTTTGACCAATGGGAGCGAATTGTAAGACTTGGAAGGACGTTTGACAATGTCAAACAATTCAGCAATAACAATTCTATGGTTAAATTCTACACTGGCACTCATTTTGTTAGTATTTTTAGGTGGCTAATCTGGACTTCAGACTCTAAAGAGTACAGAAACTAACATTTCAGATTGATAACGCCGCTTTAAAAAACCTAAATTGCGGATTGAAATTATTGCCAATTTATCGTTTACACCCTGTATACATTTCCAAGTGTAGTTTTGTGTAATCCGATGGAGCGAATCCGACTTGAATTTAAATTTGGCAGTAAGACTTCTACTATGTGCATTGTGGTGCAGTGGATATTGAATCAAGAGATCGAGGTGCCGAGTTCGAATTCCAGTTGAATCTCTTGAATCCATTTATGTACAAATATCATTGGGAAAGGTATTAATCAGTCTCTTCTTTCCAGTTAAGTGGTAAATAAAGAACAGGTTGTGTTCTATAGCCTTGGCTGGCAACCAGTCTATCACAGAAAGAAATGGCAACCTACTGCTTGATAATCTTCTCCTCAGGCAGTCATGTTGCTTTCGCAACATGATCGCCTAAAGCGTGTTTCACGTAGAGTGATATGACATTTCACTTGATGCTCTTATCCATTGAAGCACATTGCAGATGTCATCACGAACAATAGGAAATGAAAAGAATCTTGCATGATCACGACTAATAAAACAATGATATAAGAACATTTTTAACAAACCAGTATGAAGTCACGTGCGTCTAGGGTACAATATTGCTATAATGAAAAAGTCGGAAGCATTTACGCATTTGTTATTCTATCACAAAATTATAACACAGCACAGTTGATCTGATAATAGGTTAATTAAAACGCGTATCATAAACCAAAACTTTAAAAAAAAAATGATAAAGGAATTTGAGAAAATAATGGTATGTTTTTAATTTCTTTTTATACTGAATGCACACACACACACACACACACACACACACACATATTTATCTTAAAGTAAAATTTATTACTGATATTATATATATATATATATATATATATATATATATATATATATAATTGGCAAAGTGACATATAATTCTTATAATTCTTCTTCAAAAGCAACGTTTGCGGACAGATGTATGACAATCGTCTGATAGATTTCGTCGCCTGGGTCTTGGTCCAACTAATTTTATTTTGACCAAAACCATAGTTTAACGTAAATTTAATCCGAAGTCCTATAGGACGAAACACGACGCGCCGCGCAACAACATTTAACAATTTAGCCTATATATATGTCATTTAAACATCTTTCATTGAAAATGGCAGACAAGTAAGATTTAGTTAAATTCTTATTTGTTCATTTCCATAATCATTACGTCTTTCTAATTTATTTTCAGAATCGTTATACTAAATTATCTATGATTTTACTCAAAGTATATGTAAAACACTGCGAAAAAATCAGTTTGAATGTACTTAATCTTCCCAATCTTCAACCATTTCTTTAGCCTTTTTTAAGGAGTTTTGTTTTTTGTGTTTTGACTGTTTAATATGTCACTTAGGTTTGTGCTGATTTATTTTCGATTGAAGCGTTTATTCTGAGCCTTCACTGAATGAGTGCGATTTGAATACGCGTGCGCATCTTTCAATTTTTAAGAAAGACTTTTTTCACACCATTTACATTGTTCAATTAGGTGAACTTGTAAGACGGAGAGGTATGTTTAATAAACATTTCCTCTCTATCGAGGCAATGTAATTTATACAAAAGTTTAGTATCTAAAGCCAGAATTATTCTTAAAGTTATTTGTAAATTGTGTGTGGATAGATATTATTATCTCGAATATATATATATATATATATATATATGAAAAGTCAGACAAGCATTATTTTGACATGTTTAGTCGATCAAACAACACCTATAGATAAATGGATTTTACTTCAAACAATGTATACTCGTCATATAGAAAAGACAGGTAAAAAATTATGTCAGAAAAATAAATCATTCGTAGGGAACAATATTTCGATCAACATTTGTTTATGAGGATTGGTGATAACTTAAAAGCATTCAACAATATTTGAAAACGAAGTCTATTAAGATGGATTACAACATTGTTATGTAGTATCACTAACTCAGCAGAAGTGATGAGTACTCAGCTTCAAACTGAGTAGTAGCTGTAGCTATTCACACATTTAATGATTTAATTAAATGAGTCCATTCATCTCGCTGTACAGAAGAGGTTTTTATTCTTTATTTTTCCTGGAACTTCTTCTGGGACTTTTGTCTCCACACTCACTTTCATCCTTCTTCTCCGTAAGAGATTGTCTAGATATAAGAGATCGTGACTTTTTCATTTTTCATGACAGTGTTCCTCCAACAATTGTTCATTTTCAGATTTTACACTGCTTTCTAATTCAAGGTCATATATTTTTTTGCGTCGACTTCGACCGGCGATATCCTTCATGATATAGTTATAAACAGTGAAAGGAATATGAAGATGAAATTACGTCAGATAGTTTCATAAACTACAACATGATTTGTCTTATACATTGTTATTATTATAATAATTATAAAATATCAACATTACGCGTTGCATTTATATAAATAAGCGCTAACAAATTCTTTAAACAATTAATCTTATTGATTATACAATATTGCTTGAAGGTATTTTTCTGGAAATCGCTATTATAAAACACATCTAGTGTAATATATGAGCGTCAAATCTAATAAATTTGGATTGTTAATTATTGTTCAGATAAGAACGCAATATAGCAGCCATATTATCGATTTAAATGGAGGAAACAGCTATTATATGCGATCATTAACAACAGCAGAGTGGGTACTAAAACAACAAAAATGATATTAGTTTCTGAAATATCCAAATCTGTTAAAGGAAAGAATTTAATGTAACCCTGTGAGCCATCAGTAAGGTGATTAAATGAACAAAGGCTGTAATTAAAATTTATACAATTTCCCATTGTCTTCTTCCGTAAAAATAGTTATACTAAATTATCTATGATTTTACTCAAAGTATATGTAAAACACTGCGAAAAAATCAGTTTGAATATACTTAAATAAAGTACATGTAAAACCTTGTGTTTATCTTTTCTTGTTTTTTCTGCATATATATATATATATATATATATATATATATATATATATATCTGAGAAGATGATGAAACAAACTGGAAAAGTTTATGAATAACACGTTCCTAGGATTGTGGTCTGCTTGGGCTCTTTTTGTGTATATATATATATATATATATAGGTGTAAGTTTGTGACCCTGAGTTTCACTCTCTTACGATCGCAAGAGCGTGAAATCCAGGATCACAAACCCTCAACAATCATATGAATATGTCAGTTCTGTCACTAATATTCAGCGCTTTTAAATATGTACCGCGCATATATAATATATAAATAATATAATAAATATAACAAATTGCATATATATATATATATATATATATATAAATTTGCACACATTTATATATATATATATATATATATATATATATATATATAAACAGAATTAGGGTTTGTTTTAACGAGAGTAATTGTTATAGAAAAAAAAGTGATAAATAAAATCTTAAAGACAGCTAAATTAATTAAAAGTAAACGCCAACACAAAAATTTAAAAAATATACTCGCAAAATTCGAGCAACACACAACACAGGGGGTCACAAAATGCAACAAAAAGGAAGTTGGTTATTTAACATTATAATAGCAGGAAACTACTTCAAGTTCGAAAACACATCTACATTCGCAATAAAAACAAATCTGAGCTACAACTCTAAAAACGAAACTTTTAAAGTGCTATAAATGCAAAAAAATATACATCAGGGGACAAAAGGCCTGAATAAATGAGTAGCGCTGCACAGAAGTAACATAAATCTATCTAATAATAGGATATTGTGCGTTTCCTAACATTTATACGCATGTAGTGGAGGTAAATTCAGAGTAATGTCAATCTACTAAAATGCAGATCCTGACACGCTCATTATGCAGGAAGAAATAGTTATAAAAACAACCTGCCTTCACTCAACGTAACAACCTAAAAAACTAAGACATACACACAGACACACTAAATTCAAACACGCTAAAGTTTCGGGAACCATTTAAAAAAATAATATTCTAAAATTAAAAAAGAATATGATGACCTATAGAGCAGAACTGAATTAAAAAAAAAATCAAAACATTTTTGAATTATCAAGACGAAATCAAGTCTCGTAAGTCAGTTTAAAAGTTTTTATGGCCAAGGAAAGTTTACTGACTTCTAAAACGGAAAAATATATATAAAAAAAAAATGCCCGCAGGCATATGAACTTTCTGACCTGCTCACCACTTATCTATAAATACACGATATTTTGGCCATCAAAAAAACAAAAGGATCTCGATATGCAAAGTCACAAGTTTATTCGTCTGAAGTGAGTCAACTTCAGACGCGAAACACGTGTAGCGACACAAATACAATTATGGACACTTAATATATCGTACACAAAGTAATATTGATATTAATAACTACAATAAATCTACACTTTAAACAAAACTTTCGCGGTCTTTTACATTTTTCGTATGTATATATATATATATATATATATATATATATGGAGGCAGTGATATCAGATCCGCAAACATATGCACGCAATTCAGAAATCAGTAAGACATAGTGAAATATATGTTACGGCGAAAGTGCTGATAATTTTTCGTATATATATATATATATATATATATGTGTGTGTGTGTGTGTGTGTGTGTGTGTGTTTGTTTGTTTGTTATATCAATAAATTCTGAAAATTACATATCGTTGAATAGCTATTTCAGCGAGAAACTCTCGCTTCATCAGCATCAATCCAAAGCAAAAATTTATTTATTGAAATATGTTACAAAAATTCACATACATGAATTCCTGTTTCTGCCTCTTTTCTATGTTTGGACGACAAATTTTAAATAATTTTTTCTTTCTTAACCCATGCCCTTTTTTAACCTCCCGTGTATAGATGTTTTTGGGCTTCTTGCGGTATATGAGTTTTTGTAACATATTTAAATTAATGTATTTTTCAGTATTTATTGATATAATATATATATATCTGTCTCTGTAAAATCCATAATGCTAGTTGCATTGAGCCCTCCACCTGAATTATTCTTAATATTGATAAAATTAATATTGATATGTATTAGTTTTGTGGATTTATCTATATACAATAGCTTTTTGGATTAAATACATATATATGTGTGTGTGTGAAGCATTATATTAAAATGATTTTCTCAAATCCACTGTGAATATCTTTGAAATTATTATATCTTTACGTGCATGGTTTAAAATTTTTATACAAAAATATTTTTCATTTCATCAAACCAGAATATTTTATTCAATTTTTCAAATCTAAATGATTCATGATTCACAATTTTAAAATGATAAGGCATTTTTTAAGATAATAATAACGTCTTGTTAAGTACAGCCCACACACTAAGGAGATCTTTGTCTATGTAACGCTAGGGATGATAGGGGAGGTATAAAAACATGAAACGACACACCACAACCTGCCTTAGGCCTTCCCGAAGAATTGGTTGGTAATGCGGCCATAGTAGAAATCATAGATAGATAGATAGATAGATAGATAGATAGATAGATAGATAGATAGATGTTGAAATACTGTTGTAATCCGAAAAGGCTATATAATAAAAGCGAGGAGAGAAATATGGAGATACCCAAATCTAGCAGCTCCAAAATTTCAAAGGCGCATTGTGTTAGCGAATGATGCCTTGCAAAAGCAATGTATGAAGAAAAATGAACACTTCGTGAGAAACAATTAAAAGGTTACTGGAATTTCATTTTATATCGCTCAGCTAATATCGCAGTAGATACTGAACAATCTCTTCACAAATGAAGCAGAGCCGTGAGGCAACAGGATGATGCCTGGAATATCATGAACAGAAAATGGGAGAAACGACAAAGTTCTAGACAAAATGGAAGCAAAAATAAAACATATACCCTTCTGCAATTTAATTGAAACAACTGTTTTTATTTCTTTGCTTTCTATATATGGTGATTTTTAAACCCACTGATGTGACATGGTGTAATTGATTACTTTTTTTTATTCAGATTAAATAATTTGCAGTGGTGTGCAGCAATATGAATCTATTTTGGGGGTGAATGATGAAATTTGTTTGGCCTTGAAATTCGACAATCGGAAATGCATCAGATTTTTATCACGCACAAACATTATTCTCTTGGCTATCGATTAGTTGAATTAGGGCTGTTGTCCGTGATGGACGTTACTCCAAAGAAGTGTACGAAAATTGTAACGCTGAACAAACACATTGGCAAGCCTTACAAACAGATCGTGGATATTGTTGGTGTCAGCCTTTCATCTGTCAGTCGAAGTCATCATGGCAAAAAAACAATCTTGATCCATCAGTTTAAAACTTAAAGGAAACTTACTTGGAAAGAGAAAAACAACACCAATAGACAACATATACGTAAGTTTAAAAGTTCCTAGAAAGACATTATTCTTTTTTGTTTCAGTTAATTTACACAAGGGTATATTTTTAGCAAAAAAAAAAAAAAAAAAGAAAAAAAGAAACAGCTACTATTTTTAGGGTCAGTCAGTCAGTTAATTGCCATACATGATACACGCTTGGGCGATCATGTCTCGAAAGAGACCTGATTGACTGAGTAAAATGTTATCTCGCAATTGGTTGTCATTGCTTTCTGCAGTACACTGTTTGCCGACTAAGTCTATAGAACCCAATCTGTCCTATTATTTAACCCTCATTGCGAGGGAAGAGACAGATTAATACCTCTCCCAATGTTATTTGTGCGTAGGTGAATGCAACTAGGGTACATACTTAGAAAAGTGTCTTTAGAAAATGATACACCCGCCTGGAAATATTAAACGAAGAGGAGCAAAGGAATGTAACGCATAAACAACTCAATGAGCATTTTCAAATAATATTCAAATGATTGATACCAAAAACACAAATATTATTAAGAGTTACAAATGTCAAGAAATTGTGGAGAGCCAAGGTTGTCTAAGAAGAAACGCGAAGGAAAATAAGTCTACATCTATATGTCTGTGGGCAAAAACGTTACTCTATATGTAGGTCTATGTAAATAAACTGAATTAATCTCCCTGAATATAGAATGAAAATAACAACGATTCAAACTGTCTAGAAATAGTGTGTTTCAGCTAAGATTGTTGTTCAGTTTAACTTAAGCCATCTTATATGAATGTATTTATTTCCTGACCTAACATAGAAAAGCCAGAATACTGTATGTTATTTAAAACAAAGGTTTCAATGTTTTTTCTTTAAATTTAGGTTTATTAATTACTCGTATTTTCAAAAAAATGGCATATAATACTTTTTTTTTAGTTATGACGAGTTCTTTATCCATAGAGTGAAATTTAAAACGCTCATCATTCATTTGCTGTCTAGATATTAGATTCTTACATCTATAAATGGTATAGTCTTATGTTATAGCTTCACTCTTAATATTTGTTTGTAGTTGATAATTTCAGTGTTAGTGCTGTGTAAAAGCCAATATAAAAGGTGTTATTTTATGTTAAATGACGACTTCATATTTTCTGAGTCTTTTACTATTAATTCCTGATTTTTTCATTTTTCTATTATTTCTTTCTAAAGTGAACAAAACGTTTGATGTTTGTGCTTGTTTAATAACATACTATTTCGTAATTTGTCTTGCTTCCTATCGTTTTTGTTTATGTAATGTTTATATAATTATTTTTAAATATGTTAATTTTTTTGAGCTTCTAAAATACCTAATGTATATAATGTGTATACGTAAAAATCTGAGTGCAATTCTGTCAGGACCCCCGTCTTCTGGTAGGGTTATTCATATCGGTAGAAATTCAGAGCGGGGACTAGACTAAGAACAATCCAAAACGTGATGCGAAAACGACTAAGTCGAATTTCTAGGTACAAAAACATATCGGCAACCCGATGAAAGCTTTCATCATGAACGTGCCTATCAATCTCTGCATTTCCGCAGCGAATGGTATGTGTGCCATGGGGTGGCAATCCATTGTTCACCTCAAGCAATTTACAGCCAAGGATTTTATGCAGAAAGATTTTTTATAAGAACAAATTGAAGGTAACCAATCCTCTAAAATCAGTATCCTTCGAAAACACCACAAGGCAGTTAAAAAGAATGTAGTATACAAAAAAAGCCAGAATTCTGTATTCACTGAGCTCTCCTAAACTACCATAAGATGCCTGCAGACGTGCATACGGACGTCTCTCCAAATCCAACATATGACTCATTTCACACAAGGAAATATTTATAAACAATCACAATACTCCCAAACGACGACACAATTTTCGTTATAATTTGTATACAGTTTTTTTTTTTTATCGTATCACCCCGAGCAAGGCGGTAATGCCACTGATGTGCAGGGGGCTACATAAGAGTAAAAAGATTAATTAGAAGAGAGTGCAGAGGAAGACGAACCAGTTAGAAAGGAGGAAGAGTAGGATGGGAATAAAGGTGTGATGACAGTTGCAAATGTGGAGAGAAAGGAAAGGATATACGGGGTGGTGAAAGAACTACAGTCAAGTGGTTAATAGATGAGTATTGACATAGCATTTAAATTCCTGGAGGTTGTAGCCGTCAGGAAAGCAAGAATATCGAAGCGAGTTCCACAGGCGGGAAGTGCGAGAGAAGAAGTTGCAGGAGTAGAATTGTCGTATGCATTTGGTTAAGCTAACTGTGAAAGTATTATGACTAATATGTAATAGATAAAACTACGTAATACTTTCAAGTCTTAAGTCATGAGTTAAACATGTATAATCAACACAACTATAGTGATATGTACGGTAACGCCACGGATGCGCAGTGGGTTAGGTGAGAGTGAATAGAAGTTGGTGGAGTGTGAACCGGGCGATAGATTTGTCTATCTACTCCAACTGAAAAAAGAAGAAAAGAGTGAAAAGAGTGGAAAAGAGAATGTGTTTCTAGTTAAAGCGAAACCGTAGGCTGAAAGAAAGATGAATGGATGTAAGAAATATATTGATTTCCTGGTATCGATATCAAATAAGTGTTTTCGTCGTAAACTGAAATTTGAAGGCTAAATATGTCTTCTGAGTAAATGGTATCGTAGCTGAGACTAAGAACTACAATTATACCAACTTAGATCCAAACCTAAAATAAAAGGGCTGAAAAAATACAGACATACAGGCAGATAAACAGACACACCCACAAACATCTTGACTTTTATATATATATATATATATGATGAGCTGTGATACAGCGAAACCGATCTGTCTTTTTTCTTTTTTTTTTGCGGATGACTATATATATATATATATAGTCATCTGCACACAGACTTTTTTACGGTGTATATTATCATTATACACGCCAAATAGCTGAGAGTGTTCTAATTCATTGCAGAATGAACGATGCGTAGATGATAGAGTAGCTACTGATTTTCAAAGTCTACGATTCTTCCAGAGTGATCAATCAGGGTGCGAGAGCGTAAATAGACATTCGAAGACAGATCTCTTTTGCTGTATCACAGCTCATTAGTACGTTTAGACATCCGATTGCTTTTTGCCCAAAATTGAAGCCCGACAGATTTGGTGTCAGTCGGCAATTCTTCCACTGAGCTACGGGCGCTCGGTAGAAGGAGGCAGGCCTTTTAGCGTGTATATTATCATAATACACGCCCAATAGCTGAGAGTGTTCTAATTCATTGCTGAATGAAAGATGCGTAGATGCAAGCGTAGCATCTGTTTTTCAAAATCTACCATTCTTCCAGAGTGCTCAAACAGGGTGTGAGAGCGTAAGGGATATATATATATATATATATATATATATATATATATATATATATATATAGGTGGGATGATATATTGATATTTATAAATAAGAACAATTTTATGAAAATGGAAGTAGATTTCCTGTGGCATGTTTCTCAATTTAGAATTTCATAGGATTACAGTGAGTTTCACATTGACGCTCTTACGCTATTGTTTGAAGGAGATGAGGCGCTGAGATATTTAGAAAATCTTAAATCTTGCATTTTAACTTCATCTATCTATCGTACACATGTTTAATTGCATCAACTTAGAAATCAACTCAGTTCAAATAACGCATCGCACCTAAAATTTAGTAAGCATTTAGAAAGAATTCAAGGGAAAAAAATCAACTCTAATAGCAATATTGATTATAAAACTTATAATATTTATTTTATAGTATGTACATCCAATCATTTCCGATACTTAAATTTAAAATTAAATTTTAAAAATAAATAAGCTATCTTCAAGATTTAAAATTAGTTTTAATTGAAAGGCGAGGAATTAAATGTAGTAATTCAAGTAAGCAAAATAAACTGGTGTATTTTAAACCGAAATTATATTTATTGGAATCTAAAATTTTTCTGATTAAAAAGAATAAATTAATTTTACCACCATTTTTGATTGATCGACACATTTCGTAAAGAGTGGGCAAATTTCGAAAATGTTAGAAGGGATTAAACTTTTAAAAATTAATTAAAAATTACTTTGATCCTTCCCCTTAATAATATAATAAACATTTTGATGCAAAAATTTTGTTTTATTAAGTTTGAGAAGTTTTTTTTATTAATACTATGCTGCTTTTAAGCGATTTAGGGGAAGTACTTATTTTATAGGTATTTTAAAAATCTGAATTTTCTTATATGACTCTGTTCTTTTAAAAGGAAACCAGAAATAAGAGTGAAGCGTTAATTTTTTTACTTAGTAGTTTGTTCTTTAAAGTGTCCTTAGAGTTCCATGTACAGCACCTGGCATCATTCATCTCAGAACAAGGTACGTACTGAGGAAGCAGATGGCACAAAGAAATCTCCGCGACTTTCGGCATGTAATGTCATGAGGCGGCTTTGATAAGGACATTCGGATTAACTCTTTGAAGAGGAAGTGGCTCCAGAGACGACCACCGATGTCTTGGTTTGATGATGATAAACGGGGAACTGGAAAGATGATGGCAGAGAAAGAAAGAGCAACATCACACAAAAAGAGTGGGAGGAGAATGGTAAGTACATGTAACAAAGAATGTGTTGTCTTAACTATTAATTTTAGGCAGTTAGAACAGAGAAATATGTTAAACTCAAAAATAGCTCCTCCACAACCGACCCAAAAAGTGAACTCAATGCAAACAGGTAATGGAATTATATTGTTCAGTTAGATTCCTTAAAACTAACCGAAACACAAATTTGGTAGTTTTGACGCCAAGCACATGTGCGTGGTGGTCCAGTGGATATCGGCTCGGAACGAGAAATCGGAGAGCCGAGTTCGAATTCCAGCTGAATTCATTGCATTCACTTACGCGCAAATACCCTTGGGAAAGGTATTAATCCGTCTATTCCTTCCAGTTATGGGTTAAATAACAGGACAGATTGGGTTCTATAGACTTGGCTGGCAACCAGTCTACCGCAGAAAGCAATGGCAACCTACTGCGGGATAATCTTCTGCTCAGTCAGTCATGTCTCTTTCCCAGTATTATATATATATATATATATATATATATATATGCTAGTGTGTCCGTGTATATATTTTTTTTCTCAAGTCTGACTCAGAGTTTTAGGTTATGTTTTTTTTTAATTTTTTAATGCAAGATACTGAATATTAGTTACATGAATGTATATGTTACCGTTATCTTAGACGGCATATCGATATGATTATCTTGCCGTCTTTTTTGACGCCACGGGCTTACTCATATGAAAATGAGGTTCTGATAACACATGGGCGCGTGGTGAAGAATAACAAATGGACATAAATGTTGTCCTGATCTAACAAACTCGCCATATTGTACTCACCTTGAATCAACCTATTAACTTTTTTGATCGCTTCAAAACGCTTTTGGAGCGAAAACATTCATTAATAAAACCAGATTTACGTGTTTGTCGTCGAAACCTTTTTAGCCACCCACATTCCCTTCGTATTTTGTTGGAGGGAAGTAAATTCAACTCGATCAACTTCTCCCCACCAACAACTATTCTGAGGAACAGACTTTCTACAGGATGTTTTTCTCGAACACTATAATTTTAACATGTTCATGTGTAGACTTAACCATTATCTTTCCCGCCTATTCATATAAACTACACATTAACATAATTCCTGCGTCGAGTGCCCCCTGAGAGTGGACTGTTCTGTAAAAAATAAACAAACAAAACCTGATAAATATTAAACAAAGCATCTACATAATAACTCTGCTTGTTCCTTCCTGAGTTACTTAGTTACTCCGTCCGTTACACGCTTACTCTCGACACGAGCTTTTCCTTCTCCTCTATATTTTTACTCTTCTCAGCCTTTCTCAGACGTTTGCCGAACGGAAGTGTAGTAAAGAGTGGGAGGGTAGGAGGAGAGAGCCTATAGCATTACCGTATCAGTATTAGCTTAAGCTGGTGGTTGTACCAGTAACTGTGTGTGCGTATATGTGTGTGTTCTGCACAATATAGTAAAAATAGGCAGGTTTGTTGTCGTATTCCGCGACCTAATAACGCGATTTCTGGCATCTACTTCCTTGGCCATTACTCAGTTGGTCTTTTCTGTTTACAATGGACACAGGAGCCATGATTTTTCCGTAATAAATAAAACATTTATTTATAAAGTCTCTCACAATATAGCGTACAGTATTTTGGTTATGGTCTGTGTATACGCCGCTTAATATAATATAAGATTACAGTAAAGTAGCTTCTATGGACATTACTTTTATAGATATTTTAATAAAAATTACATTTTTTTATCCAATACCTTTGCGTTTGAAGACGTTACTATCAGTTGTAGTATGACAAAGTAAACATTTTTCAGGAAATCATAATTATCCTTCTGTGGAAATTCCACGGGTTCCGCTAGATTTAATAATTGTTTAATAGGTGATAACAAGTTTTTGAAAATGTTTCTGAATGTAATGTGAATGGCGCAGGATGCTATAGTATTGTTTAACGAAGTATGGTGGGCAGAAGAATGAATGAGCACTTGGATCTGTCCTCACCGATTGCTTTATGGGGAAACCGGAACACTGCTTCACTCGGGACTCCGTTCCCTGCACATTGTAAACAACAGCACTTTCTTTTGAACACCGGTGTAGCTTTCACGAGTCTCAAACGCCACTAATCTCGAAGCCAAAAGTTTGCACTTTTTATGAGTTTTCGGTCTCGAGCAAGAAACCGGGAACTCTCGCTTTCACCGATGATGCACGCGCAGTGTCATTTCAAAACTGCCTCGCGGTTCCATGATGTCTACAAACGCATGTGCAAACAAACCGCCTTCTTTTACTTCGGCGAGGTATGTCTCCACCATGGACGCCAGTCTGCTAGGCTAGCTAATCAGCGTTACAGTTGTTTGAACAGTCACATTTGTGTTAGTCCAATACTGCAACTTCGCTGTGAAAACCTTAGTTACAGCTTTTGAAGGCCAGCATCCTAAAACCCTCGATGAGTGCGACATTGTGAATTCTGCAGACCGATAACATCAAGAGATCAACTTCCTGACAAATCAACCATGAGTAGATTTGAACCGGGTCTTGCGGTCAGAAAGCGAACGATTTATCAATCGGAAACTTAATGGATAATAGAATAATTGCCGTAGTTTTATTTTAATAATAAAATTGATAAACAAAAGAGGATATTAAAACTCGACCCAAGAGTTTATCAGCCTATTTCTAACTCAGTATCTATTCCACGCGTTCTAAAGAAACTTTCCTAAATTCTTATTTGGCATTAACCATATGAACGTTAATATAACGTTGATATTAAAGTGCTATTGATTATGCATAAAATTCTGTTTGCCTCCAGCTTAAGAACGTCGAGCAAGTTATCGTCATGAAAGATACTTTACTGAACCCGATTTGTTATCTTTCTACATAAATTGTTCACACTTCAAATTGTTAAAGGCGATAACCTCAAAGCCTATGAAAATCGTTCATATGAAAACTTGTGATACCGTACAAAGTTTTACTCTTCAGATATAGATATTTCATTCGATAAGTCAGCTTGAAATTCTGATAAGGGGAAAAATGTTTGAGTGGGGATCGTCTTGCTTTTAAAATTACTGGTTGCCAGAGATTATTATTATTATTATTATTATTATTATTATTATTATTATTATTATTATGTTGTCGTTTTTCATCATATTTCGATTTCTGCTATGGTCGCACTACCTGCCAAGTCTTGCGGGAAGACCTAAGGTGGGTCGTGGTGTGTTGCTATAGCTCTATTTCATGTTTTTTCCTATCTTCCCTAACATGCCTAGAGTTACATAGACAAAGTTCTCCTTCGTGTGTGGGCTGTATCTAAAAAGATATTTTTTTTTGTAAATCTCTTAAGCTGGGGTCTCCAGAGATTCATTCAATGTGTTTTTTTTCCATTTTATATCACTCCAAGTGCAAATACTATCACTGGAACGATTCTTGTTTTCAATTTCCACATTTTTTCTATTTCAATTTCCAGGTCCTTATATTTTGATAGTTTTTCGAATTCCTTGGTCGCCATGCTACAATCCTCTGGATAAGCCATATCAATTTATAGGCAAGTTTTTTCTTTCTGGTTTTTAAAAATAATGTCTGGCCTATTTGCTTCAATTATTCTGTCTGTTTAGATAGTGTAATCCAATAGAATGGTGATATCTTCTATTTCTGTTAACGGTGCTGGGTAATGTTCATACCTGTGTTTGTTTACATATTTTCCATAGTGTTGCACATTTTCCAATGTAAATATTACCCATCTCTATAGTGACGATTTTTATATTCATTTGGGGCCATTACAGAATATCCTGAGATTAGATTATTATTATTATTATTATTATTATTATTATTATTATTATTATTATTATCTGTGACCTGTCCTTTCAAGACGTAGGCGATCATGGTTTTCCCCGTCTCCCTATCCCTGGTGGCTCTTAAAACCTTTTCACCTGTCACACCACGCAACCCTCGTTTCGTCATCCACCTAATCAGGTCATTTAAAATATGTTATCTACTGCTTTCCCTTGTCTATTTTTCCATGTATCTGGCCTGTTAGTATCACGTACTCCAAGTCCTCCTTCTTCATTCCATGTCCCAGGAACTTTAGCTGTCTCTTCCTGATGCTCAGTATTAATTTCCTTGTCGTTTCCATCCTTTCTAAAACCTCATCATTGCTTACATGCTCGAGCCATGATTTTTACAACATCCTTCTCTAGAACCACATTTCAGCTGCTTGAAGTTTTTTCTTCATCTTCGATGATATTGTCCAGCATTCAATGCCATATTGCAGAACTGATATCACATAATATTCCAGTACTCTCTTCTTTGTTTCTGCCGAAATTGTCCTGTTTCTTAATACTTTACTCAATTTCTGGAATGCTTCCTTCGCCATGCCAATTCAACTTCGGATTTCTGTGTCACACATTCCATCTTCTGTTAGAATACTTCCCAGGTATTAAAAATTTTGTACCGGCTCATTTTAGAATCCCTGACCCGTATTTGGCATTTTGGGTTTCCCTTTTTGCTGATGACCATACATTCCTTTTTCTTGCAGGTTATTTGTAGTCTTTCTTGTCGCTCTTTTCACCTACCTTCTGTAGGATGTCTTGCAGTTTCTTTTCCGTGTCTGCTATCAGCACTGTATCATCTACGTACATTATGTCGCTAAAAGTTTGACCTCCGATCACGAATCCTTGCCTAACTTTTAGGGTCCTCGGAATAGTCTCGCTGTACAAGTTGAAGAGATCCAGTGAAAAGGTTAGTAGATAAAGAGGAGAAAATGTTACTCACACTGTAGTGTGAGTAACATTCCTTCTATATCTTCTTCTTTATGTGTCGTGTAGTTTTAGGATGTGGGCAATCTTGGACTTCAACCTGCCCCTATTCCAAGTTGCTTTTAACTCTTTCCCTCTTTCTGTTTCACAAATCCCACTACGGCAACCCCTAACTGAAGCCCATCAAGTATGTTCCGCGCCTTTTCCCACTATATCTCTTTCCCTCTATTCGTCCTGTGAGTATTAGATTCTCCAATCCCTCCTTCCCCCTTATGTGTCCCAGAACCTCAGCTTTCGTTTCCTGAAGCTAAGTATAAGTTTCCGTTTTGTCTGCATCCTTACCAAAACATTGTCGTCGCTTATATGTTCAGTCCATGGTATTCTTGGAATCCTTCTGTAGAACCATATTTCTGTTGTTTTGTGTCTCCTCTATTTTTAAAGCTACTGTCTAACGTTCTCTCCAAAAGCTTGTCGTTGCTCGCAATTTTGGTCTATGGCATCCTTTTGGTCTATGGCATCTTTAGCATCCTTCAGTAGAAATACATTGCTATTGCTATTGCTTCGAGTCTTTTCTTCATCTTCGAGGAGATTGTCCATCAATCTTTACCATATAGAAGCACATTCATCATGTAACAGTTCGGTAATTTTTTTGGTGTTTTCAACGAAATTATTTTGTCTCTTCTCAGATTTTGGAATGCGTCTTTGGCCATACAAATATACCTTCAGATCTCAGTGTTGCACCTTCCGTCCTTTCTTAGAACACATCCCAGATATTTAAATTTCTGCACCTGCTTGATTTTAGTATTCCCGACTTAGAGTTGATATTTTCTGCTCCCCTTTTTGCTGATGACCATGCATTCAGTTTTTTTTTTATCATAGATGCAGTATAAACAATAGGTGTTCTCTGTGGGTTGAGCAAGCGATTTTAATAGTGTGGTGTGCGGCCTTGCTCGGAAACGTGTGCATTTATTTTTTATTATTTATTATTTTATTATTTTATTATTGTCTTACGCCCCTTTCTATCTTTGTATATCTGCTGAATTCGTTACCTGTCCGTATGCAGGCGGTTTGCTGCCCGTAGAGATTCTTGATTACTCTTAGGTCTTTCCCAAATACGTTGAAGTTGCCGAGCATCTCCATCAATTATTTGTGGCATAACTTGTTCAAACCTTTTGCATAATCGTTGAAATATAGCTCTGCCCCCTCGGAAACTCTGACCACGCCGTAGTTTCCGTCAACACTTCAATCCGCGCTAACTCATTAAACTGATGGTTCTGTGGAGTTCGCACTCGTTTGCACTCGTTTGCACGTTGCTTCTTAGGCAGTGCTATGAAAATCGACTTGCTGAGGTCGTCTAGTATTACACCACTATTATAAATTTTATTTATTATTTCTAGGTGTAATATTTATAAACACTAGATAGGTTTTATAGACTGTTTATAAATATTACACTTTCAAAAATCACAGCTATAGAACGATAGTTAAATTCTGATTTCAGTGCGTACTTCTTATGCTGCGGGTTAATCTAGGTTAAATTTCATAGACATTGTTGAATGCAGTTATATGTGCCCTGTTTCCTCGGATCATTGCTCTCCACAACGTCCAATCTATTGTGGTTCTTAACGGTTGTTCAACTATCACTAATACCCCTGTCTCCAGCTCCGTCATCTATTTAACGAAGCTCTTCAAGTAAATTTCTTTCCACATCTCTCTTGTTCTCTTCGTGACCTGTGAGGCTTTAACTTTTTCAAAACCTTCTTTCTCGTTATGTGTTTAAACAATTATCGCTCACTTATTTTGATTCTGAGTATGTGTTTTTTTTTAATTTTCATTATGTGCTTTTTGAAAGTGTAATATTTATAAACAGTCTATAAAACCTATCTAGTGTTTATAAATATTACACCTAGAAATAATAAATCAAATTTATAATAGTTGTGTAATACTAGACAACCTCAGCAAGTCGATTTTCATAGCACTGCCTAAGAAGCCACGTGCAAACGAGTGCGAACTCCACAGAACCATCAGTTTAATGAGCCATATAACAAAACTGATCGTCCGAATCCTGATGAATAGAGCGAGAAGCAGAATCAGGCCAGAAATATTGTTCTCATTTATGTTGCCATTTGTACTACGTTTCGGCCGTTGTACACTCCGGCCTTCTTCATGTGCTAGAAGGTTTTGACCGAACACTTTATTCCTGGGGTATTTGATCTTCATTCCTTGTGTAGTAGAAGCCTATTTTGGTAGTCATGAATTATCTCCCTCCAACCTTGTATGTTACTTTTTCACCACTACTCTAGCGTGTTACTGAATTTACAACTCTTTGGGTCAAGTCAAAGGAACTAACCAACGTCTATATCCACCGGGCCATGTGTCCTTAAGGATAAGAACAAGTGAATTTTTTTGACTTATAATCCTGATGTTCACTAACCCTTTTTTACCAGAGTTCATATTAAAATTTTTTGATGTTAATGGTTTTCTCTAGTATTTTTCCAGAGCTCAAATTGCAATTTTAACAAAAATTATTTTCTCTGGGACTCCATATTACTGGTTCCCATATTGTGTTCATCTCCATGCTTGGTCGGCTTAGGAGATTTTTATAGCCTAGCATATATGCTGATTCCTTAACTTTACGTAATTACCAATAGCGTTCACTATCTATTATTTCAACTTCATCCCATAGGGGGTGATGACCCTATTTCCCCCTCAATATGATTTATTTTTGCTTCCATTTTATTCAGATCTTGCTGATTATTGACTCCGTCGATGGAAGTCTCATTATACTTCCTTTTTTAAATCCCATACGTGATACACACTTCAGCGATCATGTTTCTTTCGTAACATGATTGACTAGGCAGAAGATTTTCCCGCAGTAGGTTGCCATTACTAGCCTAGCTAGTTACAGTCAATTAGTAATGGTCCTGACTAGGTGCACAGTGTTTTGTAAATAGTGATATTTATTAAAATTAGCTAAGTCTCATACAAGGAGGTGTGTGGAGGAAGGAGGATTTTGATATTAATGCTTTAATATTCCAAATTAGGAATGATTGATCCTTTTACAACACCGGAAATCAGCGTCTAAAGTATGACTTTTTCGTACGCTTAAAGACCGATCGCTCTTACCGGTGATAATTACGCAACTCTAGCCAAAACGGAGCCTTCCCTCATTTGACACCAATTATGCAGGATTTTGAGCTTAAACTTGAAATGCCTTCTTCGTTATAGCTGACATTAGATTTTATTCCGTCTGATCAAAGATCTCAGAAATTTCATCCGTTTGAACTTGTTTATTCTTAAATTCATTATGTAAAGAAAAGTTTTTCGCTTCATCACAACGTCGATTTCAAAATCCATACTTTTCGAGCCGAAGCAAAAATAACATATCATTAAGAAAATTAAATGTAAGTGTTCAATTAAGAGCATATCACACTGAAAATTATTTCTCATCCGATCACAAAAGTTAATGTGGTTGATAACGGGTCGGAATGAGAAGTTGGAGAGCCGAGTTCGATACATTTGACTTACGAGTAATTATCTTTGCGAAAGTGATGCAATGAATGTGTAATGAATATGCATGCATCTTGGTTCCTGCTCACAGTAATGTGATTGACTAGTGTCAGCCATAAATACAGACTGAGGCGACGGCGCATAGAGGTCAACCACTAGAGGTCTACGTCCATAGGTCTACCGCTACAGGTCTACCAGACTACAACTATTAATCTATGCCTAAATCTCAGGATAGTACATACGACGAGTACCGTGCATAGGGTCTACGTGCTCGATTGTTCTACCCGGATGCATTTGTTTAAACAGCTCAACTACCTTGAATGAAATATATATATATATATATATATATATATATATATATATATATATCCGACACCTTTGAATTTTGAAAATTTTCTCTAATTTATATATATATATATATATATATATATATATATATATATATATATATATATATATCACATTCTGGTACATAAGAGAAAGGTAGGAATCAATCTTTACTCTTCGCAGGTATGGGTAAAATAAAATGAACAGAGTGGATTCTATAGCTTTGTTTGACAGTCTGCAGCAAAAAGTAATGGCAGTCTACTTCAAGTATTATTCTCCTATTTCAATCATGAATCAAAAAGGGACAAAATAATCTAAGCGTTCAACATGCATGGTACCAAAGAAAATTGGTTTATTTATTTGTTTTTTACGCCTTTGCAACCACTTGCAGATTATTTAAAGACAGAAAATATTTTTTTAGGATTGTAAGAATCTTTTTCATATATTAATGATTCAAGTCTTAAAAGTTATATATATATATATATATATATATATATATATATATATATATATATATATATGGTACTGTGTAAAAGTATTAGGATAAGAACTATGTTATCTTTTATGAGGTATCAAAATAAACCAACCCTGTCCTAACACTTTTGCATAGGGAAGGACTAGGATCAAGTGGGTAAGAGATGTTAATTGACATTGCATTTAAATTCCTGGAGGTTGTAGCTGTCAAGAAAACAAGTATACGGAAGATAATTCCACAGGCAGGAAGTGCGAATAAAAGGAGTATATATTTGTGGAGGGTGTACCTAAGTTCGTCGGAGCAAAAACCATGAAAATATTTGTAGAAGAAACAGAGGGAAGCCACATCCTGCAGGTGAAAAATTGGCTAAAGTAAAGCTGCCAAGTCTGGACCGATCACATTACATATATTCTCCTTTTGAGCCTGTAGAGAACCCTGAGACGAACAACAGGGAAGCCTGACCAAATATGACAACTGTATTCTATGCACGGTCGGGTGGTTGATTTGTATATGTGCAAGATGGATTCAAACGGAAAAAATATCCTGGCCCGATACAATGACCCAAACTTCCTAGCAGTAGATTTAGTCTTAGATTTAATGAAATGGTTCAACTTGTGTTCGGAAGTGATGTGAGTTTTGTAGCGTGTTTTGTAGAATGTAGCTGCTTCTTAGAGCGAATTATGGTTTTCAGCTGTGTTCCATTTCTACATGCCGATTTCCATATTTTTCTATTGTCATGTGGTAAGTATTAAATTTCCGTGGCTTCTCACTCAAATTATTCCTCGTTGAATTTATTTGATGATTTTACTTCAAACAGCAACAGGCAATGATGATTGCGTCAGAATTTACAACTGATTCTTACATAGTGAAAATGTCATCTAACCAAATTTAATCTTATTCTGCATGTCCCGATGGTAATGTAAACATGTGCCTACTTCTGATATCTGCTAGCTGCAGTTGATATTTAACCATTTTCAAGGACGAATATAATAAAATTTAAGCAGAATGTTCATTTAGATTACAAGGATCAACGATTGTTCATAAATATTGTCGATGTTTATTCGACGTCAGGGATAACTGATAATTTTCCGTTAAGAAAGACAGAGAATAAAGAATGTTGGATTAATAGCAAGAAATAACAGGTGTTTATATTTGTTCAAATCATTTCAATAAAAGGAAGCATTTGGATGAGCATCGCATGAAAATTATTGTGTGTTTAATTGACAAAAAGACTCAAAAAAGGGAGATATAAATAAAGGCTGAGTGAGTGAGAGTTAAGATGGAGGAATAGAAAATATTGATGATTTTACAAATACAGAAATATACAGAGTTATAGTGAATATATTTTCAGGGTTCTGATAAGCCCCTCCACTTGTGGATTGTGTCTGTTGTTACTTTAATCGCTTCCTGGATGTTCCCAGTAGCAAGATTGGCGATGTGCTAAAAAAAACAAACTATCTCTAGCTGAAGCTACAGGTAGAGATGTTTTTTTTTATTTGAAGACATTGCCAATCTTGCTACTGGGAACATCCAGGAAGCGGTCAAAGTAACAATTAACAAAATACAGAGTTATATACACACACACACATATTTATTTTCTTCTAAATATGTACTGTTAAATATAAAAGACAATGAATGTGTGTTAAGGTTAATTGTTGACCGTTCTAAGCATCGTATTTTGGCTTTAATTTTAGGTGAAAATAAAGACAAAAATTGTCCAGCATTTGGGTATTTTTTTATTATGCTTGTTCTAAGCTTTCGGCTCACATGAGCCATCTTCAGAGAGGTTACAGGGACGGTAATATAAAGACATCCACTATCAAAAATGATTTTATCTTGTGTTGACATAAATAATTGCTATGCAACGATTATTCGGTGACTGTTAACGTTGCATAGCATGGGTTTATGTCAACACAACATAAAATCATTGCCAATAAACGGGAATGATGTATGTAACAATTGGAAAAACGGGAGCGGGCGTTAAGGGAGCCTGTACTGTGATGCGATAACATTGTGACCCAGAAGTTGATGCATTGTCACGGCAACGTCGAAGGGGTTGGTCCCTTATAAAAAACGTGAAATTGTTATGGCATTTGATAAGGTAGAATCTACAAAAAGACCCGTATTTGGTTAGAATAGAATTACGCGTTTTGGTCGAATAAACCATCGGAAAAAGCAATATTTCCATTAATTTTTGTCACATCCTGAAATTTGTTTACATATCAAAGAATCTGACTTTTTATCTACCAGTGAATCGATTTTGTTTCAGTTTTGAGTGAAACGACTTGGAGAAATATATAAGAATGCGCAAAAGACTACTCCAAATTGTGTTTGTCGTTGTCTTTTAACGAAACCTGTACATCGATTCGAAAGATTTTCGCTTACATCAAAATTTCGGACCTTCATTTACAAGTTTCCCGATTTTGGGTAGGCGTCTCGAAAGAGAAGAGTTCATAAATTCTAAGCATTTCTGTGATTTCTGTCGTACCCTGTAAATCGATTAGAAAAAATTTTGCGTACCTCAAAAGTTCATGACATGATCGACAAGTGATCCAATTTGTATGAAATCGGGCCAAGCGTTTCGGAGGAGTAGGGTTTGTTATTGGTTTTGTCCTCTGAGGTATTCCCACCTGTTATACAGGCTTGATTTAACTTAATTTAGACTGTTAGTCGATCGTGGTCGACAGGTCAATTAATGGCTTTCCCCATGTGGATAGGGGCCGCAACTTCGAATCCTGCCAAATGGCATACATTTTCGTAACAAATATTTATCGCAAATAAACAGGCCGCTAAAAATAAATATATAATATTGCGTGATTATACACAGAATATCTACTTAAATACAAGTATCGATCAAAAATAATGTTCAAACAAATCATTTCATATATATATATATATATATATATATATATATGCTACTTCAAACTTTATTTTTAGTGCATGCAGTTATTTGATTAGACGCGTTTTTTATTTTAACAATAAAACTGCTTACTCGAAAAAACTGTGTGAAGTAAATGTATACAGAAGCCAAAATAAATACTGCTTGAAATAAACGGAACGTCTACTCAAATGCACTAAAAATTACGTATTATGTAATCAAAAATAATATTAATTATTTTTAAAAACTTTTTCTGTTTAGGTTTTTGTTAGTAAGTAGATATACTTTTCTGAACTAATGAATGTTCACTTGAAGGCAAAATAAATCCTTGCTTAATTGCAAATTTTTATAAACTTTCTTTGCGGAAGAAGAAAAAGAAGAACAAGAACAAGAACAAGAAGAAGAAATTCGAAGACACGTTTTGACGTCGTAAAAATAGAGACTTGTTCACGCTACAATTAACCATTTAAACTTGAACGTTTTAAATAAAGTATCTCTGTAAGGGCCCATGTATTAGAAATCCCACAACGCAATGTTAATTTTGCCTTGGCGAGGGCCGGATTTGATGCGAATTTTATGTTGTAAACGACTGGACCTTAGTAGTTCCTTGATACTTGTGAGGGTGCACATGTAAAATTATTTTGCTGACTTTCTTGAGCAATGTTTGGACTTTAAAAACGCGCTGATTTTATAAGAATTAAACATTTATTATGTCTAAATCCTTTCATTTCAGTATTTTAAAGAAATTATAATAAAACGAAGATTCATTCAAGTATCGGTCGAGATTGTGTTTGTAGTTTTTGACCAGAAGAAGCATATCAAGGAGCTGCTACCGTACATTTCCTTTAAGTTTTCTCGAGTATAAATGCCGGGAGACGAATTAAATGCAGTTTAAAATAAATGGCGCTACTATTAGAAATACAAGTATTCTAAAAATTAACGCTTAAAATAATAAAATAGCGTCTTTATTAAATCATTTCTCTTTCAACGCGATCAAAACGGAATATTCTATTAACAATAATTAAACGAAATAACGAATCGAGAGACAAAAACAATAAATGATACTATAGGGGACAAATAAGACTTGAGAAATATCTAATCCAATGTAAATTATGAATAATAAAAAATAAATACACACGTTTCCGAGCAAGGCCGCACACCACACTATTAAAATCGCTTGCTCAACCCACAGAGAACACCTATTGTTTATACTGCATCTATGATTAAAAAAAAACTGAATGCATGGTCATCAGCAAAAAGGGTAGCAGAAAATATCAACTCTAAGTCGGGAATACTAAAATAAAGCAGGTGCAGAAATTTAAATATCTGGGATGTGTTCTAAGAAAGGACGGAAGGTGCAACACTGAGATCTGAAGGCATATTTGTATGGCCAAAGACGCATTCCAAAATCTGAGAAGAGACAAAATAATTTCGTTGAAAACACCGAAAAAATTACCGAACTGTTACATGATGAATGTGCTTCTATATGGTAAAGATTGATGGACAATCTCCTCGAAGATGAAGAAAAGACTCGAAGCAATAGCAATAGCAATGTATTTCTACTGAAGGATGCTAAAGATGCCATAGACCAAAAGGATGCCATAGACCAAAATTGCGAGCAACGACAAGCTTTTGGAGAGAACGTTAGACAGTAGCTTTAAAAATAGAGGAGACACAAAACAACAGAAATATGGTTCTACAGAAGGATTCCAAGAATACCATGGACTGAACATATAAGCGACGACAATGTTTTGGTAAGGATGCAGACAAAACGGAAACTTATACTTAGCTTCAGGAAACGAAAGCTGAGGTTCTGGGACACATAAGGGGGAAGGAGGGATTGGAGAATCTAATACTCACAGGACGAATAGAGGGAAAGAGATATAGTGGGAAAAGGCGCGGAACATACTTGATGGGCTTCAGTTAGGGGTTGCCGTAGTGGGATTTGTGAAACAGAAAGAGGGAAAGAGTTAAAAGCAACTTGGAATAGGGGCAGGTTGAAGTCCAATATTGCCCACATCCTAAAACTACACGACACCTAAAGAAGAAGATATAGAAGGAATGTTACTCACACTACAGTGTGAGTAACATTTTCTCCTCTTTATCTACTAACCTTTGCATTGGAGAGACTAAAAAGTGTCTGACACTGCACAGTTCAAATATCAACAACAAAGAATCCCACTAACCAAAATACACTGACAAGACTTCAGTCAACATGTGGTCTACTTTTCAGGCACTATATAACGCTAGGGTCCCACCAGCAGGCACGTGAGTATAAAAATATCAACCGCATGGTGTGGTCTAGTATCAATTTGGAAAACAAATAGAAATGACTACAAAATGAATGATCTAACACACAAAAAGAAGAGCTGTCGGGTCGAAAGTTTCGAAATATTACAGAAAGTTACGAAATAGATTTTTTATAGATACTCGTATTTAAGTAAATACGCTGAATGTTATTTCTTAATTAACCAGTACATTTACATGCGTCTACCGGCCTAATATATATATATCCTGTCGCTTTCATGTTAGGAGACACAATAGCGAGGCATCTTTGGCTCTGTTTATTATATTACCTAAATTTATTATATTTACTAAAAGTTATTAAATTTTACTACCAGTTATTAAAGCTCTTGCCATATGTTTGCTGTTTAACAGGGTCTTACTACTATGAATTTCTGCAAAAATTAAGTCGTCTAGTTATACAGATATATATATAATCATATCGCCCCAAGCAAGGCTTTTTTACTGCCACTGTTTTGCAGGGGGTTACATAGGAGAAAAGTTATAAGAAAGAGTGACAGATTATAAGGGTTGTCAGGAAGTGTGTAAGAGAAGGATGGGAATACTGATGAGATTGAAGTGGACAGAGTAAGGAGCATGAGAGAGAAGATACAGGTTAGTGAGATAGGAAATTACTATTGACTTTACATTTAAATTCATAGAGATTGTATCTGTCGGGGTAGCAAGTAAACGGAAAGGGAGGTGCGAGAAAAAAAGCTGTTGGAGTAGAATTTGCGTTTAAATTTCGCCGTTCTTGTCGAGATCCTGGTGTATATATTCAGTCATGGTCTTGAGCATATCAGCGGTAGACCTGGTGACGCCGAAACCATATTCTTTGTCAGAGATAAAGTTTGTGGGTTGTGAGATGCTGAACCACCTCGTTGATGATGGTCTTGAACATTTTGCTAAAAATCGGTAGGAAGCTGATAGGGCGATAATTAGAGAGGTCAAAGGGTTCACCAGTGTCTTTATATAACTGAAACCACGGAGGAGCACATCCAGCAGGCAGGAAAGCAAGAAGCAGAGAGGCAGTAGTTATAGAGTTTGGAGAGAACAGAGGAGAGTATAGGGGAACAGTTCAATGACTGGGATTTTGCCGCCACCGCTCACTTTATGATGGTCAAGCTTTGAAACTGTGTTAAAGACCACCGAGGGGGTAATGTTGATGTCATTCAGCTGGCCTCAGTTCGGAATAGGAAGTCGGGTACAGATACTCCAGAGAAGTCTTTTGTCGTGTTGCTGGAGAATCTGCGAGCGAAGCACTAAGCCTTGTCTGTTGCTGAGGTAAGGACCTTAAATTGGTTCATTAGAGGAGGTATTGAGAGTTTGTTACTGTTTAGTACACTTTTACAGAGCGTCCAGTATTCTTTGGAACTGAACTTACGGGATGCTATGCGCTGCTTCATTCTGGCTGCAAACAAAAGCTTAGTTTCTTTAAGTATCTTCTTGCACCCATTGCGAGCATAGGCAAAGAGGCAATTGTTATGGTCTGACGCGTGACACCGATAAAGCCGACGAAGTGAATTTGATGGGTAATGGCGACCGGGTAAGCGGGGGAAAATCAAGGGGATGAGTGGGATTTAAGTTTCAACTTCCTGGCAGAAATGAAAGCTTGGATGCCAGCCATAACCCAAGACACCTGATCCGAACAGTCTTCAACAGGAAAACTAAAGACTTTCTTCCAATTAACGTCACAGAGGAAATCGCAGAATGTACCCCAATCGGCTCTTAGGTAGCAGTGAATTATTCTAAAAGTCTAAGGTTCTTGGGTGGATTAGGAATGGACGGAGATGTTAAGGGAAACCACCGCATGATCAGAGTTTTCGAGGGTGCAGAGTTGCTTGATATTGCAAGACTCAGGGATGGAAATAAAACAGAGATCTAGCAGTGAGTCAGGCCCATTAGGGTCATTAGAGAAACGCGTGGGGAACTCGACCACTTGCGTAAGGGACTGAGTGATTAAAAAATTCATGGTTTGGACACCAGCAAGATCTGTGACAGAATTCTTCAGCCACTTGGCGTGGTGGGCGTTAAAGTCGCCAAACACAAATATATGGGCAGACGGATGAGCGGAAATGGCCTTCTCAATATTATTGAAGATGTTGTCAAGAACTGAACAGTCGGCAGATGAGGGTGAGCGGTAGAGAAAGAAGAGATAGCCAAGTGAGTTTAGTAGGGAGAGACGGAAACACATATAAGAATGGTCTAGGGATTTAAATGAGATTCCCCTACCTAGAGGGAGGTGTTCACTGACGTAAAAACTAACCCCATGCATGTGGACATTAGAGTCCTTCCTGAAGAGGAGAAGATAACCAGGGACATAGAATTCAGAAGAGAGGATAAAATGATCAAGGTTAGTTTTGCAGAGGGCTAGGATGTCAGGTGTGTTGACTTGAAGGAAGGATTCAACACTGTAAAATTTAGTGCGTATAACTCGTATGTTAGCAAAGGAGATATTGATGGGTTTGGCTGTTTTTAGCTTAGCTGGTTTAGATTTTCGATTAAGTTAGTGTGTATTCATGAAGATTTTATATTTTATAGCATCAGTCGGTCGCTGTATGCAGCATGTGTGGGAGGAAACTGGCGCAGACTGCAGCATAATGTGGCTTCAGGTTCATGCAGGGACACCCATCCTTGCGTCACATGGCACTACATATAACCCTCATGTTATTCAACTGTTGATCAGAGCTGCCTCTCATGACGCTACGCACGAGTTCAGGCTTCTAACTACTAGTCGGGAGCAGTAACCAGGAAACTACCAACCCGGTACCCTCCGAATGAAAAGATGTTGCCAACACCCACAAACACTACAGAAAGCTTGCGACAGCACTAGGACTAGGACCGGAGGAGGGAAAAGAAACTTGGAACACCTTCCTAAACAGGAAACAAGGCGTGCACTTCTACTCCTGCCTAAAGGAAGAGGGAGAAGTGTGAACCGGGCTATGAAGGGTCTATCTACTCCAATTAAAAATAAGATAAAATAGAAAAAATAATTAAGTGTTAACTTAGTATATGTCGGAAGAAACCTTCTAAGTCAGTAGTATTTCAGCACCCCACATTGCCCGATAAACGAAAACCTTTGAAAGGTCTGACTAATTATTTTAATTAAAATTAACCACCACTACGAAAAAGGACAAAATATAAAATGTGTCGTACATCAGGTAAATAAAATACAATATAATTATAATGATAAATATATGAATATAATAATAAAGAAAAAAAAATATATATATACTAACAGTATAGCCCGGCGTTGCTGGGGTGTAATGAAAGTTTTAAAACTAATTCATGGGTCTGGAGCTCAGACTCAGCCTAAAGTATATTTGTGTGAAGTTTGATGAGAATCGGATAAAAATTGTGGATTTGTATAAAGCTCATACAGTCAGATTCTACAGACACATACAAACATCTTGCGTTTTAATAACATATATATTATCGATTTTCTGCACTATTTTAAGAACTGCAACCTTGAAACTTCTGAATATCGTTTTTTATGTCTTTGTCTATGAGTGTATCAAATTTGATTAAAATCGGACCACTCCTTCTATAACCCGATTTTTTCGATTATCAATTTTCGATGTTTATCGGGAGCACCCCGACACAAAACCTAGCTAAGAACACTCGCAGACGCTTAGAGTACAACTGTGTAAATTTTCAAGAAAATTGATTCAGCCGTTTCGGAGTCTATAGGTAACGGACACACACACACTCAGACACACACACTCAGACACACACACACAGACAAAGTTCCATTTATAAATAAGTTTATATATATATATATATATATATATATATATATATATATATATAAGTGATGGCAAATCGTTGTCTAAATTATGCAAAATTAAATTAACACTGATATCTCATTCTAACAGATATATTTACCAAGATTACACAAAGATATCTTGGAAGACTTAAAAGTAAATTTATTCAATAAGATCACCTTTGGCTTCAATAAATTCTGAATCTCTTGTAACATTTCTGGGTTCTTTTCTTGTTTATGTTGGTGAATGACGTCATAATTCGCGCCTACAGTTTAGCTTTGAGGCTATATGAGGCTTTGTTGGATTCTTGCTTAAACGTCTCCCACACATCAATCAATGGGGTTGCCAACTGCGGAGTTAGAAGGTCAAGTGTCAGGGGAGATGTTGTGCAGAAATTGCCTAACAGCTATAACTGGATACTCCTGCTTGTGTGTTATGATGCACAATCATGTTTCTAATTAAATCCTCTTCCAGCACCCACTTCCTTGAATCAGAGCATCACCTTCTCCTCAAGACACTTGGTGTAGGCATCTGTGTTGATTTAACACACACACACACACACACACACACATTTATATATATATATATATATATATATATATATATATATATATATTACATATACGCGGTACTTATTTGAAAGCGCTCGATATTAGTGATAGAGCTAATATATTCAGTTAGATAAGTGGGAGATTGTGACTCTGGGTTTCACGTTTTTGCGATCTTCAGATATATATATTTATATATATATTAGTCATCTTCATGCAAGCCTATTTCGCTGTATCACATATTATCACTGTGACTAGACTTTCACTTGCTTCTAGCCGAGATCAAATCTCGACCGATTTGGCCTCAGTTGGAGTTCCTAATCCCTAAACCATAGGCACATGGAATGATTGAAAAGGAATTTTAGTGTGTTATAAATATGGCGTGTATACACACGCCAGTCACCGGGAGAACTCAATTCATTACTATAAATATATATATATATATATATATATATATGTGTGTGTGTGTGTGTGTGTGTGTGTGTGTGTGTGTGTGTGTGTGTGACACCTTACCCCCGACTGGCTCGCCGTTCCTGGTCCGGAACCTGTTGTGATGATGTGAAAACCCGGTAGCTGTATCTCTACTACCTCAAACTAGACCAGACACATGTGTATACTTGTGTTGAAAAAAATAAATACAGCAACAAAAATGAATAAATAAGTTCGAAGACGCCAGGATGAGTTACGAAAAAAGCCTTTATAAAAAATAATTATAAAAGCAGAATATATAATCGCTGAATTTCCAATTTTCCAACGGACAGAAGGATTCGCTTAAGTGATCAGAGCGTTCGATTTTCCAAATAAAACTTTCTTTTCATAACGGAGAGAAGATTTTGTTAAGAATAATCAGAATTTTCGATTTTCCAAATAAAGAAAGTCTTTTCATAACAGTGCGAATGTTTCGTTAAAAATATTCAGAGCTTTCAATTTTCTAAATAAAAACAAGTTTTTCACGGCTAGTTACGGAAACTTTACGGAATTAGCCGAAGAGGAGCGACGTGGCGGTTGGCGGTGGGGCTGTTTGGGTGCTGAACAGCTCTGAAAAACTCCCAAATTCTTTCAAATTCCCTCAAATTCTCGTGATAATAATAGATTTGTCTTGTCTAATAGATTTGTCTTGTCTTTTTTGCTCGGCAATAAAAAATCTATTTTTAGCTAGTTTAACTCTTCCTCGGTTCATTCAGTTTTTATACATTCTTATCTAGGACTCTCTCGGAGGCAGATTATTTGAATTTAGCTCTTAAGCTGATCGGCGGCAGGCTTTTCTTTATATCTTCAGCCATGAGTTCTATGGAAGGCGACTAGTCTGTCTCTACGGATGGCACCCCAATCGGCATAGCTCCTTATTGGGAACTTTTTTCCCTCAGTTATTACATCTTGACTGCAATTTCAAAAACTGTTCAACCAACTGATTTTTCTCACTGGGGTCTTGATTCTTATAGTTTTCTCCAACTCTCTCATGGACCGATTATTTATGCGACTCAAAACTTTGACCAATGAGATCATTTTCCACCTCCAAGATTTAAGGGGTGTTATGACTCAACGAATGAAATATCAACACCTCACATGACTTAATGTATTTTGTCTTCTCTTTCCCAATTACATCTTCTAAGGTTTTCAAAAATTTTTAAATCATTTCCCAGCAGATGTGGGGCAAGGTCTTCACCCTAATTTAAACTCATCAAAAAAATCCTGACAACTTATTGTGAATATCGCCATTTATCATTTCCAATGGACCAAAACAATTCGCTTCGAAAACAATGAATAAAATAATTTTCCCAATTTTCAGGTAATTTCTCTAATTTTAGGATTTTACAAGTACATAGTATTAAATATTTTTAGCTAAAGCTCACATCACGAATTACAATAAAGCACATCTAACAACACCAGTAATAACAATTTCTTTCACTCCGTTGTATTAAACCAAATAGTATATTTACGTGGAAATAGGGTGATATATATAAATGCAAACTTATCACTATAGTCGTTTCGAAAAACCCTCCGCGTATATAAGCAGAAGGAAAAATGGTTGTAAAAAAGAGAGCTAAGCACATGAACATTAGCCAAATTGATTTGGACCGAGCCAGTACGTAACCCAAAGAAAAAACCCGAGACGAGTAATCAATAACAAAAATGCTCTCAATACTTAAGCAGAGCAGAATAAGTAAATTAACCTAGTGAGCCAACAAACTTACCAAGGTTTCACCTAAACGGATCTTCAGGGAAGGTTGGTAGGTTTGGCTCATTAGGTGAATATAGAACAAAGAAAGAATTATACAACGTCCAAAACATTAATTTCAAACAGTGCTCGATATATAATATATAGTTTCTCATTTTAAGACTCACATTAATCAAACATTTCAAATACCCCCACCACTTTCTTCAAAGTTCCAACAGTCAATACATGTGACTTGTTCCCCTGTCACTAACCCCCACCAACATCCCAAACACAACTGACCAAATATAAGAAAAGAGACTTTCCATTCCTATACTTACCGCCTGATGAGACATTGAAGTTTCAATGTCGAAACAAATGTATCTTTGTAGTGGATATATATTTTTCAAAAATTGTCAGTCAGTCAGTTGAATGCTATACGTGAAACACGCTTGGGCGATCATGTCTCGAAAGACATATGACTGACTGGGCAGAAGAATATCCCGCAGGTTGCCATTGCTTTCTGCGGTAGAATGGTTGCCAGCCAAGGCTAAAGAACCCAATTTGTCCTGTTATTTAACCCATAACTGAACGCAAGAGACGGATTAGTACCTTTCCCAAGGGTATTTGCGTGGAAGTGAATACGAGGAATTCGACTGGAATTTGAACTCGGCTCCTCGATTTCTCGTTCCGAGTTGATATCCACTGGACCACAACGCACATTATATTTTAGAACCTGTACAAAAAATTGTACAGCTTCTAATATATATATATATATATATATATATATATATATATATATATATATATATATATATATATATATATAAACACACATGTATGTCTGTAAAGATGGAGCGAATTGATGATGTTTTTCTTCTTTGAAAGAAGATAGCAAATGTGTCGAATAACAACTATGTCCTAGTTACAATTTTATGTTTGAGTGACTACACTGTTTGTGAGAGAAAACCTTCTTCAACAATATTTTCGACAAAGGTTATATTTGCTGTCAAACTCTTATCAAAAACTATCGTAAACAATTCCGTCATCTCAGGTATTTGGACATGTATATATATATATATTTCTAATCTTTTCCTCCTCTGTCACAAAACCGCAATCAGCGAGATATGATGAAACGAGCCTCCTAAACATTTCGTCACGGCTTATGCATAACACAGTTTTATTTCAGGTTATATCGACTGAACATTCGCTTATATTTTGTGGGAAGTGTTCGAAAATATAATAGAATTCCGAAGAAAATGAGTAAATTTGTAAGGTACGCAGAAATATGACTTAATTTCCGAAATAGTAGAGATTTGGAACCTTCCAACTGGCATTCATGTCAAATAACAGCAAATCGATTTAACATGGATATAAGCCTTATATAAGAGACTGATTTCTTAACTGATCTCATTCTTTTTATCCCGTGAGCGCACCAACCGCGTCCGCGATTCAGAAATGTAATTTGGGTGCGAAATCATCTGGCGGGATATATTTCTCTGACAGCAGAATACAGCTTTGTCAGTACAAATTTTCCAGAACGATTGATAATATACTTCAGAACTCGTTCTACAGGCGAGATTTGGCTGTGGTTCCCAGCAAAGGTCTAAATGCCATTCTGGTCGATATTTCTTGCACTACATATGTAATCACAACGTACTGGACATAAAATAGCACAACAAGTTTATTGAATCAAATGACGAAACTTGTTTTTAACAATAAAATTACTAGCTGATAAAAATTAGCATTTTTACTATAACTTATTATTATTATTATTATTATAGTAGTAGTACTAGTAGAAGAATCAGAGAGCCGAGTTCGAATTACAGTTGAACTTGTTGCATTTACCTACGCACAAATACCCCTAGAAAAATTATTAATCCGTCTCTTACCTTCCTTTTAGCTGTAAAATAACAGCACAGATTGGGTTCTATAGCCTTGGCTGAAAACCAGTCTACCACAAAAAGCAAAATCAACCTACTGCTGGATAATCTTCTGACGAGTCAGTCATGTTTCCTTCGAGACATGATCGCCCAAGCGTGTATCACGTATGTTATTTAAATGACTGACTGAGGAGGATTAAACTGCATGCTGATATATTATAAGCATTATGCAGTTTTTTAGCAGAATACCAGACACGTACATTACAGCCAACGCGTGCAGTATAGAGACAGGCCTGATAAAAACTGCATATATCATTACAAGTTGGGTCTAGTTAAAATGTTTTCATGTCGAGTAACCCAGACAGCTCGTACGATCTATGATTATAGATGTCTACCAAATGTTTATATGTGACTCCCAAATTGTCTTTTCTACATCATTCTTTAAAATGGACCCCCACCTCACTGCAATGCCATAATTACTAGTCATGAATAGGGACGTAAAATGTGTCAGAACCTAGAGGGCACATCTAAATTATTAAGATCATTCAACTGACACCTGGTACCTGTTGTGGGATCTACCATTTGTATATGATAATGGACTTGACTGAGTGTATATATACTCCTACCATAGAGAGAAAAGTAGTCTCATTTGCCGCTGTTACTATGACACTGTCAGCTCTGTGCCTTCAGGCAGAGGACAATCTTTGCTTCCGAAAAGAGACCACAAACCCAGTCGTGGTTCCGCCGAAGGGAACAATCACGACTCGGTAATAATAGACAGACATTTACGTGGGAGGGTTGGTAAATACTGTCTCAGTCGGCATTTGCCGCTGTTACTATGACACTGTCAGCTCTTTGCCTTCTGGTGCAGAGCGGTCTCTGCCTTCGAGCAGAGAGCACTAACCCAGTCGTGGTTCCGCCGTAGGGTAGAAGAACGACTGGAGAAAGATAGACAGATATCTTTGACCTGGCTATATGGCCGGGAAACCCCTTATTAAAAAGGCCTTGTGTCACATTTCGCCTTCAGTGGGAAGGTGACTAAATACCGTTGCAGTTGATAGTATTCTTAGAGATTCGTTACAGTTATCGGAGAATACCATAACTATCACTTAAGTTACCGAAAGATACCGAACTTACCCACAGACTACCGCATCAGAAGTCAGACTAGCTCTGAACTCTACTCAGCCAGAATAATATACACGGATATACTATTTCCACGACTTCACTTTAAGACTTGTATATATTGATTTCTTACTAACAGTTTTCCTGGATTTACTAACCTACGTTCAAGTTTGTATATTACATTTAGTGTAACCTACTTTTCTATCTACATATCTGTTTTGTTGTTTATTATTTTGTCCGGTTCCTCATCCGGAATCCACAACAGTACCTAAAGTAAGATATTCTGCAGAAATTTTTTTTCCTCATTTATTCTTTTAGTTTCTGTTGTCTGCACATTTTCTTCCGGGTCCCAATCTGAGATCTAAGGTCAGAAATGACTTTATGATATTTTCTACAGCTCATTCACGTAAAGCTAAAAAGCTAAATTTTTTAAGGCATCGGCTACCAGAAATCCCTTCAATGACTTTCTCGCAAGATTTTCCAGTCAATATCAGGGCTCCAACTACAATTCAAATTATTGATATAGTCGTGTCATATTTTTTGATTTTTTAGATCATTGCATTTTGACAGTATTATTGAAGATCTTCTACGATACATTACGATCCTGGGCATGACGGTAAACTGCATCCAGCAAGAAGGCCTCTAATTCAGTGGACCTCTTAATTGCTGTTGTTCCCAGATTCACCCTGACCAGTAGTGGTAGCACAAGCTATGGGTAAATAGTTAACCCCCAAACTTTGGATCTAAACACTATGAAAGTATAAAAATAGACTTTTATAGAAATATATACATAATAGACATATCTGAAAAAAAATGATTACCATAACACATTTTTGAAAGGAAAAATTATTCTAAGCAAATCATTTTTGAATACAAAGCTAGAAGACATTTTCAGTTTTCTAAGATGAAGTTAATGAACAAAAGATTTTCATTAAAAGTTAACCAAGCATTAAAAATCCCTCAAAACTCTATATTTTTGGTATTAAATAACCCACAAATGTTGATATGCCTTTAAACAAAAGTCAAGCTCAAGCTCTACGATACGTTACAATCTGCAGGGACCGCAATGTCTATAAGAAATCACATTCTATTCATGTGGAATTTTGTCACGAGATCTAGTTGATTAGCTTTGATTGTCTGTCTGTTTCTATTATTTTTATTACTATTATTAATAAATATTAGATCATCGACATTCTGTATTATTTTTTCGTGTTTCATCGATGTCCTTTGTTACCATTTATACTAATTTAACTTTAAAACTACTTGCAAATTTGTTCTTTAGCGATCACAAAGATACTCGTTGCTCGAAATTTGTATCTAGGAGTTTTAACAAAACGGTAATTATTTGGTTTATCAAACCATACGGGTAACAAGTGTAAAATTCAACGCAACATTTAAACTGCAAATCAAATAGTAACGAAAGCAACATAACACGTAAAAAACCGGGCCTGTTTTCTCTAATAACTACAAAATTTGATGACCATAGCATTATTCTGTGGCAGTTAGATACCAAAGAAATAAAAACATGCTTTTGCTGTGTGATATTTAGTAATATTTATATGTAAAACAAAATTTTACATACAAAAATATTTATTAGACAATTAGAAAATTTCCATTGAAAAACACATGTTCGCAATTGCTCTCCAGTCAACTGATGTTCTCTCGTCAACTGATATTTTTGTAGAAGCTTCGTGCTTTTTATAGTATTGAGTTTGAGTTTTGTTTAACGGCATATCAACCTCTGTAGGTTATTTAATGCCGAAAAGATAGAGGGTTTTACGGTTTGTTTTTTTGTTATAATGAGAAGGCTCATCCAGTCAAATTTTAATGAATTTTTTTTTTTAATTTTAAAAAACTGAAAACGTCTTCCAGTTTTGTAGTCATAAAAATTTTGCTGAGAATATATATATATATTATAGAAGGCTATGGTAATATTTTTTTTTGTTGGTAATATTTTTCCTTCAAAAAGTATATATATATATTTTTTTATAAAAGTTTATTTCTCTGTGTACATTATTATAATTTTTATTTTTATTTTTCACACTTTCATATTACCAGTTTGAGACCCAGCCATTTGCCCATGGCTGAGACTCCAACAGGTGCCACACTTTTTGTTGTAAGAAATTTTAGGTTGTATAAAGTCGATTTTCTCCTCATTTAGATTGTTCTGTAGAAAACGGAACAAATAGAAAATTCTATGCAGACAATTCGGGATAAACGCTGGATGCAAGAGGGTTTTCTGATTTCAGACTATTAAAATTTTGGAATGTCTATTCTGAAACATGAAGTCGTGGAAATTAACATCATTTTTGAATTTGCTAAATCAGCAATTTGTCCCTTAAATTGACTAAATTCAGTTGAGATATCGATTTTCAAACTCTTAGAAATCTCTTCTATCAAGATCTGAGGTTTATTCTCCTCGATGGCTAGTAGAGCATTTTCATCGACGTCAAAACGTTGTTGAGCGATTAAGTTAAATTATTCCTGAAAAAATATGATCAACGACGTTTTTGAGCGTCCGAAGAATTGGAAAACAATCCAAGTAAAATGTTTGAATGTTTCTTGTCGCTGATCCGAACTTTTCTCATTTCCAAAATTCAAAGAAAATAATTCGACGAAACTGAAGTTTTTAATCCTGCATCTTTCGTCGATAAACATCAACATTTAGCAAGTGTGACTCGCAACTGAACGATGCAACGTTTCAATGTAGAACATAACCGAAATCGGTAACCAAAAAAACGCTAGTGTCAAGTTAAGATAATTTAAAATTAAGAATGATAATCGGGCACGGACATTTGCAATGGTTTTATAATAATTGCAGTGCATTTATAATTGACATTGATGTAGCTTTCCAGTCAAGCCTAGCCAGACGAGAAAATGGTGCACCCGCTTTTGAAGTAACCTGGACATGAAGATCATGAAAAGTGTTGTAACTACATTTTGCTGAAATACCAAGTAGATATCAATTTTATTTAGACTGTAACTATTGTTTCTAAATTTTTTTTTTGTGAAAATTTTCACCATTCTAGCCATGTTGGTCGTTGTTATACTTAAGTACACTGATACCTTTTTTCATACCCAAGAGTAGTAAAAAGAATGCAAAATTTTTATATTACATGAAATATTCTATGAGTGGTTTCAATACCTTTTTTTGTGCGGTAGGTTACTTTGAGCAAGGCCTATGGAATACGTTAGCGTATTCTTTCAAAGTAGAACAAAACCAAAAATGAACGTTGCAAAGCGTTCAGGAAGAATACCAACAGAAAATAAATCTTGAGGATGATACTGTAAAAATTAAAGTTAATGAGGTAGACATCCCGACGTTTAAATGGGAAAGAAAATGTCAAAATATAAAAGACCTGACCCATGCCATGTTTGTTGGGCCAAATATTATAAAAAATGCCCATTTAAAATGTCCAAATGTTTTTTCTGTTTTTTTTCTGACAGAAGACAGAACCCATTCTAAAGATAGATAAAAATAAAATAATCTAATTTTCTTGATGTTATTCTGACAACACAAGGACAGTCGCAGCTAACCAAAAGTACGTAAAAACATAAATGGTCAAAAGAAATAAAACTACAATTAGACAGGAGATCCAACATAACAAAATTGAGACAAAAAGATTGAAGTGAAAGAGTTGCGTCATGGACGAAATAAACTATAATGGGAGCAATAAATTGTTATGTTTCGCTTTGATGGCAAAACTCGCAAGCTTCCTTCCACGTTATGACAGAAAACACCCTTGAACTATTGGGATATAACTAGCTAAAAAATCAATTTATGGAAAGTATTCATATTCTTTTTGCAGCTCAGTACAACTTGCAACTAATGTCTTCTAGTAAAGAGTTTAACGCAGCATAAATCAAGCTTCCGTGCTGATATTTTGAGAGGGTTAAAAAATAAACACAGGCAGAATAAAGATTAAATCCAAAAGTAGCCATTTTGGTTTTTAAACCGAAAGACTATGTGTTTTATATAGCATGATACAGTATGAATTAGATTAGAAACGCTGAGAGCAATTACTCCCTCTTAATGTATAGAATAAACCTTTTCAGTCTTTCATGTTAAAAAAATTGAAATAACAAACATTGCAAAGGGCGAGTTTTTAATGACTAGTGTAATATAACAGCCACATATGAACGTAGACTAGATTTTTTTTTAATCATTTCACCCCAAGCAAGGCATTTCACTGCCACTATTGCGCACGGAGCTACATAGGAGAAGGTAAAGAGAAAGAGTGATTAGATATAAAAAATGTCAGAAGGAGGTGGATAGATGGGTAAGGATACCGAGGCTTGGGGTTGGGTAGATGGGAAGAGTGTTTGAAAGAATGGATGCGAGTTAGTGTGTTAGGAGGTGTCTATTGACCTTACATTAAACTCCTTGAGATTGTAGTCGTCGGGGAAACAATCATGTGGTAGGGAATCCCACAGTCGGGAAGTGCGAGAAAAGAAACTGTTAAAGTAGAAATTGCGGTTGCATTTTATCGGTTTCACTGTAAAAGGTTGGGATCTTAGTTGCTAATATAGTATCTCGTGCAAATTCATACCTACGGGGCACCAGTGATCTAAGTTCATCGGAGCAGAAGCCGTGAAAGTATTTATAGAAGAGACACAGAGAAGCCACGTCGTGCCGGTGAGAGAGAGACTGCTGCCGGTCTGCCAAGTCGGTATTGATCACATTACAGACTCTCCGTTGTACTTTGTCAAGAAGCCGGAGGAGAATAGCAGGGGCACCCGACCAGATATGGCAGCAGTATTCAATCCCCGAAGACTCAATGATATAAAAAATGACTTCTTTTACAAACGTTCAAGAACTAACACCATTTATGAGCCTCGCCAATCGCTTCAATTAGTTATATGCACAATATGCATGAATTGCGAAAACTATTAACTACATCATAACAAATTATACGAATTGGAATTGGTCTTCAGAATACCAAAAGGCTTTCTAAGCAAAATAATAAATATTTTAATACCCGAAACATCGCTGACACATTTCCAACCACAAATTAGATATTATTGTTGCTTCAAATGCTAGTGGCTTCAGAGTCATAGTGCTTTTATTTTTCAAATTAAAAGATGGAAGAAAAAAATGAATGGCTCATGCTTCGAGGACGCTAATCTCAACTAAAAAAAAGCTATAGTCAAATAGAAAAAGCAGCGCTGGCAATTATTTTTGCCATGGAAATATCCATAAATTTATTCACTGCAGAAATGTATGACAAACAGATTGTCGTTAACTCCTAACGATTTTCGCATCCAGAAAACGGAATTATATTTTATTAAATTATAACTTCAAAAAAGAAAATGTACCTTGAAGAAATATATACAGACGTTTTGTCAATTCTAATACTAAAATTCCAAATCAAATCCACCATGTGAAGAGTTATTGCTGCAACGAAATTCGAGGTGTCCATAAAAAAAACTCAAATGTAACACGTTTAGAATTACTAGTCAAGTTAAGAGAAATAATAGAAAAAGCCAAACACCAAAAGAATAGTAAAATTATGATCTTCTTCTTCTACCATGTGCCTTGTTCTTTCAGGACGTAGGCGATTCCGCATCTCCCTATCCCTGGTGGCTCTTCCTGTTACACCATGCAAACCTCCTTCCTTCATCTAACTGATAGATCCTTCAAACATGTTATCCGCTGCTTTCCCTTTATCTGGCCTTTTAGTATCAGATTCTCCAAGCCCTTTTTTCTCATTTCATGTTCCAGGAACTTCAACTGTCTCGTCCTGAAGCTCAGTATTAATTTCCTTTTCGTTTCCATCAATTCCAAAACCTCATCATTGCTCACATGCTCGGTCCATGATATTCGAAGCATCCTTCTGTAGAACCACATTTCAGTTGCTTCTAGTTTTTTCTTCATCTTCGATAATATTGTCCAGGATTCACTGCTATATTGAAGAACTGACATCACAAAGCAATCCATTACTCTCTTCTTTGTTTCTAGTGAATTTGTCCTGTTTCTTAATACTTCCTTCGTTATGCTAATTCGTCTTCTAATCTCTGTGTCGCACATTCCCTATTCTGTTAAATCACTTCCCAGGTATTTAAATTTTTGTACCTGCCTGATTTTAGTATCCCCGACCTGTATTTGGCATACTGGGTTGCTTTTTAACATAAAAAAATAAAGAAAATAAGATCTTGCCAATAGTTACAGATAAGAATTTGTTTTTTCTATTTGAGATGATGTATTAAAGTACACAGACTGTGTAGTAATTCCTAAATCATTAAAGAAACAGATATCAAACCAATTCCACAATTGCCATCCAGAAATTTCCAGAATAAAATTTCTAAATCGAATCTATGTTTATTAGAAGAATATGAACCAGAACATCGAAAATAATGAGAAAACACGTGATTGTGAACTAGCAGCAAAATTACCGGTAATAAACTTTGAACCTTAGCCGAAAAGATATAAAAATTCATTATGATTACATCTGGATTATGGAGGACCAATGAAAGTGTTTTTATTATCTTGTAGTTGTACACAGTTATACGATAAGGCCTGAGATTTATCCGTGCAAAAATGTTACAACAACAGACACTAAATGTTCCTTTTGGAGAATTATGAGATATGTGCAAGATGTATGCATTAAAACATGAAAGCAATCTACGTTTTCATCTTAGATTCAAGGAAAAAGCAAAACGCTTCGTTGACATTCAAAATCAGTCAGTAAATTGCCATACGTAATACGCGCTTTGGGGGTTTATGCCTCGAAAGAGACATGACTGACTGGACAGAAGATTATCCCGCAGTAGATTGCTATTGCTTTTCATGTAAAGACTGAGAGCATTAAAAAAAACTAAGAAGTGGAGAGACAAATGGACTAGGAAGTGTTACATAATTACAGAATGTTTGTCTAGATAGGAAGCAAATCCTAATACGTCGAGGAAATTATCGGCCGATTTAATGTTAAAAAAACTAGGCCTTTTTTATTAATTATTGCCTGAATTACGAGTGAATATAACTTCTGCTCCAACGAACTTAAGTCACTGGTGCCTCTGCAACAGGTGTTTACTCGTGCAACCAATCTGGCAACTGGGTCTCACCCATTCACAGTTAGATCAACCAAATGCAGATGACAATTCTACGCCTTCAACTTCTTTTCTCGCACTTCCATCCTGTAAAATTCGTTTCCTTATTCTTGCTTTATTGACGGCTACAAACGCCAGGAAGTTAAATGCAAGGTCAATGCTCATCTCTTAAGCACTTGACCCTAGTTCTTTCTTCACCACTCTTTATTTCCTTTCCTTTCTCTCCACCTCTGCAACTGTCATCACACCTGTGTTCCCATCATTCTCTTGCTTCCTTCTAACTGGCTCGTCCTTCTCTTCACTTTCCTCTATCTAATCGTTTTACTCTTATGAAGCCCCCTGCACACGAGTAGCGTTACTTCCTTGTGCGAGGTGACATGATTAAATAAAGTAATATATTTGGTTCAAGACCCAAATTTCTGCACAACAAACGTGTAATCAAGCCGCGGCGGAGAAATTGTGAAAACAATTCTTCCCTGTCGGCTGCACTGTCATTTGAACTTTTGTGGAACACATTCCAGCTGCTTGCGGCTAATATAATGGTACACGAAGTAGTATTGGCACCACGAGTAGAAAATAAACAATATACAAGCTGGCTGGAGGTGAATACAATAAAACATGCTCTTCAGGAATACGAACTAAAACTGTTGTAGAGTATGACTACTCATAGTCCCTTTTCTTTCTCAATAATGTCACAATGGGTTGATCCCATTTATAAATATGGCAAGTAGCAATATTAGAGTAAGATTGAGCAGTAGTTGATTTGATCAGTTTTCAGTCACACACACACACACACACACACACACACACACACACATATATATATATATATATATATATATATATATATATATATATTGTCCATTTTTAAATGAGTTATTACGCGATCTAGGTTTTCTACCATGTAGTTTCTTCAGGCGATTTACAATAACTGATTATTTCGTTTATATATATATACATATATATACAGAGAGAGAGAGAATAAAAGTGTGAGAGGCCGTGAACGTTTTATTTCAAGTGTATATCTATTGTTGTTTAAAAATATTATGCATGTTATGATTTTTAAGTGTCCATAAATATAACATTATGTACACATAAAAATCATAACATGCATAATATTTTTAAAGAACAATAGATATACACTTGAAATAAAACGTTCACGGCCTCTCACACTTTTATTGTATACCAATTTCTCTCATTGCAACAACCCTATTTCCTTTTCTAATATATATATGGTATTATTTCCACTATTTTCACTATTCAGATAATTGTCCTCATCTTTGTTGCCATTTGTACGAGGTTTCAGCCGTTGTACGCACTGGCCATCTTCAGTTGCTAGGAATTTCGCTCTGAACCTTTTATTACGATCACTAGGGCATAACATTCTCATTCCTTGTGGGAAGCTCTTTGGTTGTAATGAGTAATCTCCCTCTATCACGATTTTAGGAGAGCCAATAGAAGTCGTCGAAAAATTTCTTACTTTGGTAGCATCCTCTCGAATAAGCTCGCCTGCGAAAGAGCGGTTCATGCTGTGTAGAAGAGTATCTCGCCTCAAGATTTCAGGAATAACGGTCTCATCACAACCGGAATCATAGTCTTCCGGGTTGTTGGTTGATTGTTTTATGGCATATCAACCTCGGCGGGTTATTTATTGCCAACTAAATTTTATTTATTTATTGCTGGTAATACCTTTTTCTTTCAAATATTTATTGTTGTTTTTTATATACGTTTTGTATCTAGTAATATTTTTTTCTTTCCGCGTATCAAGATTCATTGGGATTTGTTTTTAAGGGCAGGGTCCCCAAGTCCGACCCTGTTATTTAACCCATAACTGAAGGGAAGGGACGGATTAATATCTTTCCCAAGGGTACCAGTGCTTAAGCGAATGCAGGGTATTCAACTGGAATTCGAACTAGGCTCACAGATTTCTCTTTCCAGGCCGATATCCACTGCACTACAACGCACATCCGTCGCTAAACGCTTACAGCACCTGGTCACCCATCTAAGTACTGACCAGGCTCAACGTTGCTTAACTTCGGTAATCGAGCCAGAAACGGTGTATCCAACGTGATATGGCCGTAAGCCTTCCGGGTTGTAGTCTTCTCCACTTTTCTTTACTCTTGCGAAATGTGGTCCGCTTAATGTTGTCACATTAGATATTGGAAGCGGTTCCAGCAAAATAAGCTCTGAAATATGGTCCTCGTTTTGATTTCACCGCGTTCCGGCCGATGATAACCTTTTTCTTTTCTTTTTTTTTTAATCATATCACCCCAAGCAAGGCGAAAAAGCCACTGATGCGCAGGGGGCTACGTAAAAGTGAAAAGATTCGAAAAGAGAAAAACCAGAAACCACATCCTAAACAGGAAACAAGGGATGAGCCTCTTCACCTGTTCAATAGACGTGGTTGGAGTGTGAACCAGGCGATAGTTTAGTCTATCTACTCCATAAATAATATAAAGTGGGTTGATCGATTCTATATTATAATCTATACATAAACTGATACTGACTTTGTTGTCTGATAATATATATTTTCTACCTCTAATTTAGGCTTTCTGAAAAATTTCAAGGTGTTGTTAGCATTCTAAAATTTGGATCAACATCTGGGCACAACTCCCCTTGAGCTAGACCGCAAAATGCAGACACTAAGTCAAATCTATCAAACAAACAAATGCATACACAACGTCCACCCTCGTCACTTTTATATATATATATATATATATATATATATGCTGGAACAAATACCGATCTAGGAAACCATTAGAGAGATGATGAAAAAGATAAGCGGTGGTTAATTGAAGAAAGTATCATGATCAAAATTGAATATGATGCCAATATATAAACATCCAGGTGAAGAGAATCGACAGTTTTAGAATTTCACGTTTTCCGGCATTTACTTTTTTAAAAATGTGCTCAATACAACATCTATCATAGAGCATGAAATAATTATTATTTGTTTTTTCATTTAAAATTAATATAGTTTACATTGCGACATGGAAATTTCTGTTTCGAGAGTTTACCTCATCATCAGACAATGATAACTGATTCTTGTAAAGATGATTTTCACATCAATAAGCTTACATTGCCTGATGATGTAAAATCTTGAAATATAGAAATTCTCATGTCACAGTGTAAACTATATTAATTTTAAATAAAAAACAAATTTAATTATATATATATATATTTTTTAATCATCTCACCCCAAGTAAGACATTCCACTGCCACTATTGCGCATGGGGCTACATAGGGGAAGGTAAAGAGAAGAAGTGGTTAGGCATAGGGAATGGCAGGAGGAAGGTGACAGATGAGTAAGGATAGCGAGGATGAGGGTTGGGCAGATGGGAAGAGTGTTTGATAGAATGGGAGCAGGTTAGTGTGTTAGGAGGTGTCTATTGACCTTACATTTAAACTCCTGGAGATTGTAGCCGTCGGGGAAGCAATCGTGTGGAAGATAATTCCACAGTCGGGAAGTGCGAGGAAAGAAACTGTTGGAGTAGAAGTTACGGCTGCATTTTATCGGTTTCTCCCTTTTTTTATACTGCTACCATATCTGGTCGGGTGCCCCTGCTGTTCTCCTCGGGCTTCTCGATAAAGTTCAGAGGAGGGTCTGTAATGTGATAGATACCGACTTGGCAGACCGCTTGCAGTCTCTCTCCCATGTAGACTTGTTGGACAATCTCTATATTTCTGAAAGTGTGACTGTCGAGTGTTTTTTCTATGTTATTTTCTTTTTGTCACAGAAGACATTCCTGTCAGAAGCTTAGATATTTTTTCTTATCTTAAAAACAAAGAACATGGTGACATTTAAGAAGGCTGCTATTCCCGAATCTTTGTGAATGACATGACATTTGCTCTGCTACGTTATCCTTAAAGCTTTCATGTCAGGCCCGAAAAAAAGATATAAGAATTTAGCTAAAGTTAGTTCCATATAACCTTCTAAAGCATTGTCTTCAAATACCCGATGCACACTGTATATATAAATGCTTCTTTAAATATTTAAGGGCAAAATGTAGCAGATTCTGAGAATATCTTCACATTTAGGATATGTACATTTATTATAGGTGACTCTACTAATACACAGAAAAAAGAGCATAGAATGATAAAAATACCCCGAACATCATAAAAACGTAGTTTTATAATAAAAATGAAAAAGAGAAACGACCAAATGATTTTTATAATCTTATTAACTTTTATCTTTTTCAACACGTTCGAAATTTTGATTAAAATCTTGTTTGCTTTGCGTCAATCGGAGCAGCAATAAACTTTAGCATCTCTTTGCATTAAAAACACATTGATTTGAAAATTCTTGCAAAAATTAAATAATAGTTGAATTTTAATGAGACTTCAAAGACAAATGAATAAAATTATTTTAGAAACATCCTTTTAAAGATGTTCATGTACATTTGTTGTTGTTTTTTGCATTCGCTACTGTCCTCTTAATAAACTTTTTCAGAAATTACATTTTGCCATTCTGTATAGTTATACTAGTAAAAAGTACTACTGCTTTGAAAATGTAAATCCTCAATTTCATTTTTTCAAATAGTTATTCATTTACCTCAATCTGGTTTGAAACTTGAAAAAATACAAAATTATACATTACTTAATTAGAAACGCTATTAAATGCTTTCATAAATAATTTATATTGCAGACACTATAGTCTTAAGAAAAATCAATTTTGATGTATAATTCCTTTTTAAGATTTGTTTTTATTTTACATTTAAATTAGAATAACTTATTAAAATTTAGTTTTTAAATAATTTAAAATTCTATAAAATTTTATGTTCTTTAAATCTTATAGATTATATTACTATTAAGTGAAAACTATATTTACTGATCATAAATTGAAAAGCTTAGTAGAAATCCTAATACATCAATATTTAAATCACTGGCCGTGGTTTAGAAAGCGCTTCGCACCTCGTTCGAACAACGGTACAGAACGCGTCAAGTTGTTTTCGGTCGAGATCAAAACAACAAGCAAACAAAATTCGCGCAACACAACGATCTAATATGCACAAGTGAGATATTGATGTGTTCAGCTATAACGTTTGTTTTCTTCTTCTTTCTTCACGTTAATTACGTCAAACGCGTTAAGGAAATTTCATTGCCGATGCAAACTGCAAAGAGGAACGATCGTTTTATTTACTTCCTTATGAGAATATACAAGAGGGATCATCAACAAGTTTATCTTCATACCCTGCCTGGTGGCAAACGCTGCTGGTGGCGCCAGGAGTGGCGGTCCCGCCATAGCCACCGAAACCAAGACATCACCCCTGGTCGGCGGTGGATGAAGACAGGGTATTGCACGGGCTAACACACGTTGTATGCTACAAATTCGTTTGTTTCTTTTGTGTATAAACGTACAGACTTTCTACATCGGTTAAATTTGAAATATATATAAACTTAGAAGCCGTTTTATCGAAAGCTAATCTTGCACTATATGTTTTGATTATAAACAGAATACTTTGGGCGAGTATAATGGTCATAAATAAAGTTAATAAGAGGAATCACAGCGTTAAACGTTTTTTTACATTTTCAACTAGTTTGAAAAATGATCCTTCATATTAAAGCCCATAAAGAATTTATGATTGTCTCTAATACGTTCAGTTTTTTTTTTTTTTACAATATACTACGACATTATCTTCTTCTTCTATGTGCCCTGTCCTGCCACGTTTCCATATCCCTGGTGACTCTTAGTATGTTTTATCCTGTTACACCACGCAACCCCCGTTCCGTCATCCACCTGCTCAGGCCTTTCAAATATGTTATCGGCTGACTTCCTCTGTCTCTTTTTCCTTCTATCTGGTCTGTCATTTTCAGTTTCTCCAAGCCCTCTCCTATCATTGCATGTCCCAGGAAGTTCATTTGTCTCTTCCTGAGGGTCATTATTAATTTTCTTTTCGTTGCCATTCTTTCTAAGACCTCACCATTGCTCACATGCTCGGTCCATGATATCCGTAGCATTCTTCTGTAGAACCACATTTCCGATGCTTCAAGTGTTTTCCTCAATTTTCGATGATATTGTCTAGCATTCACTGACGTATTGAAGAACTGACATCACATAGTAATCTACCACTTTCTTCTTTGTTTTTAGTGAAATTTTCCTGTCTTAGTACTTTACTCAGCTTCTGGCACGCATCATTCGCCATGCTAATTCGCCTTCGGATCTCTGTGTCGCATTTTCCATCTGCTGTTAGAACACTGACTAGGTATTTGAATTTTTGTATTTGCTTGATCATGGTATCCCGCACCTGTATTCGGCATTTGGTGTAGGTTATAAAAAACGACAGAATAAAACAATTTGGGATGAATTCCTACATGTAAACACTTTCTGGCGAATTCGAAATATATGTATAAAATAAATAAAACGAATGCTCACTTAAGTCTTTACTTAGCGAAATGTCTTAACAATCCTGATATCTGTTATGTACTCCTTGGCATATATATATATATATATATATATATATATATATATATACAAATGAATAAGGAACAAAGAAAATACTTGCAATGTTCAATACATTAATTTAAATCAGTGCTCAATATAAAAATAAAGCAATGAATATTTATTATAAATTATACTTTAGAACGTTCGTAACTTTTTGGATAACCATTCCTACGTAAATTTTTCTCCATCTCTTTCCTCTTTCTTTCTCCATTTTTGATTTCTCTTTTTGCTTTCTCTTATTTCCTTACCTCTTTACCTTGTACGAAAAGTTATCCAATAATAAAGTGAAGTGAATTTTCATAAATTTTCTTTTAAAAAATAACGTTTATTACCATCATTATTAACTATCTGATGAGATATTGTTCTTCTTATGTCAAAACAGAATGTATTATTTTGTAGTAGATTGTAGTCTGTACATGTTCTAAAGTGTAATTTATAATATATATACAACAGAATAAGGAAAGTAGAAAATATTTGCAATGTTCAAAACATTAATTTAAAACTAATATGTCCCGGAGAGGGATATATATATCATTCGAGTTAGTTAAGTGGTTTAGACAAATGTAACCGGGTAGAACAATCTAGTACGTAGATGAAATGACTCATCTTAAGCATTTTCCTGAAACGTAGACGTCGTCAATAGAGGTAGACAAGTAGCGGTAGACTTCTAGTAATAGACCTCTAGTGAAATATTTCTAGTGGAGGACTAATAGACTTCTAGTGGTAGATCAATATACCTCTAATGGTAGATCTCTGGTCTCCTCGCCTAAGTCTATATTTATGGCCAATCACCAGTCAATCACATTTCAATGAGGGTGAACTAAGGTGTATACATATTCATTACATTAAAAACAGAGCTCACTATAAAACTGGAGCAATGATTATAAATTATAAATTATATAAATATATAAATGTAAATATTCATATATAATTTATATATAAATATAAAAATATATAATTATAATGTAATATAATTATATGATTATGTCAATTTCTCATTGCTACATGGAAATTTCTATGTTTCGAGATTAATTCTCATCATCAGGCAAAGCTTGTGTGGTTGTGTAGACGATTTACAATTAAATGACAAATACTTTCGGTTTATTGTGAATGTATGTGTTTTTTCTTTGTGTGTGTGTGTGTGGCTAATGGAGATTCACTTAGGGGTTTGACCTCGAGGAATTTCTGTGCTAACCAACTTTTTTCCTCCTCTTTTTTTCTTTTTCCTTGACCCTATTTCTCTCTTGTCTGCTATCCTTCGCATTTATCTGATCTTATCATTTTCCCTTCGGTTTTATTACATTTGATGTGATATTTCTTCTTGGTAGTGCCAATCCCCTTCCCTCTAGTCTATTTGTTAAAGAAAAGATTTTTTCCAAAAATAAACCCCGAACTGCTATTTTTCCCTCCGTCTATCAATTTGCTGTAAAGTTTATTGTCCTGATACAAAGGGGGGAATTATTAAAAAAAAGGACAACTAACTTATTCTATATTTGGCGTTATTTTTAGTTTCATTTTTATTTTTACCTAATTCGTCGTTGAGGATGTTATTTAGGTTTTATATAAATGGAGCAAAGATATAAATTATAAATTATACTTTTAGAAAATGACTTAAATTTTTATCATCTTTTTAAATAATTGCAAATATTTAGATGTAAAGAAAGTTATTAAAAATGGTATTACTTGTTAACTTGCATCTAAACTTAAGGAATTCTATGCACAAAGAAGCAACCATTTTCGTAATAGATGATTTTATATTATGAGTCATAAAGGGAACTACATTGATTAAATAAATAAAATTAAACCAAATGTTATATACTACCGCTGGGAAATAACGAAGAAGATGTACATATGAGAATATAATCTTATCCATTTATTCTTCGCCGGTGACGCTTACGCGAATAAGGAATTCAGTCGGAGAGAGTTCGAAACCAGCGAGCATACAATCAGTTAAGTGCCATACGTGAAACACGCTTGAGCGATCATGTCTCGAAAGATATCAAGAGGGGGAAGAGAAGTATTATATTATTAAGTAGTAATTAATGGGGGATCTGTTTATTACTTTATAACAATATAAAATTGATCCCCCAATATATGGCCAGTAGAAGCCTTAATCATATTTCCAACTATGATATTCAGTCAGTCAGTCAGTAAGTGCCATACGTGAAACACCGTCACCATAGTGACGGATGTGCGTTGTGGTGCAGTGGACATCGGCTCGGAAAGAGAAATCGGTGAGCCGAGTTCGAATTCCAGTTGAATGCCCTGCAGTCACTTGCGCGCTGGTACCCTTAGGAAAGGTATTAATCCGTCCTTTCCCTCCAGTTATGGGTTAAATAACAGGGTAGGAATTGGGACCCTGCCCTTAAACAAATCCCAATGAGACTTGCTCCGTCAGGGAGGAAGCTGGCTCAACCCGACTAGGGTGAATGCGACATACATACATACATACATACGTGAAACACGCTTGCGCGATCATGTCTCGAAAGAGACATGACTGACTGGGCAGAGGATTATCCCGCAGTAGTTTGGCATTGCTTTCTGCTGTAGGCTGGTTGCCAGCCAAGGCTATAGTTATTTAACCCATAACTGGAACGAAGATACGGATTAATAGCTTTCCCAAGGGTATTTGCGCTTGAAGGCAATGAATTCAACTGGAATTCGAACTCGGCTCCCCGATTTCTCGCTCCGAGCCGATATCCACTGCACCACAACGCACATCCTAGCATTACTTCAGCTAAAATTAGACTCTTTATATAAGTACCGCCACTGAAGCGCAGCAGGCTACATAAGAGTAAAAATTATACAAGAGTAGAACGAAAAAAAGACGGAACAGTTACAGCGGGTGTCAGAGAAATGGAAAGAGAAGGATGGAAACACCGGTGTGAAGACAGTTGCGAAGGTAGAGAGAAAGAAAAAGAACAGGATATACAGGTTGATGCAAAAAGAATTGGTGTCAAGTGGATAAGAGATGGGTATTTACATTGCATTTAAATTACTGGAGTTTGTAGCCGTCAGGAAAGCAAGTATACGGAAGGGAGTTCCACAGGCGGGAAATGCGAGAAAAGAAGCTAATAGAGTAGAAATGTTGTCTGCATTTGGTTGATCCAACTGTGTATGGGTGGGACCTTGTTGCCAGTCTGGTTGCACGAGCAAATTCTAGTGGTGGGGACACCAGTGACTTAAGTCCGTCGGAATTTGTAGAATTGACAGAAGGAAACCATATCCCATTGGTGAGAAACTGGATGGGGTCGAGCTTTCCTTTGGAGTCTGTTGAGAACACTGAGATGAACATTAGGGGCGCTTGACCATATATGACAGAAGTATTCTATGCACGAGCTGACACACATACTTGAACCAAGCAATGCTTCCTTTTCTTTTGTAACTGCTTACACCCAAGCATTGCTTTTCCAATTGTTACTTTTGGACTTTATCTATTGCGAGATGTATTACATCCGCCAGTCCATCGCTATTCGAGGTTATATATTACAATTTTTGCTTTTTCGACTGTCACTTTCTTGATTTTATCTTCGGCCAGACGTATTTTTAAATGACACCCACCGGGCCTGTTGCCGTCCAGGGTAATATATTATACAAAGATGCATTTATTTTTTTTTTCATTTTCAAATAGGACGTAATTTATTTTATATTCTATGCTATTTTAACGCCATGTCAAAATCTTCATACTTTAAAAAAAGAATTATTTGTTAAGGATTTAGATATAATTACATTTCTACAACGAGGTTGTTATGCCAAATAATTTTGGTTTCATTTCATGGGCGATCTATTTTATTTTTAAATGTGACAATTGAAAATATAGAATTTTCTAACTTACAACTTTTCAGTATACATAAAATAAGCTCAGCTAAACTGAGTTGAGTCAGGTAGATGAATTTTATGATATAGTAGCTATATCGCCCGGCGTTGCTCGGGGTTTGTTAGTGGTTATGTTGAAATAGTAAGGTCTTATTCAAAAAGCTCCTGTATAAGGTTGCCGTGAAGTTAAAAAATGCGAAATAATTATTAGTTCTTGTTGTATTTGTAAAACCGGATTCATGCTTGGTCAATTTTGCCAATAAACGGGAATGATGTATGTACAATTGGAAGAATGGGGGTTGACGTTACGGGAACCTGTAATGTGATGCAAAAACGTTGTGACGAAGAAGTGAATGCATTAGGCCTACAGCATCGGAGAGGTTGGCACCTTGTAGAAAACATGGAATTGTTATGGTATATGATAAAGTAGAATTTACAAAACAGACCCATTTTGTATTGGAATCCAATTAAGCGTTTCAGAGTATAAACGATCACAAAAAGCTACATCTTCCATTAATTTTAGCCGCACCCTGTATGTCAATTGAAATTTTTGTTCTCGTCTCAGGGCAGCAGGCACTTCTACCAAATACTCGATCTTGGTTGAGTTTGACTGAAGTGCCTGGGAGAAATGCATAAAAGTGCGCTAAACACCACCTGAAATCATGTATTGTTGATTTTTGACCAACCCTGTACATTGATTTGAAAAAATTTTGTGTATATCAAAAGTCCGGACCTTGATCTACAAGTTCGCCCATTGTGGTTGAAGTCTATAAGTTGACTTGGAGGAGAAAAGTTCGTAAATTTTAAGCGTTTTGGTGATTTCTGCTGTACCCTTAATATCGATTCAAAAAATGTCTGCATATATAAAGGTTCCACTTCAAGATCGACATGTGATCCCATTTTTGTTGAAATCAGATGAAAGGGTTCACAAACACACACACACACACACACACACACACACACACACACACACACACACACACACACACACACACACAGCCCGCAAAAACAGATAGACATATCCATTTCTACATAAACAGATATGGCCTTTTTTTCATTTAATGTAGAAATCTTATTAATATCTGAGTCTAATCTTGCAGTGTTTATACATATTGCGTCAAAAGCATCATACATGAGTTTTTAAACATCTACCTGAAAAAAGATTTTTTTACGAGGTCTCACTCTTCAGTAACGGATTCCTTCAACATATTCCAGAGTCTGAAAAGTAAATCAGTGCAAAATTTCAAATAATGCACAATTTTCATTTTGAACGCAAACTAACGGTTGTCATAATGTCTAGTATTTGATTCCGACGCTCTTTGTATCTTATATGACATTCATATATAAAACAAAGTATATTATATATTCTCATCGTTGTCCAGTAATGATAATATTAGCCATTTCCATATATAGAAACATTCAGCATTAACTGACCGAGCAACCATTGCTATTTTCGCTTGAAATATATAACGTCTTTCTAATAAAACAATGTTTCAGTAAAATAAGTTTTTGGTGTAAAATAAATGTAATCTTTGTTTCAAATATTGATGTGAGATTTCTTTTTGACATTTGTTTCGAAGTTGTGTGAGGAGTTAACACTTTGGCTGTGTCATTATTTGTCTTCGAGTTTCAATTTTATTTACTAGCTGTTGTTGAAATTCCGTAAAAGGATGTGGCTTCTGTTATTTATTACAATGCTTCCTTTGTAATTCCGTAGTACCAAAAAAATATTCTTCGCGAAGAACTACATCTCCATTCTCCAGATGGCATTTTTAATCATCGTCCTGAAATAACGAGGGTATATACAGGTGGCGGCTTGAGTTGGAGCCATGTAGAAAACTCATATAAAATTCATGATTTGACGAAATTAATGAAGGACATGCTTCGAGTTTTTAGGCTAATGTTTTGATTTAGTAGTAACTTGCTGCATTGTGCAAAACTATCGCTAACTATTCTATGTTCAATTTCAATTTTTCTATGTCTTATATTTTTTATCATTCAAACATAGAATAACACGATTAAGAAAGGAAACTCTTATGATTTGAACTGGATATTCAATTAAAAGACATTCCTGTTTATATTGGTATTTTCTGCGTATGTTCACTACTAAATATCTTGGAATTAAAAGAAATATAGGGATTCATTTTTGACCGACTACCATGTACTAGAATGTATCTTATTTTTCACAGATTAAATATAGTCATTTATGCACCTAATAGAATCCATTATAGTCTATAACCCATTATAGTGAAACTACCATGATATTTATGCCTCTACTGTGAATGTTTTTCAGAGGGTTATGTATTGAAATAAATCTGGTAATTTAATCAAAAAATTAGAAAAACTCACCTTTGATCTGAATCTGACACTTTCAAATGAATGAATGATTTCTACCAATTTAACCACAATGTCTGATTTGCGTATTGCAAGTTTTTCTAAATAAATATTACATTATTAAAAAACAAAAAACAAAATAAAGAATATATGTAAAGTTTAATGCGTTTTGTCAGTATTTGCTTTATGGGTAATATTTCAGGTCTTATTAGTAAACATGAATGTCACAGGTGTCCGCAGACTGGGGTCAGTAGGGCCCGATGGGGCTGACATAATGAAATTTCGATACTGATGAAATACAAATTTAAGTTGGCAGCTACGCATTTACACACATTTACAAAGAGAGAGAGAGAGAGATAAAGAGAGATAAAGAGAGAAAGAAAGAGAGGGAGAGTGGAGTTACATTCTACACGAGTGAAATATAACAGACACATTGCACAATCAGAATCTAAGTGTTATACTTCGTTTTCTACCGTTTTCTCTGTCTTTTATATTCGTACTAGCAGTATAGCCCGGCGTTGCTTGGGTGCAATGAAAGCTTTAAAACTAATCCATTGTCCTATGAGCTCAGACTCAGCCTAAAGAATATTTGAAATAATAAAAAAATTGCAACAATTTACCAATCGCACCTAATATCTATGTGTGTGTGTGTGTGTGTGTGTTTGTGTGTGTGTGTACATATATATATTAGCACTATAGCCCGGCGTTGCTCGGGTGTAATGAAAGCTTTAAAACTAATTCATTGTCCTGGAGCTCAGATTCTTTGGACATTGGCACGAAAGACTAAAAAGCAAAAGTGGTTTCCAGTTAAAGCGAAACCGTAGACTGAAAGAAAAATGAATGGATGTAATTCAAATTTTGATTTCCTGGTATCGATATCAAATAAAGTTTTTCGTCGTAAACTGAATTTTGAAGGCTAAATAAGTCCTCTAAGTAAATGGCATCATGGCTGAGACTAAGAACTAAAATTATACCTACTTAGAGTCAAACCCGAAGTAAAAACTAAAATAAAAGCGCTGAAAAAAATACAAACATAACGGCAGATAAACAGACACACACGCAAACATCTTGCCTTTTATATATATATATATATATATATATATATATATATATATATATTATCAATTTTCTGCATTATTTTAAGAATTGCAACATTGAAACTTCTGAATATTGTTTCTTATGTCTTTGTCTATGTGTGTATCACATTTGATTAAAATCGGACCACTCCTTCAATAAATCGATTTTTTCGATTATCGATTTTCGATATTTATCGGGGGTACCTCGACACAAAACCTAGCTAAGAACACTCGCATACCCTTATAGTACAACTGTGTAAATGTTCAAGAAAATCAGTTCGGACGTTTCGGAGTCTATAGGTAACGGATACACACACACAGACACACACACACAGTTGCATTTATAAATAAGTTTAGATATATGATTTCACTTTCTGTCTCCTGAGAACGCCTGATGTAGACTTATATTTAATGAGCTCGTCTAGCGAGATTATGCTCGAGGAATCTGCGTTCGATACTTACTTAGTTTTCGAATACGTTAGATTTTCGCTAGATTAATTAAATGGATTTATTGTTTTGTTGTTCCTTCTGATTCTTCTGTCGGATTAGTTCCACAGTTTCTTGTCTTTTCTTTAATATTTTAAGCCGAGTTCTTCGTTGCTTTTGTTATTTTCTCTTCTGTTTCATTTTTATTTAAAATTTTAATGACTGTTCCCAGGAGTTTATGTTTCCGATGTTTTTATTTTTTTCCTCATAATTTAACTCTAACTTAATTTATTTTGTGTTTTTTGAAAAGGAACGTCTTTTAAAAGTTATTACGTGATGTGCGTGACCGGAAATGGCGTGAGCGTCTTTTTATTAAAAAAAACTTTCAAAACTCCGTTTCTACTATTAAATAACATAAGGTTGGTGGTAGGAAAGAATGGTGTATAATTATAAATTATATATAATGTCTCTCTTATTGGAAAATGATTTTGATATAGTGATTTACATTGTGTTTTTTTGACCGAAATTTTCTTTAAGGTGTTCTTAATTATGGGTTAATAAGTGTATTTTTTATATTTTGAAGTTTTGTTAGGTGGCATTTACGACGTCCTCTCAAAATGGTAGTATCTTCAATATAGGTATTTATGACAAGAAACACAGTTTTATACAGAGCATTGAAATTTTTTACCTTATATTAGTCATGTATACTTTAGATTTGTTGAGACTATTTTAATTAGAAAAAACAAGTTTGGGAGTCTTCAATATTCCATAACATAAATTTTTCTTTTTTTTTTGTGGGGGAGAATTACAGCACAAATGTGGTGTTTATATTTTGTATGACAAATTCGCCCTGCTTATAATTATTGTGCATTTAACTGCGATAAAATAGGTTGATGTTTTACGTGCTATTTTAATATATATATATATATATATATATATATATATACTCATCCGCAGACAGATCTGTTTCGCTGTATCACAGCTAATCAGTACGGGTTTTTTTAACCAGGATTGAAACACGACCAAATTGGCGTCAGTCAGCGATTCTACATCTGAGCTACAGGCGCTCGGTAGAAGGAAGCAGATATTTTAGCGTGTATATTATCATTATACACGCCTAATAGCTGAGATTGTTCTAATTCATTGCTGAATGAACGATGTAATAATATCTGTTTAATATATATATATATATATATATATATATATATATATATATATTAAACACTAATTATGACACTAACATCGTGAACTGTCTTACTGTTCCAGGTCAATATAACAGTTTTATTTTTTCCGAATTAAAATTATATCATCATTCCGGAATTAATACGTATATTTTGCAAATATTGTTAATATATCTTCTTCTTCTTCTTTTATGTGCCCTGTCCTTTCAGGACGTAGGCGATCATGGTTCTCCACGTCTCCCTATCCCTGGTGGCTCTTAGTAGGTTTTCTCTTGTTACACCTCGCAACACCCGTTCCATCATCCACCTGATCAGGCCCTTCAAATATGTTATCCGCTACCTTCTTCTGTCTCTTTTTCCTTCTATCTGGCCTATCAGTGCCAGGGTCTTCAAGCCCCCCTTCCTCATTGCATGTCCCTGGAACTTCAGTTATTTCTTCCTGCTGCTAACTGTTAATTTTCTTTTCGTTTCTATTTTTTCCAACACCTCATCGTTGCTCCCATGCTCGGTCCACGATATCCGCAGCATGCTTCTGTAGAACCACATTTCCGCTGCTTCAAGTTCATTTCTCATCTTCGATTATACTGTCCAGCATTCACTGCCGTATTGAAGAACTGATATCACATTGCAATCTAGCACTCTCTTCTTTGTTTCTAGTGAAATTTTCCTGTGTCTTGGTACTTTACTCAGCTTCTGGAACACGTCCTTTGCCATGTCAATTCACCTTCGAATTTCTGTGTCGCACTTTCCATCTCCTGTTAGAAAACTTCCTAGGTATTTAAATTTTTGTACTTGCTTGATTCTGGTATCTCACACGTGTATTTGTCATTTTGGGTTGCTCTTTTTGCATTCATTTTCCTTGCAGTTTATTTATAGTCCTTTTTCTCACTCTCTTCAGCTACTTTCTAAGTAGCCCAATTGATGAAGCACAACTTGAATGCATGCTTGAAATATTTCAATATCCGATTTGCAAGTAACTTGCATATATGTTATTATTTTCAAGTATATTCACATTATATTTTTATCTTAAGCACTAAAATTACCCGAAGATTTATATATCAGGCAAATGCATATAATATTTGTGTAACGAGTTTTAGTTGTCTGGTGAATTTCAAATTGTCGTTCACAAGGAAAGAAATAATAATAACAATGAAAAGAGTACTAGTCTAAAACAGTCAACGATAATGTAACCTTTGGTAGAGAATAAAATGAAAATATTCACTTTTCAATAACATGTAACTCATTTTTATGTACAGGGAAAAATAGATTCCTGTAAATATATCTGCAATCCCAGTATGAAAAAATAAATAATATTCCATAAAACGTATTTTACAAAATTTCACTTAAATATTAAGATTTATAACAGAAAAATGTATAAAGTAAAAAAAAAAAAAAATAAATATAAAAATAAATGAATACATGATAAAAGGAAATAAATTAATTTGCCTAAATAAACGATATTGACGTGGGAAATATACAAACACCCACAA